>CM029551.1:36363727-36883727 GCA_017141385.1 Sogatella furcifera
TACGAATGCCTCGCTGTAAAATAATTATAGTCTACAGTCCAAGCAAAGAAGAGATGGGAAATATTGATTTTATCTACTAATTGAGCACAAACTAACCTCCAAAGTCCAAAATATCAATTGTCAGAGCTTAGTTGCTTTGTCTCCCGCTTGATGGCGCTAGTCAATTTGTTCGCGTGCTTGCATTTTTGGTTACCAAAAATTCAGATTTTTTATTATAATTATTTTTATTATAATTATATACTATATATTATACTATAATTATAATTATTTTTGATTATTGCAGATTATATTCACACATATGCCTCAGCCATGAGTTTATACTTTTTTTGCGTCACCAGACTGTACTGCGAGGCATTCGTGGCACATGCCTCGGACTGTCGATACGCGGCTTTAGCCACATTTTATCGGGTAAAACGGGTAAAGTGGGCCTAATAGTAAATAAAAAGATTTGGAATTGTCTTGGCTTAGCAATAGTTTCATTGAAAATCAAAATATTGGTTCCGGTTGTATACTTGTAGGGTGATTTATGTATTTTTGGAATGAATCACAACTACAATCACATCATAAAGTCAGTAGGCTAGTTCTCATTGGAAATCAAATCATACAAAACACATCAAAACGCAAGTCTCGTTTAAAAAACTCATTATTATTAAACAGTTACACCTCATAAATGTTTCACGAAGGTAAACAAAGATTCTCACACAACGCAATCAGTATGCGAAAAGTGCCGTTGGTTTGGTATAGTCTGTCCAAGCAAAGAAGACCCTCTGGCAAGATGGGAAAATGACTCTAGCTTGGTCAATATTCGTTCAAGTATTATAAATGTAGTCTTAATAGTAGATCAAACTGTTTCCTACAATTTGAGATCAAACTGACAATTTTGGAACCGAAATTGACCGAGCTTGAATCATTTTCCCATCTTGCCAGAGGGTCTTCTTTGCTTGGACAGACCATAGTGTTGGAGGTATTCTAGCAAGTTATAAGGTATGACGTCATACAACCTACCGGTATTGAGTTCAATGACACCCAGGATGAGGATGACTAACTGTTTGAAACGGAAAGTTGATGAATTCCAGCAATGTCCCCTCAGATTTACCGGTGATTGGTAATTGATTGGAAATTCTTTTGCCTGGTAAAGTCTGTCCAAGCAAAGAAGACATTCTGACAAGATGGGAAAATCACTCCAGCTTGGTCAATGTTGGTTCAAAAATTATAAATTTGGTCTCAAATTGTGGATCAGAATGTTTCTTACAATTTGAGAGCAAATTGATAACTTTTGAACCAATATTGACCGAGCCAAAGTCATTTTCTCATCTTGCCAGAATGTCTTTTTGCTTCGACAGACTATACTCATGTTATCGAGAATATTTGTGTTGCAAAATTCTAGAATAAAATTGATAGCTACGGTAACTTTATTTTTGCTGGAGAGGACGACCCCCTTTTATCTTTACCTTTAATCTTTACCTTTACCTTTTATCTTTACCTTTACCTTTTATCTTTACCTTTACCTTTACCTGTTATCTTTACCTTTACCTTTTATCTTTACCTTTACCTTTCATCTTTTGCTACACTCAATCCTCCGGTTAAATTGGCTTAATTCACTTTTACAGTGTTATAAAGTTATGTCCGTATTAATAAAATTATGAGAGAAGTTAGAAAACAATAGAGAGGAAGCACAGAAAATGGATAGAAAACACAGAAAAAGGCAAGAAAACACAGAAAACAAGAGATAAGTCACACAAAAATACAAGAGGATAACAGAGAATTTTTCTCTCGCTCCCTTTTTAGGGTTGAGTGGTAGAGAGGACCTAGAGTCCTAACTCCGCCCTAATAAGGCAATTATTAAATTCACTTCAATTCTTTAAATCTCCCCCACGCACTCTCTCTTCATTCCTGAATATCTTCTGATTATTCAAATAAATAACTTCAACGACTCAAACAAATTCACAAGTCATTATTATGCACTTTCTCATTTCATTCATCTAATACACACCCTATTTCAAATTTCACAACCGATCACAAAATTTCTCACAAGTCTGCAAAACGACAGACACGATAAATAGCTCGCGCAATCCGAGAAGACACGCAGCTACAATGTAAAATGTATTGTATCGGCGTGTCTTGTCAACTTACGCAAACTAAACAAATTGTTTCATGTTTCTGCCACCGCCCACTAGCGCTCAATAATGTGACAGCTGTCAATTCATGCAACAAAAAAGAGAGAAAAATGATACAACATCTCAACACCTACTCAGTGGCCTCAATAAATATATATTGCATACAGTATAAATATGTATACAAACAGTGAACTGTAGTACATTTATATTTTGAAACAGTACTATATATAAGTATACAACTAGTAAATTGTAGTCTATATATTGCTAAAAGTATATACAAGTATACAATCACTGAATACAGATATATTGCACCCAGTATATACAAGTATACAACCAATCAACTGTTCTCTATATATTGCAAATAATAAATACATATATAAAAACAGCGTACTGTAAATGGATAGACAGACGTGGGAAAAATGTCCAACCTTGGACAAACAAAAGACCATTGGATGGTTAAAAAAAATGAAACAAATTAAGATTAGAAGATAGGCTATCAAAGCAGTGGTTTAATAGCGTTTTAACATATCAAACATGTACACTATCTAAATGCTCGCCCACATTAGATATCGATCGGAATTAATTGATTTAACTGTATAATTTCAATGTCAATACATTGAATAAATCTATTCAATATCAATGTCAATCAGAAGGTTTCTAACATTCTATAGTATTAAATATTAAAATTCGGATATTTTTGTATTAGTTATTCATTTAGTCGTTTAAAACGATCAAATTTTTCATCAAATACAGTAACATAAAAAAATACATTTGTCCCAAAATATTTTCTTTCCTTCTTCAATCATCAACGTCGATCCTATTCTTCTTCTTATTATTATTATTTTCTTCTTTTTTTCTCCATCATATTCTACTTGTACCTGAACTTCTGAACTTCTACTTCTTCTTCTTCTTCTTCTTCTTCTTCTTCTTCTTCTTCTTCTTCTTCTCTTCTTCTTCTCCTTCTTCTTCTTCTTCTTCTTCTTCTTCTTCTTCTTCTTCTTCTTCTTCTTCTTCTTCTTCTTCTCTTTCTTCTTCTCTTCTTCTTCTTCTTCTTCTTCTCTTCTTCTTCTTCTTCCTCTTCTTCTTCTTCTTCTTCTTCTTCTTCTTCTTCTTCTTCTTCTTTCTCTTCTTCTTCTTTTCTTCTTCTTCTTCTTCTCCTTCTTCTTCTTCTTCTTCTTCTTCTTCTTCTTCTTCTTCTCTTCTTCTTCTTCTTCTTCTTCTTCTTCTTCTTCTTCTTCTTCTTCTTCCTCTTCTTCTTTCTTCTTCTTCTTCTCTCTTCTTCTTCTTCTTCTTCTTCTTCTTTCTTCTTCTTCTTCTTTCTTCTTCTTCTTCTTCTCTTCTTCTTCTTCTTCTTCTCTTCTTCTTCTTCTTCTTCTTCTTCTTCTTCTTCTTCTTCTTTTTCTTCTTCTTCTTCTTTATCATCTTTCTCATATTTGCAAGCATTTCTCTTTCACCATCTTGCCATCCTTCTCTCCCAAACTCATTTCTTCCAATCCTCTATCTTCTTCTTATTCTTCCTCAGCTTATTCCTGTTTCAATCCTCTATAATGCAGCCATATAATGTTCAAATTTCACATCTTCCTCTTTATTCCCCATACTAATCGTCCTCCTTCATTCCATCTTCATACCATCTTTATTCTCTATTATTTCTTCAGTGGCGTCACCAGCCAACAAGAACTAGGAAAAGAGCTAAAAAGAAGAGAAGAATGAAGACTGACTACTTATCGCAATTACCCTATTGGCATTGCAGTTTAATTTACCCTAGTACTGGTAATTTACCAGTACTCTTACCAGTAATCTTGTCTATGAGTATTATTGGTATGCGCCCTTGTAAGCCTTTATGGGCTTACAACCTTTACCAACTCACTAGATTATACTACACTTGATGTAACTTCCAAATCAGAATACATTATACACCCTATCTAATACGTGCAATACACAGTCCGAAGTTACTACAAGGTATAGCCAATCTCAATGCCTTCTAGGCAGTCTTCCTATCATCACCGTAGTCAGGCCATTCCAAATACACCGCAAAGATAATATGAAGACATTTTTGTTAAAAACATTCAGTTGTTAACAGTAATGCTTCTTTCACCTTGTAAACTAAGTGATGTTCACTCTCATGTCACTGTTTTCCAGGTTGAGGACACGTTTTTCAAACTCGCTCTTTTGTGTGTCACTAGAATGTTTAGCTTGTAATTGAAGTATTACTAAGTTACAAATGACCACTAGAAACTTAGTAGTTCGAGTTTCAAAACGTTTAAAAGTTTTTAAAATCACTTAACACTGGTTGTTCGGAAATTCGGGTAATTTCACTCTCAGCACACTTAATTGTTCTGTAATAATTAGTGAAGTGAAACGAAAATTCAAAGAAAATTATGTGAATAATTCTGATATCAGAAGAAAGAAATATAAGGAGCATTGTAATATACAAGACTAATAGTAGTAAGTATCCTGAAGACATCTGGAAACATTGACAACAGAACATGATAGGTATCGGAGATCCGATGAATACCATTGACAAAAATTATATTTATTGAGAAAAAGTATTCCAATTTTCAATCCTAATTGATGGTGATGTATTTTTTTTGTTATCGGATGAATATAGCCTAAAATTCATTATTCATAATTCCACAAGTAAAATTCTCAAATTGTGGAACCATTTCCAAACAATTGGATGAATATTTGTGATGATTGATGTAATCAAGAAATATGAAAACCAAAGAACAAGAAAGAGACGTCAGCTCAAAATATTTTTCAATTGAATTTTATAAGCTTTCAAATTATGTCACATTTATCAGTATCACAAACAAATACCAAAATTCTAGTATAACTTCACAATTCTGTTATTTGACTTGAGTAAATCAAATTTTCCCCAATCTAAGAATTTTCAACACGGAAAGTGAGCAATCACTATGAAACTTTACAATCAAAATTATAATCAAAGTACCATTAAAAAATATATATATTTCATTTTACACTACATGTTTCGGCAATCTGGTCATTTTAAAGTGTGAATAATAGTAAACAACATTAATCCATTGTATTTATACTCTATTTTAATTGAACATATGTGTTTGATTTTGTTACTAAGTTTTAACGAATACAGAAGCCCTAAGAGAAAATAAGTAATCACTATGAAATCTGATTTCATTAACCGTTGTAATCACAATACACGTTTGATGTTGTACACTATCATAGGCTACATAACAACGAAATTGAAAGTACCCTCACTCACTATACACTACAGCCTACTCTGCATCCCACTTCCGCTCTAGGTCGATTTTCTGTGCTTCAAACACATGCTACAACTGCTCAAACATTGTCCGCATGCTCTGCAGCACACGAAAATCGACCGAATTCAATTGCGTGGGTGCTGTAATCGCCAATGTTAATTGTGCGTGGACGGTACTTTCACTACTGAAAATCTCCTCCACATATCAACTATACCTATACATACCACACCTCCTCATAAAAAACACCATAAGACAACTTTAAACTATACCTGTATATACTGTAGGTCAGAAGGTTGCATTAGCAATAATTTTGGCGATACAAGTTCTCGGTCGAGATGTAATCCAAGTACAGTTCGCGCACGCTGAGAAGAAACGCCGTCACAATGTAGATTGTATTGTACAGGCGTGTCTTCTCAGTTTGCTCGGACAATATCCGTGTTGTTGGATCACTTTCCCTTTTACAACCAAATTCGGAAAAGTTATAAATCAGTATTTTCGATTGCTATTGTTTGTTTTATTTCTCTGTCATTTGCTTATGGAACACACAGAGAGTATTGAATAATAAGTTCAATTTTTCAAAAGTTTCTCAAAGAAATTCTCTGTTTAGTGTGGAATTTATGGTGAGTTCAAGGAATAAGATTAGGATGAAGATTGTTTGTTCATTGATAATAATTTAATTCTATTTAATTTATTTCGTTGTGTTTGATTAGTAGGCTACAGCTAATTAATCATCTTTTAATCATATAATTAATCATATAATCTTTTACATCTAATTAATCATATAACTAATCAACATCTTTAGTGACATCTTCCTTTCGAGCCCTATTTATAAAGGTACGATTCGGCTAGTGCGTAACGTAACGACCGTCGGTCGTGGTCGATCAGCTGTAGCCAATTACAGCTCTCCTTATTTAAATCTAAAGGACAATACAAAACAAGACACGAGCTGTGATTTTCTTCAAGACGATCAGCTGTACCTTTAGGCGGAATTTTGATACGCAGTAGTGATACAGAGTCCAAAATTGATACAGGAATGAAGCTCGTTGATACGAGACATTTAAAAGAATCATGAATAGCCGCCATATTTGAAACATGTTGTTTCTATTTCTCAATGAATAAACATTTTGAGAGAATTTGAATTTAGATTACGTATTTTTCGAGTTGAATTAATCTTAAATAATAATAAGACAAGTTCCAGAGAGCCGACAAGACTATTATTTTTCCCCGATTTTCGGTATGGTTCAATGAGCTAACCTCACTTTGCAACCCTACGTTGCAAACATTTTGTGTCAATGAGCTTCCTTCCTGTACGATTGCGTATCAATTTTGGACTTTCGTATCACTACTGCGTATCACAAATTGACCGTTAAAAAAATACCAAACGGAGAAATTTAGAATGTATTCAAAAATATAACTACAAACACTCATATCTGAAGTATAGTCTGTCCAAGCAAAGAAGACACTCTGGCAAGATGAGAAAATGACTCCAGCTTAATCAATATAGGTTCAAAAATTATCAATTTGATCTTAAATTGTAGGAAACAATTTGATCTACTATTAAGACCACATTTATAATTCTTGAACAAATATTGACACGAGCTGGAGTCATTTTCCCATCTTTCCAGAGGCTCTTCTTTGCTTGTACAGACTATACAAATGAGCGTAAAATTTAAGGACTATATAAGGAGCGTGAAATGTGACACACTCAAATCTCAAATACAAGATAGAGTAAGTTATCTTGTATTAAGTTAACTTATATAGTAGGTAACTTACTTATAAGTAACTTATACAAGTTAACTTATATAGTAAATAACTTGTATTAGTAAGTTATTAGGGTAAGTTGAATCTCAAATACAAGAGGAAAGTTGAATAACACACAGAATAGAACGCGAGTTGAGGAGATTGTAACACCCACCCATGTTACAAAACCAGTAGTGCAACACAGACAGACATTTTAAGGCGAGACTATATCTACATGGAACGAATTAAAAAATCGTTTAAAATATTATAGCAATAAATCCGGTTCTATTAAGTGATTAAATAATACGAAACGCCATAGAACCGCTATGCGGAATAAAATGAATGTGTTATAGGCAAGATATATAGGTATAAAATATGGGATACTCGAAATAAAATGAATGTGTTATGAGCGAGATATATAGGTATAAAATATGGGATACTAGAAATGAAATGAATGTGTTATAGGCGAGGTATATAGGTATAAAAATTACATACACGGTATGTGTTGCCTGGGTTATAGTCGATGTATATAGGGATAAAATATGGGATAGGCGAGATTGCATGTTGGTAAAGCGGGTCTGTGTTTATGCAGTGGACTCTGCTGTGTCCCGCGGCGAGGGCCTGCTCCGCCCTAACCTCACCACTGCGGTGTAATAGAGTGCAGGTACAGTTTGGCCAAGCAAAGAAGACATTCTGGCAAGATGGGAAAATCACTTCAGATCAGTTAATATTGCTTCGAAAATTATTAATTTGGTCTCAAATTGTAGGAAACAATCTGAACTAAACTTTGAAACAAAATTTATAATTTTTGAACCAATATTGACCGAGCTGGAGTGGAGTAATTTTCCCATCTTGCCAGAATGTCTTCTTTGCTTGGACAGACTATAGAGTATAGACGATCGCCAGAGGTGGCAATGAACCAACCAATGAAGAGGTTCGAGTAGAAAGCGCTCAGTGTTTGTCGGTCGGTGCTCAAACACCCTGTGACAGAGGACTCTGTCTAGTCGGGTCCAAGAGAGGGAAGGAGTACTGCGTTTAGTGAGGTTTACCCTAGGTGCATGAAACGATGATTATAGTTCAATACTGGGGTATAGAGGAAATGTACTGTAAAGTCTATGTTTATGGTAAAGTCTACCAATGTGCAAGGAGTAGGGAAAGTGCTATAATACACTTTATTAGACTATTGCTATAGCACGCTGTTAGAATAATTTTCTCACTATTTGATGAAAAACTTATTTTACCAACAACTTGAATCCACAAGAAATTATTCCTCTGCATAAACTCATTCATCATTATAATGAATTGATCAATTGAAAAACCACGATCAATGTATGAAGCAAACCAAGAAAATCCCCTTTCAAATTCAATTACATTGTTGGCTGACAACCACTTTACACTCTGTCGACCAATTAATCACAAGCCAGTTTCCGATAAAAACATCTACCTAATATTTTTACCGAATTGTTGTAGTTTTTCAAACTTTTTTCTGGCAATTGGTCGGTATTAGATCATGAATAGTTTGAGTTCTATTTCATTTGAAGATGGGAGTGCAAAATAATATTTTCATCTCATTTCATACAGCATGAAACTATTGAAGCCTAAGTTACTGGCCAAAGTTACACGATAAAAGTAAAACTGAGTCTAAATTCTATAAATAAATTCTTCAAATACTAACTTGATAGAATCTAACCAGCCTGTATACATAAATGAATATTATATTAGCAAAAGATCGTCAATAGTAAATCAGCGTTATTTTTTGTGTATGATACACCATCCGTCATTTTCTTGCCAGCGGCCATTTTCTAAGACAAAGCTAACGAAACACTGTCAATCAATCAGAAAAGAGCAGGCGGGGCATGAAGGCGTGTCCAAGTCAAAACTGAAACCCATCAACTGCTGCCATCAACAGTCACAAAGTTTGAATCATTCCAGACCAAGAGCCGCCATTTACAAGCTCATATCAGGAGCTAAATTTCAACCAATCAGAGCGGTAGTGGGAGAACTGTCTTTAAATTCTCCTCGCTCTGCTATTGGTCGTCGCCATAAGCCACGCCTTGACCAATTTACTGGTTGATTTTGTAAACTTTTCTAATCGATGTTTTCGTCCATTTTGATCGTAGGTGGAGCTTGGAGGCGTGTCCAATGGAAGTCGAAGCGAGTCACCCTATTACTACTGCCATCTGCTGGCTGAATTTGGAACTATTTCGAATGTTATTCAAGAAAGTCGGGTAGAGCAGTGAAAATGGCTGAAATCTTCAATTTTCTTGTTATTGAGTTTCCGATTTTCTGTTAAAACATCTTTATTTCCAGTGAAATGGAATATTCATGATGATACCCAATATTTGTTTGTGAAAAATTTATTATTCCCTCACTTATGTGCTTTCAAGCAAAATAATAAAGGGTTCACCTTGTGTGTGTCCACACAAGTCAAATAATTCCACGTACATCCTTGTTATTGGCTCATCCCTCTATGCCTCACAAGAATTAACAATGAGGCCCTTGGATAAGAAAGGTTAGAGACCCCTGTACTAGGCTATAAGATCAATTTCAACCCAATTTACAATTCAATTTTACCGTCAAATTTAGTCGGTCCAAGCAAAGAAGACATTCTGGTAAGATAAATTAATGACTCCAGCTCGGTCAATAGTGGTTTGAGAACTATCAATTTGTATATCAAATTGTAGATAAGAATGTTTCCTACAATTTGAGACCAAGTTTATAATTTTTGAACCAATATTGACCAAGCCGGAGTCATTGTCCCATCTTGCCGAAATGTCTTCTTTGCTTGAAGACATGACTACATGAATTGAAAGATAAATTGATCTCATAGTAGAATTAATACGATAGAAGTTATCAAAAGAAAAACGCCACAAAATACTTGTTAATTGATTATAGTAAACAAATCGATCACATCCTATTGCTGTAAATCTCAATTCATATTTTCTTTAAAAAAAATTCCGGTATACACTCACTACAATAGCGGTATGGTATTGTCGCATGACACAGACACGGCTTCAAAGTTAACGCCAATCAACTATAACTGGCAAAATGGCCGCAGGGCCAATCACCGGTTAGAGCACACGGTTTTGTGGCAGTCAGTCAGCGCCGTTGCTGCTCAAATTTCTGACATCAAATTGAATTACACACTTCCTTGTTTTCACGCGAATTCTAGCTGCAGGCTGGTTTGTTTTCCCATCTTGTCCTACATACGAGTATATATAGTCTTTCCAAGCAAAGAAGACATTCTGGCAAGATGGGAAAATGACTCCAGCTCGGTCAATATTGGTTCAAAAATTATGAATTTGGTCTCAAATTGTAGATCAGAATGTTTTCTACATTTTGAAGACAGATAGATGAGTTTTGGATCAATATTGAGCCGGCTGGAGTCATTTTACCATCTTGCCAGAATGTCTTCTTTGCTTGGATGGACTATACCTACAACAAACATTCAACCTACATACAGTATACTACTATAAACACCTCTATGTCACGTATTATTCCAATATTCTAGGCACATTGGTACTAAAAAGATAGCGATCAATGCTACAGAATAGATAAGGATAAGGCTTGAGAAAATTTTCACCATAATCATGAATAATTCTTATTCTTTTTGGCGTTTGTAGATTTCTAGTGTTTTCTCTCGACTAAAAATACGTCGGTCTCAACATGATATTAGTTTTATTCCTCTTCTTTTACTCTTTTACTTCCACACCAGTACTAACACTCTTCCTTTCTTTTTTCTCCATCTTCTTCCTCATCTTATTCTTCTCTACATTCTTCGTCTTCATCACAATAATCTTCTCCTTCTTCTAATATTCTTTCTCTTTTTCAAATTTCACTTATTCTTTCCTTTTTTTCATCACCTTATTCTTCTTCTCCCACCTCATTATCATAATCGTATTCTTCTTCTTTCTCCTTTTCTTCTTATTCTCCTCCTCAATGTCGATCTTCCTCCTCCTCCTCTTTTCATCCAACTCCAACTCTTTCTTCTTATTTTTCTTCTTCTATTTCTTTGTCTTCTTCTTCATATTTTTCTTATTCTTCTTCTTCTTCTTCTTCTTCTTCTTCTTCTTCTTCTTCTTCTTCTTCTTCTTCTTCTTCTTCTTCATCTTCATCTTCATCTTCTTCTTCTTCTTCTTCTTCTTCTTCTTCTTCTTCTTCTTCTTCTTCTTCTTCTTCTTCTTCTTCTTCTTCTTCTTCTTCTTCTTCTTCTTCTTCTTCTTCTTCTTCTTCTTCTTCATCTTTTCTCCCTCTTCTTCTCCTCCGTCTTATTCTACTTGCTCTAGCTCTTCTTCTTCTTCTCCATTTTCTTGTCTTTCCTCTTAATATTCCACTCCACCTCCTCCTTTTTCTACTCCGTTTTCTTCTTCCTTTTCTCTTGAATTCGTTACTTTTCCACGTTCCCGTTTCGTTTACAGCGATATCAAGGTGATTTCAAGGCAGCAAGTATATGGTCTGTCCAAGTAAAGAAGACATTCTGGCAGGATGGGAAAATGACTCCAGCTCGATCAATATTGGTTCAAAAATTACAATTTCGGTCACAAATTGTAGGAAACAATCTTCTCTACAAATTGAGACTAATTTCATAATTTTTGAACCAAAATTTACCGAGCTGGAGTAATTTCCCCATCTTGCCAGAATGTCTTCTTTGCTTGGACAGTCTATAGGCTAGCATACCACGTTAAATGTTCACGTGCTTGGAATAATTCATAGCGAATTCATTTCTATTGATGCCGCGTAACTAGAATAATTCTTCATTGAGTGAAGGCCTACCACAACTCGTCAAAATTCATTCTATTCATTCATTGATTTAATGAATTTGAGAGATTTACACATCCTTCATCTATTTATGGTCATGAGGATATATATAGTTCGCACAAGGTGAGAAGACACCTCATTACGATGTAAAGTGTATTGTAACTGAATGTCTTCTCAGCTTGCGCGAACGTAGTTCAGAAAATGAGAGAAATTGAAGAACTTAAGATTAAAAGAAAATGAGGGTAATCCTCCCAGGTCGTTTTTTCTATATGAATATCGAGTTAAATTTCAGCAGTCTCTACTTCTTGAAAACTATAAAATGTGAATTCGACCAAAAATTCGTTCAACATTTCGTAAAATATTAGCTAGAAAATTCAATTGCTCCATAAATTCAATAAATTGATACTATGAATCTTTCAAGGCGTTTGTGCGTTAAATTCATCAAATTCTATGAACTGTCCAGAAAATTCTTTTCAAAGAGCCATTTTTCAAGGAACCAGTTGGAGTATAGTCTGTCCAAGCAAAGAAGAGCCTCTGGCAAGATGAGAAAATGACTCCAGCTCCGTCAATATTGGTTCAAAAACTATTGATTCAATATCAATCGTAGGAAACATTCTTATCTACAATTTGAGATCAAATAAATATTTTTTGAACTAGTATTGACCGAGCTGGAGTCATTTTCTCATCTTGTCAGAGGCTCTTCTTTGCTTGGACAGACCATACCACGAATATATGTATATTTCTGTATATTTTAGTATATACTAAACATTAATAATAATGAGTATATTGTAGGTGAACTATATCAGTAAGGAATGTCCCTATTGAATAAGGCGATTGAATTACTATTATAAAGATGGATTGTCTTCCTTATTAAAAAAATATATATCCCATCACCCATACTTCTTCTTTCTTTCAATTTAATCTTAATTTCTATTAATCTTTAATCTATAAATCTTAATTAATTAATATTTAATCTTTCAATTTAATTTCTTCTAATTCAATCAATCAATCTTTTTTCAGAAACACTAATGTTGGTAGTGAATTTAATTAGTATAAAACAGTATACTGTAGGACTTCATCATCCTTAATATTATCATAATCCAAAAAGGTAGAAATTTCCAGAAATCTTGAAAACATTCCCAAAATACAACACGATACATCAAACCTATCCAAGTTATCACACCAAAAAAAGATTACTACTACAAACTCCTTCTGTATCATAATTCAACACAAGGTTATTGACACCTCAAATCTTACTCTAAAAAACTTTTTTAAAACCATTATTTACCGACAAGATTATCGCATTTAGAAGAACCGTATTAAGTATAGGTTGGGGGGACTTTAACCACAGCGGTCATCATTACAAAGGTGAGCCATCTTCACGTTACTTAACTGCTCGAAACTCAGTGAAGGAGAAAGAGAGAGAGAGAGAGAGAGAGATTAGATTAGATTCTATTACTTTATTCAAATAGATAACAAAATTCGGCTTAGATTCTACATTGTAATATAATATATGAGTAAGACAAAATTATCCTATAAATTTCACAAAATAGAAACTTCTAGTAAAAATACAATAAGAACGGTGACGAGTAATGAATGCAAAATTTATACAAAATTTTAATTCGAGGTTCTGCAAAATGAATAAGGAGTGTAAGTTATCTAAGTGAAAAGGCGAAGTTTAGACATATATATGTCCATTCTTGGAAAGAATGAGATAATAAGTGAGAGAGATCCTTTCCATGTAACAGTGGCCTTGAATTGATATTATTTATGCTGTGATAGAGTGAGAGTGTGTGAGAGGAAGCGAGCATTTAGAGCGTAATTTTGTTGGCAGAGTAAGAATTATTATGATTATCGGTTCAAAAGTCTGACAAGAGAAAGAACTTCAAGTTGGGCTCAGACACCATAAACAATCATCAGGTCAGGTGTTTAGTGAGAAGAAAAACTAAGAACAACTAGTAAAACCAAAATGCTTCCATGGACAATATTATCAGTGCGATTACCTAACGGAATCTGAGTTTAAAGCTGATTCTTCAGATGATAAACTTATGGGAATGTCAGCTGAGAAGTTTCAAAGTCAATCTTTGAAGCCTACTATCATCCCGGAACATTGTGAAATATTATTTTATTTCAGACAGCTGCGTATTGAAAAATTCCTATTTCAGTTTTACAATTGAAATCGAAATGACTACCATTTCAAAACTGAATCTCAGAACCGTGTCGTAATGAACGTTTTTTGATACAGGAGGAACTTTACGATACAGTCCAAATTCCACTTTATGGTACATTCCTTGTTTCGTTTTGAAATCAGGTGATAAAAAGTAAACAGTGTTCAACTAACCTCAAAATCAAAACTGCGATTGGGATTGAATAACCTACCAGTATTTTTTTGTCAATATTTCAATTTAAGTATATGAATATTTAACTAATTTGAAATAGTCAAAGTATAAATAATTAAATATACTTATAACTTTGTTAGTGAATATGCTAATAACTTTCACTTTTACAACAACACTCACGATTTTGTTGCTTGTCGAATGCGTTTTGTGGTTCTGACTGATATGTTATTTTTAACATATTTAACAAGTAATAAGTTGATTATCTTAATAGTTCAAGTGGGATGAAGACAAAGAAGTTAAATAAACGACGATATGTTGATTTTTATAATGGCGTACACTTACAGATAGCTTGATACTGGTGGTCTATCACTTGATACTGGTCTGATACTGATAACTACACTGGTGGTCGTAGATAAAATAGTGTATGCAACGGTTGTATTAGGCCTTTATAGCATTCGTGAGAAGTTTCAAAGTCAATCTTTGAAGCCTACTATCATCCCAGAACATTGTGAAATATTATTTTTCGATCCTTACTATAAACATGAATATAAGGATACAGTTTGGAAGAGAAGAAACATTATTCAAGTAAATCCGATTATTTTCCTAATGCAACTACTTTGTACAGTATTTTTGTAGAAATCTATGTGTACCCTTCAAATTTCATTGAGGCCTATTCATTTCTAAAATTAATTTTGTACAAAAAATACACTGTTTATAGAAATGAATAGTTTGGCAGTCGACGAAAATTCACAAAGTTTAAATTACAGCTTAGTATAGAAATAGAAATACTATGTATCCAAAAAACAATACAGTCTAAACTTCATAAGAGATTGGCATGAGTTCTTATATGCGTATTTAGAATTGTGGAAATCTATAATGATAAATATGATTAATATTAAAGATTTTAACAAGGATGATTAATATTGTTGACAAAAGCAGTTAGGGTAACGAGATTCAATTTAAATGCTACTTACTCGTGAATCTGTAATCCATTACTTCTAGACAACTGTCAATATTCAATGTCAACTCACCTGAAAAACAAAAGAGAATACATTAATACAATACACAATTAGATTAAAAATCTATTTCATAGAGGAAATAATTAAAAGACTTATTATGAACCATAAGAAGTTAGATTGAACCATAAAAGTTAAATAATCTACAGTTGAAATTTAAAAGGATGTATAATTATCTCGTAATGGTACTTCAACTGATAGGTAGATTTCTGTATAAGTTCCCATATTTAAATCGACTTTTCCAACGATATGAATATAGATAGATAGATAGATAGATAAAATGTCTTTATTTTCCACTTTGTACAATACATAAGTGATGTGGGCGAAGTTGAGGCACAAGAGCCCCCTCTTCCACTTAACCCACGAATATCTATGAGAATAAAGAATAGGTATGGTCAGAGGTCCATATGGAGCTTGATGACTACACATATAGAATCTGAAGTATAATAAATGTAATTTATAGCTCAAAACTATTTCTGCTAATTTAGAAATTTATCATACAACTGTGATTCTACCTTAGAATATTTTATGAATGGGATGCAGTTGAAAACAATTGTTTCAGTTACAATAGAAAATAGTTCTGAAATGGGTCACATATAATGAAAATAATAAATTTCTGGTTTTCAACAGAATGTTCTATTTGGCAATCGATCGTTGAAATAGGTGCAGTAGAAGAAGAAGAAGAAGAAGAAGATAGAGAAGAGAAAAAAGAAGAGAGAAGAAGAAGAAGAAGAAGAAGAAGAAGAAGAAGAAGAAGAAGAAGAAGAAGAAGAGGAAGAAGAAGAAGAAGAAGAAAGAAGAAGAAGAAGAAGAAGAAGAAGAAAGAAGAAGAAGAAGAAGAAAGAGAAGAAGAAGAAGAAGGAAGAAGAAGAAGAGGAGAAGAAGAAGAAGAGAAGGAAGAAAGAAGAAGAAGAAGAAGAAGAAGAAGAAGAAGAAGAAGAAGAAGAAAGAAGAAGGAAAAGAAGAAGAAGAAGAAAATGGAAGAATGTTCAGTTTCAGACAGGTTCGATTGCTAGATTGTTGCATCTCTTCCCATTTTCACCATTAGAAGATTTATGACTTTTCTACCTCATCCCTCATTTCCATTCTTTCTCTTCCTCTCCCCAATCCTCCTCTTCAACCATTCTTCTGCCTTCCTCCTCTTCCAATTCATCGTCAACGACTTGTTGATTTGCACCAAGTGTGTCGTATCATTCATCATTATTCAAATAACTGTTGAAATCAAATCTCGAAAAATTCCTATCCCTTTTCGTGCCTTGATTCTCCCACTCCTCCTCCTCCTCCTCTTCTTCTTCTTTTTTTCTTCTTCTTCTTCTTCTTCTTCCTTTTCTTCTACGGGATGATACCCAAGTATCTTCTTCAAAGTAGATTAAGCCGTGGTCACACGCCTTCAGACATTTACCATCACGAAATGTCGATACACATTTCTCCACATCGTGACACATGTGTGAAAGTCCACCCATATTAAAGAAACGCACTTTCCACGAATCACGTGGGACTAACTACATAGTATATATATTATATATGTATATAATATGTATATAATATATGTATATATTGAGTCCAACAAAATGCGTGCAAGAAAGTTGTGCGTAGAAGAAAACCTTTAAAGGCATAATGGCAAAGTTAGTATACGAGTCTGTCCAAGCAGAGAAGACATTCTGGCAAGATGGGAAAATTACTCCAACTCTGTCAATATTGGTTCAAAAATTAGAAATTTGGTCTCAAATTGTACAACAGAATGTTTTCAACAATTTGATACTAAATTTATAATTTTTGAACCAATATTGACAGAGCCGTAGTCATTTTCCCATCTTTCCAGAATGTCTTCTTTGCTTGGACAGACTATTATCTCCAGTTCGTGATTGTCCCTAAGGGTGTTCTTCAGTCCACCTTTCTCCAGTCAACTCTCTTCACTGGAAAAAGCTTGCCATAAGGCAGACTCCAATCAACTTGGCGGACGAAACATGACTGTTTCTCATGCTCAGCTCTTTCAAGACAGTCTGAGATCGGTTTGCAAGAGCGTAATGGTTTATCTGTGGTCGCTCTCAACTCACTATGCTTTCGGAGACCGTACATCATTACATCAACTTCATGAAAATCCATCATAAGATGGATTATTGGATCGATATAGAATCCACTTTTGAAACTACTAGTAAAACATTGGAAAATTCTATAGTAGATAAAATTGTATTACAGTAATTTAAAATTCAACTCCTATGATTTCAACCTTTCTATAGGCCTATCAGTTGACACCGACTTTTAAAACTCAAATCTATCTCCACCATTCAACACACCACAATAACTTGCTGTGGGAACGCAAGCATAACTAACCTATAAACCAGAACAACCTTTCAACGAATGATTAACCACCGCCATTAGCATTATTCCTGCGACACTGTTTGATCAAGCAGGCAGTGAAAGTTGTTCACTGACATGGTAATTTACGATAATTCCAAACAAAAGAAAGTAAACCTTCAACCAGGAACAGAATATCACACGTTAACACTTATGATAAACTCAGGTAACCCGAGAAGTAAATTATGATCTAGTACGGTAAATTATAGTATAAGATAATATTCGGTGTAGTCTGTCCAAGCAAAGAAGACATTCTGGCAAGATGGGAAAATTACTACAGCTCGGTTAATATTGGTTCAAAAATTATGAATTTTGTCTCAAATTGTAGAGCACAATGTTTTCTACAATTTGAGACAAAATTTACAATTTTTGAATCAATATTGACCGAGCTGTAGTCATTTTCCCATCTTGCCAGAATGTCTCCTTCGCTCCAACAGACTACTATAGTAGCGACCCAGGCAAGCGTGAAGAGCCAACTTCAACTTTCATTGCCAAGGGCTTTTTCGACGATTAGGTTGGTTCGGAGATGTTTGGAGGTCGAGGCGATTATTTAATACCCAACTATGCAAATGTCCAATCGTCTGCTGGAGAAATATTACGTCATCGAAGGAAGATGGTTACGTGGGTGAAGCAATATTGACTAAGGATCGAAAATCTCATTTAGCTTGAGAATTTCGTAGCTTGTTCATTGTGCCATAAGACATCTAGATTATCACCTCATTACATTATGAACACAATAGGTGACGCCAAAAAACAGGTGGTTTTGGCTGTCTTTTAAACGCGACGTAACCTCCTAACAGCTCCATCTACTTTTTTCGATTTCAAAAACATCATTTAGACATAGTTGAATGACAACATCAGCTGTTGAACCACACGCACAAGAAGCAGACGAACCCGTCTACTTTCTGCTAAACTAGATATAGATAGTAGGCTAGAGTTCAAGTATTGTTCAGTCACAGGAAGAAAATCATTCGTGAAGATGGCGAATGCTCTATGTAATAAGAAAATTGATGCCCGGTTTTTCCAAGCACACTCAAATTTGAGGGAACCTCAAGTTTATAACACTCTACTACATTTCCTATACTTATCATAGAAAATGTCAGCTGTTCATCAAAATTTGAGGGTCTCTCAACTTTGAGTGTGCTTGGAAAAACCCGGCATGAAACTTCGGATTGGGTGAAGTAGGTAGAAGAAAACCCTACTCGCTAAATACTCCAGTAGAACATCCACCATCTTGGATATATATATATATATATACACCATGAAAATATATTCTACACTTGAATTAACAATAAGTATTAGGCACATTATGTATATCTATCACTTTAGAATAATTGAATTAAATTTTATGATAAATTTAATTTTTTTACATTCGTCTAAGCCGCGTATCGACAGTCCGAGGCATGTGCCACGCATGCCTCAGGACACATGTCTCGGACTGTCGATACCGGGTTTGCTCACATCGAGGCAAACACTTCGCGGCGAGCAGTGTGCTTGTCGGTAAAAGGGCCATGCTCAAAGGTGCTTCGCTCCGAGGCGTGCGTCAAGTGGATACCTGTCCTGTTTGCCTCACCACGCACAACGCACAATTCTACAAACTAACCTCAAAATTGTACCCCATTGCTATGCCTTTTTTCGTGATTCAAAATTCTATTTGGGTGCAGAAAGTTTTAATAGGCAATAATAATCATTGCCTTAATTTTTCATTTACTAATTGAGCACAAACTAACCTTCAAAGTCCAAATTATCAATAATTGTCAGAGCTTAGCTGTTTTGTCTCCCGCTTGTCAATTTGTTCGCGTGCTTGCAGCGACCATACGTGGTTACAAAAATTGCAGACCACTCACGCCTCAGCCTGAGGCATGTGTCCTGAGGTATGCATGGCCTCGCCTCGCACTTCTAATACGCGGTTTTAGAAGAATCTGAGAAAACCTGTTATTACCCTCTCCTGAATTACATCGATTCGAGTGGATGGAACTATTTCGGTAATAGTTTCACATAATCTCAGCATTTTACGCGAATCTACCTTCTCACAAGACCCAGAGGGAAGATGTCTACTAATGTACAAATAATAGTAGCAGAAGGAACTACATAACACCGACAATTTAACACGTTGTGGGAGCTAGATTTTTGCAGCTTCCGCCAAGTAACTTTTCCGTGGTGTTGTAAGCTGTCACTTATTTCATGAATCGTTGATGGATCGATAAAAAATCTGTAATTTTATCAAGATGATGACAAATTCAGAGCTCTAGGGTTATTGACCTCTAAAACTATCCCTATCCGATTGTTTCCTGTTTGATATTTTTCAAATTTCAAGGTTTTGTTCAAGTATAACTGACGACAAAAATTTAGGCGGTTTCGTCTGTCTCTTGTACGTAATCTAACCTACTAACAGCTGATGTAACTCATCTATTGTCTTCTCTGATTTCAATAACATCATCTGGACTAAGCTAAATGACGAAATCAGCTGTTGGAGTGTACAAGGAGTTGATGAAAGAGCCAGACTTTTTCGCGTCAGCTATATTACTTACTTAGTACAATACTAATAATTTTTTTTTCTCAGGGCTACTGTTTCTATTAAAATGTTCAATTAATGAAAATCAAAGTACACTTTTTAAAATATTTCTATTTTGCATATAACAAGTTTTTAATATACAATGTATCTATCAAAAGATTGATAACATTATCAATGGAACAGTCGATGCTACAAACTAGATGAAACTAAAAGTGCCCCTATAGTCTGTCCAAGCAAAGAAGACACTCTGGCAAGATGGGAAAATGACTCAAGATAGATCAATTTTGGTTCAAAAATTATCAATTTGATCTTAAATTGTGGGAAACAATTTGTTCTACTACACTACATCTTAAGACTACATTTATAATTCTTGAAAAAGTCATTTTCCCAGAGTGTCTTCTTTGCTTGGACGGACTATAGGAATACATCAATATTTTTATTATAATATTACACTATATATCAATATAATCAACCATTTCCCCCGAATATTTTCATACATTTCATAAAAAATTATATCTAATGCTATTAATTATTATGCTATTAAATACGAGCGTACAATGAAAATCGAAAATCGTCTAATTAATGCTCATACAGAAGGAAAAGTAGGTGTTGAGGAAGACGAACCAGAAATAAAAGAAGAAGACGAACAAGAAGAAGATGAACAAGAAAAAGATGAAGAAGGTGAAGGAAAAGAAGAAGTTGTGCCGGTCAAACCGGTAGTTGGCGTGGTCGACACCAGACGGCGTTCCAAATGTTCTTCTTTTCTGCTGTCGAGCCGGGGTCATGACCCCGGTTATGTCGTGAACTCCCCTATTACTGTAAGGTATTTTTGCAATTTTGTGCAGCAAGTGAAAGTGTTATAGATTATCACTCAATGGCGTGTATAGTCTCTCCAAGCAAAGAAGACATTCTGGCAAGATGGGAAAATGACTACAGCTCGGTCAATATTGGTTTAAAAATAATAAATTTGGTCTCGAATTGTAGATTAGAATGCTTTCTACAATTTGAGACCAAATTCATAATTTTTGAACCTATACTGACCGAGCTGGAGTCATTTTCCCATCTTGCCAGACTGTCTTCTTGGCTTGGATAGACTATAATAGGGCACGCCCACACCCTCAGACACCCAGCAAAGGCGTCTCTAATTAATAGATAAATAATCATTGATAGCCACTTCCTGGCATCATCAGAATTGAAAACATGTTTAGTGAAACATAGAACTACTATGCTTCCTAGAACTATGCTACCATAGATCTATGTTATCATACTAGCCGTGTTAATACGGAACTTCCCGCATTGTATAGCAACCATCTTGGTCGAGAAAAGAAGACATTCTGGCAAGATGGAAAATTGACTCCAGCTCGGTCAATATTAATTCAAAAATAATAAATTTGAACTCAAATTGTAGTTTAGATTGTTTCCTACAATTTGAGACCAAATTTATAATTTTTGAACCTATATTGACTAAGCTGAAGTCATTTTCCCATCTTGCCAGAATGTCTTCTCTGCTCGACCAGACTATACTACTGGTTACTTATTTTGTTGAACATAATCAGTTTTGGTCGTGTCTTGATTTTAGATGATAATTTACTCTACTGTATTAAAGTAGGTTTTATTTAATTTGTTACTAAGTTACCTATTGTATAATATTTACTGGACATTAATTATTGATATTTCATGGCATTCATTGACTGACGCTAATCTAAATCTACTTTTTTTGTTTCATCTGCTTGGTTTCGTCCAATTTACTTGTATTTAACCGATACTTTTATTTATTTATGATACTTATATCGACCGCATAATACATTACACAACATTTTCATGTGATAAGTTTTTACAGTATTACCCTATGTAAGCTGTTTTGGGTCATTCCAAGGCTTAATTTATGTTTATTTCAATTTTGTAAGGCTTTGATAATAAATGAACGTGAATATTAATACAAATTTTGAACCAAAAATGGTGAATTGAATTGTATAATTGGCTTTTTTTTAGGGCGGAGTTAGGACTCTAGATCCTCTCTACCACACAACCCTATAAAGTGCTATAAATTTCAACATCAACAATGCGAATAAAAAACAAAAAATGCGTCATAATAAGAGAAATAAATCCACCGCTTCATTACTTCATCTAGAAGCAATAAATAGTAATTTTTCAACTCCATCAAGATGCAATTAATAGTGCCTCTAATAGTCTTATAAACTGAGGATATCATTTGTAAAGCAATTTTATGCTTCAACGGAAATGAAAGTGATTCAATAAAGACGACTTCACTAAGTGCTCTGTGACATCACTTTTTAAAGTATCAGCCACCATTAATGGATGATTAAAATAATGTTTTATGCAGATTACGCTCGAGTGAACGCATTCTGTTTTTATTTCACTTATTACATCCTTGGGTGAAAGTATTGGGAGCACTTATTCCACTCATTAGACTTGAGATCAACCTGTGAATGTCTTGCCCTAATCAACAACACACTCTCCATAATTCATTTAAAAAACCTGTTGACTTCAAAACTACAAATTCATGTTTGAAATAAGTTAATATCTCTAACGAAATCATGGTCCTGCACCAAAATAAACGGTATAATTGACAATATTTGTGTATTTTATTCTATCATGTAATGATCCCACAACATCGATCGACAATGACTCAATCGTTCTGGCAATTGGTCTCTCGGTGAGGGTGATCTATCGGTGAACATGATGTTAAGTCACGAACACTGTGGACTGCACTTGGATGGGTGACCGATTCTGGCCAAGTACACATTGGCGAGGTGGAACTACCCGTAAGGGTCTCCCCACCATTGAAAGCCATAAGAATATTTTTTTTAATGACTCAGTCGAATTCTTAAAAAGTGAATATCTATATTTGTGGAAACACGCTTCATTTACATTGATTAGTTTCTTAGAATTGACAATATCATTATTCATTTCATTATGGACCACTGGCGACTCGTGGCCACAAACCAGGTGAAGTGCTGTACAGTAAAAGATACGGGCACTTCACCTGTTTCGTGGGCACGAGCCGCCAGTGTTATGGAACGATTCTACAACATAGAAAACGATTCAGTTCAATTTTTAAAAAGTGAATCTCTATATTTGTGGAAACACGCTTCATTTATTATATTGTTTATAATATAGTTTATATATATAGTTTATATAGTTTGTTGGTAATAAGTGCTAGATTGAATTTTAAAATGCACTAAATTTTAGGCCTACCGGCGAGTATTCAAAGTTTGCACGAACTATAACTACTGAGTGCTTTGTTCTATATTTTGCTAACAAATCCATGTTCTAATACTACTGGATATAACATTCATAGCTATTAGCTATCACCAATAAAAATAAATAAAATAATAAACAAACTTTTACCGATTGAATGTATGAAATTGACATCTTCATCTTACAATTCAATCCAATTATAATTTTTCGTTAAAATTTGTTATTATCGAATTGATCAAGAACTGAGTAAACGCAAAACATTCATTTTCTTCAAAGTAGATAAATTGGAAATTCAATATTTTTCGTTCAAATTTGTGAGTATAAAATTAATTTAAAACTGAGTTGAAACATTTTGGAATTCGGAAGTGCTGAACCTTATCTTAAAAGTAGGCTAGATCAATCAATCGGAAATAAAATCTGACATCGATTACAAAACCGATAGAAAGTAAAACCAATCAGGAAATCAGCAATTAAACTATCAACAATATTTTTATAAATGGGAATTGGAGAAAACCATTCCAAACTAATTATCACAGTAACTCGGTTCCTGATTTGGGAATCTTTCCAGAAAAAACACGAATAAATTTGGCCGATTCAATTAATTTGGTTTGTTTTACAAAATAGTATGAACATAGCCTACCAAAACACCTACAAGCGGGTCAACGAATCAGGAATAACAAGTGAAAAAAATTGGAAGTAGGAAATTAAAACAAAAAATCCAAGTCCCAGTTAGCTTAATGTCAACGAAAGAAAGGAAACAAACCTAACCGGTTTCAGATGCAGTTCACGAGATAAAATTATTATTAGAGGAACACGAATGCAGCTTGAGATTTAATTAATTATTCATAATTTATGGACAGAAACTCATTGGATGTTACTTTCAGCATAATCTGTTCATGTTTATTTTGAATGAAGAAAATAAAGTAATGAAGTAAATCTGAGTACGAAACGTTGGGCGGTTTCGTCTGCTCCTTGTGCGCTCTCACAGCTGATGTTCTCAATTGAAATTGTCATTAAGAGAAGAATCAATGCAGAGAATAAAGCAGAGTATAGTTGTGTTTAAATTTAATTCGATAAAAAGTTTTGTTTATAATTTTTATGGGAGGAAAGTAAAACCAATTTTCATATTACAAGGCATTGAAGAGTTCATTATTATTTTATTCAGGAAAGGTAATGTTAATATTAAGGGTAGTACCTGTATTATTTTATGTCCCAAATCATTCTAAAATTTTTTTTAAATTTGTCACTATGTCTTTGAATAAATGGATGAATAACTAAATAAACTTGATTAGAATATGAAAGAAATGAACTGAAATCAGAGCATAAGTTAAAATAAGAAGGATATCAAACCGCCGTAAAATGACGTCATTTAACAAACCGAATAAAGTGAATCGAAAAAAATACGTTAAATGATACGATTTAACGGTGATCACATTTGTTAGTTTCTTATCATTAAAAACTAGGAAAAAATTTCTACATTCTGTTGCACCGTACAATATAGCGGGATCCACTGGCGGCTCGTGCCCACAAAACAGGTGAAGTGCTGTACAGTAAAAGATACGGGCACTTCACCTGTTTCGTGAGTACGAACCGCCAGTGGCGGGATCATATACTTCCCAGGCGATACAAATCTCATCAAAAGGTTAAAATTCCATCATTATTCCCACATTACACACAAGAAAAATACAGTTGGAACTATCATAGATTGAAAAAAATATACGGGAATGAAAACATAAATAACCAGCATACCATTCTTCCCATTAAACTAGTTCCAAGTGAAAAAGAACAAATCGGAGGAAAGAATTTCAGAACTATTACTACATTTTTTCCAACTATTTCAGGACTATATTGTATTATGTTACCAGGTAGAAGAAAAATAACTTGATAACTGATAATAATCTTGGTGGAAGAGAATATACACACGGAACAATAAATTTATGGTATTTTTAAGGTATTTCAATAACAGATTCCAAGAACATAATTAATATTAAAGTTCATTGCATGATAACTTTCTGCTTGTTTTCAGTAAAACTTGTAAAACTTTTCACAGAGCACTTGTATGAGATGGATGATAGGAAAAGTTTTAAACAGAAAGAATCAAACAAATTGATAAACTCTACATCGTTACCACATTCCCATATACAGTAGACACTTTGAATAATTCTAGTATAATTGAAACCGGATACAGAAATGTTGAAGAATTGATAGATGAACATTGATAAGCTGATAAAAATTTGCAATTTTCCGAGGATGGAAGCTTGGACATATTCTAGACTGTACCAGAATAAATATATTCTCAACAAAAATATAGTGCAAATTGGACTAATAACATTGTCTAAGGATATTCAAAGTGCACCAAAAACATGAATTCTAAAATAGCACTAATTATGTACTATCACAATAGTAGGATTTTATTCATTCATTCCATGAATTAATATCTACAATCGTATAATGATGAGAAATGTTATTCAAGATAGTGGTTCTCATCAAAAACACTATGAAAATAGTTGACTGGGACTTGTTTGTTTTCATAAAAAATATTCAACTAACGAAGTTGTATCCTGTCCCGTAAACTAAACTAAACTATTGTAAACTAAACAGCAGGTGTCATTCTGGTCAAAAGCCCAAACTACAACTTACATCCAACATACATAAGCCGCTATTTTTACAGCAAGCAATATACCAAAACTGATTGGTTATCACCGTCATTAGAAAAAGCAGCTATTTTCCATATAATTATTGCCTACTGCAATTGTCTGTCCAAGCAAAGAAGACATTCTAGCAAGATGGAAAATGACTCCAGCTCGATCAATATCGGTACAAAAATTATGAATTTGGTCTCAAATTTAGAGCAAAATGTATTTTCAATTTGAGAACAAATTTATAATTTTTAAACCAATATTTACCGAGCTAGAGTCATTTTCCAATCTTGACAGAATATCTTCTTTGGTTGGACAGACTATATTCGAGAAATGCAGCAAAGGTTAACGAACTTGAATTTTTATCAAGAAATACACGAGCTGCTATACCTACTATAGGCCTACATGTCTAGAAGTTTTTATGAAGAAAATAAAGTAAAATAAAATTGGCTGACACCAAATAGTTAGGCGGTTTCGTCTACTCCTTTTGCGCTCCAACAGCTGATGTTTTAGTCATTTAGCTATGACTAGATTATGTTTTTGTAATTTGAAGAGACTAAAATGCAGAACATCAGTACAAGATTACATTAGGTTACATCGAGTACAAGAGACAGACGAAACCACCCAACACCTTTTCCCGACAGCTATATGCGAATTTGTTATAATTGTAAGATTTTTCTTACAATTAATTAACCAATTAATTTGAAAAAGATTATCAAATCGAGGGAGTTATATACGCTCAATTCAAAAGCGTTTAAGTCAATTTTCGTTTATTCGTAAGTATGTTATGTTATAATTATAAACCTTATTTCATAATCAATGTTAAATAATCCTTCTATCATTGTCAATAATTATTAGAAGTGGACTGTAAAAACTTGACTCTAAGAAGTGGACTCTAGAATTTGTGATTGAGTCAAAATAGTTGCTAGCAATTTTCAGGAGACGGCTCAATCATTTTCTACATAAAAATGCACTAAAACAACAGTCTATGCTTTTCTATGCTATATTGTTCATAACTACACTCAGTGTCTATGCTGAATCGAATAGTCTTAAAATATTTACAACAAATCGAAAAAATGTTTCTAGTTATACATAAACGAACAGTATCTGAACAAGAAGCTTGATTACGCCATTGCAAAGCATTCTATTGGCTGAAATTCGTGGGAGGAGCTGCACTGTGATTGGCTGACAGCGTGAACCTCTCTGCCAATAGCAGACAGTTCTGAACCCGTATTCACAACAATACAAGGATGGAAGCCAAAAGCCTATTTAATGTAACTTCCAACTTGAAATACATTTAATTCCTATCATATAAGTAACTTTCAAGTTGAAATTCATTCATTCCCAGTCATATACGTAACTTTCAACCACTTGAAACATATTTATTCTTTATCATAATACGTATAATAATAATAATTGAAGTATTAACTTCTAAATGGACAACATTGATCATAATTTAGGACAATTGTCTTAATTTTTATCTATATGGAATAACTATGAAATTGAAAAAGGGTATTTGATTTTTATTTTCATCTTTTTATCTATATTGAATCATTCTCAAATTACATACAGAGACGAAAGTAACGAGCTAATCTGAAATTGGTATATAAATTTCCACAATATCAAGGTCACTTGCGAGCGGAAATTCCATTTTTATGCACGCCTCTATAGAGAAATGGAAGGCAGAAAAGTTATAATTCAAGTCGCAATTACCCCACTTTATATCTTCAGAAAAGTGAGCTGTCAATAATTGTAACAAACGACCTAAGTTTTAGAACAACTGGACTCGATTCTCAATAACTCTTCTTTTTATCAACTTTCCTCAATTCAAAGAGCTTGTTAACTACGATCCCTTTTATTTTTCTTCCACGTTTCTACTTTCTTCTACAATTTTATTCCTCACACTTTTTGTCCTAACTCATTTCTTCGTCTTCTTCAATTTATATTTCTTCTTTTCTTCTTCTTCTTCTTCAATTTGTTTTAATTTTTATTTTATTCTTCTTCAATTTATTTTTTCTCTTGTCTTTTTCTTTTTCTACTTCTTTTCCAATTCCAAATTCTTCTTCTTCTTCCTCTCCTTCTTCTTCTTCTTTTTCTTTTTCAATTTCTTTTTTACTTCTTCATCCTGTTGTTCTTCCTCTGCTTCATATTATTCATCTTCACCTTCTTTTTTTAATTTCTTTTTCAACTTCTTTTTCAATTTCAAATTATTTTTCTTCCTCTTCTTTTTCAATTTGTTTTTCTTTTTTCTTCTTCTTCTTCTTCTTCTACCTATTTTTCTCCCTCTCCTTCTTTTTATTCTTCTTTATCTTCTTATTTCAACTTATTCTCCTTTCTCGTTTCTCTTCGTTCTAATTTTACCCCTCCTCCTCCTCCTACCGCTCTTCTTGTTCTTCTTCTTCCTCTGCTCCTTCTTATTCTCCCTTCGTTCTTTTTCGAACTTCTTTCTCTTTTCTTATTCTTCTACTTCTTCTTCTTCATCCTATTGTTCTCCCTCTGCTGCATTCAACTTCACCAACACCTTATTTCCTCTTCACCTTTTTTTAAAATTTCTTCTTCAACTTCTTCTTAGTCTTTTTCATCCTGTTGTTCTCCCTCTGCTTCTTTTTATTCTTCTTTATCTTCTTTTCTAACTTCTTCTGTTGTTCTCCTCTGCTTCTTTTTATTCTTCTTTATCTTCTTTTCTAACTTCTTCTCCTTTCTCTTCGTTCTCTTCTCCTCCTCCTTCTTCTTCTTCTTCTTCTTCTTCTTCTTCTTCTTCTTCTTCTTCTTCTTTTCTTCTTCTTCTTCTTCTTCTTCTTCTTCTTCTTCTTCTTCTTCTTCTTCTTTTTCTTCTTCTTCTTCTTCTTCTTCTTCTTCTTCTTCTTTTTCTTCTTCTTCTTCTTCTTCTTCTTCTTCTTCTTCTTCTTCTTCTTCTTCTTCATCTCATCTACTTCTCATCCTGTTAATTATTCACCTCCTTTCATACTCTTTCCGTTTCCTTCTTTCACGAATTCTCCTTCCCCTTCTACACATCTTTATTCTTCACCCTATTCTCTCTTCACTTAATCGCGACTTCCTTCATCCAGTGGGAGAAATTAATGAAATCGATGAGCAGATCAAACAATTTCACTTCCAAAATGAAGACACTAGAAGAAAACAAATAATTAACAAGCAAGCTGTTAAGTTGGTAGAATCGGTCAATATTTTCAACCAGTTATCGCCATTTCTGTCGCAAAAAACTAGGCTAACGTCAATTTCGTGAGTTGAGAGAAACGTCGCGACGGGTTGTAATGGTAATTGCTGAAATCAGAATACTGAACAAGACGTTTTAGCGAAAGAGATTTGAAGACACAGTGAGGAATTGTGGGCGTGGTTTTGAATTATACTATTTAAAATTTTGATAAATTTGCATTCAACTGATAATGAACCATAGTTGGAGCTCTTTGGTTTAGGCCGGTATTACACGATAATAGTTCTATGATCATATCAATCATATGGAAGGAGTTGAAAATACGAAATCATATTTTCATCTCTTTCCATATGATCAGAGAACTATTATCGTTTAATACCGGCCTTAATCTGTCCAAGCAAAGAAAACAATCTGGCAAGATGGGAAAATGACTCCAGCTCGATCAACATTGGCTCGAATATCATGAATTTAGTCTCAAATCGTAGATCAGAATGTTTCCTACAATTTTAAAACAAGTTTACAAATTTTGTACTACTATTAACCGGGTTGAAGTCAGTTTCCTATCTTGCCAGAATGTCTTCTTTGCTTGGTTAGACTATATACCAAAGAGCTCTACTATAGTTCAATTTCAATAATAATTTACGCTATTTCTGTACTAAAAACATTACTGCAAAAATTGAACAAACAACTCCTTCAGGTGATACTAAACAAAGTCCTCTTAATAAAGTCTAACGACACGCATTTTTCCTCCGTTTAGTTACACGGCGGCAACCTCAGATGTTTACATTTGTAAAATAGGCCAACAATACTCCTATAAGTATGCTAAGTGAAGGTTATATAATGACACAATGGTACAGTTTCTGCATGGAGAATAATGTTCGTTTCCCAGCGTACTGTAAAGTCTGACCAAGCAAAGAAGACATTCTGGCAAGATGGAAAATGACTGCAACTCGGTCAATATCAGTTCAAAAATTGGAAATTTGGTCTCGAATTGTAGTAAACATTCTGCTCTACAATTTGAGACCAAATTTATAATTGTTGAACCAATATTGTACGATCTGGAGAAATTCACCCATCTTGCCAGAATGTCTTCTTTGCTTGGACACACAATACTTTGTTGTACAACAAAACAAACGAAACATCATGATAAAAAGGAGGGAACAAACTCACACGGAGTGAGGCAATTTGGGCGACGTGATTGTGCAATTGCTGCTGATTATGATGGCCATTACGGCAAGGTTACGCTGGAAGAAAGTTAAAGAAAAAAATGTTCAACAATATTATCAAATAGTGCTACCGGGGGATTACCTATTCCAAAGTCTAGCTAACGCCAAAAGGTTGGGCGGTTTCGTCTGTCTCTTTTACATGATGTAACCTACTAACAGCTGATGTAAAGCATATTTGATTTTAGAAACATCATCTAGGCATAGCTAAATGACAACCGCCTAACTTTTTGGAGTCTACTATGTATCCTTAATACAGTCAACTCTCGATAATACAAACATTCGATAATACAAAACTCTTGATAATACGAACTAAAATTCTCTGGTCCCTTGAAAAACTCTTGATAATTCGAACAAAAACAATGTATTTAGGAACACTCCATAATACGAATCGAAAAACAGAGCCTGATCCGAATGCAACACGCGTTAATTCGAATTTCTGCACAAAACCTCTTGAAAATACAAACTTCTACTGAACATGAACATGATCAAACCTGTATAAAATTCACATACATGTTCATTCAGTTCACTTTGTCTTCGTCTTTCTTTGTCATAAGGTAGAAATTAATTCAGTGGAGCAGAAAAAAATGGCAGACTATTTCAAAAAAATAATAATCTTGTTTTGAATACATGCACAATGATATTGTTTTTCCCTTAAAAAATTACGGGCTTTTTCATAAAAAATAATACAGTAATTTAGTTTTGATTAATTGCACAATACTATAATTGTTTGTTTTGTTTTTCTTCAATTAATTTCAAATTTCAACTTCAAATTTCATCATTTATTGTTCCTCAATTCAATTTCAATTTGAATTACTATAGTTCTACAGTACTGCATTTGAAAATTTGATCATTGCATTCAATAAACCAGAGTATCAAGAAATTTTGCTTTTTATAGTTATTTTTTCTCTTCCATCCAACTTTCGATAGTACAAACTCTCGATAATTCGAACTTTTTCTCTGGTCCCTCCAAATTCGTATTATCGAGAGTCGACTGTACATAATATTTTAATCACATAGTAATGTTAATTACATATTTATGAATGAACATTGATTACTAAGGAATCTATCTATTGCAATTTAATCATTTAAATCATGGTATGACTTGAGTAATAATAATTAATTAGAAATATCTATAAATCGCTAAATAAATAAAAAAAGGACTTCTGCAACTGCAAATATAGACCAATGTACTAAATACTAGCGTGATCCACTGTATAGCTTGATAGGCAGCAAAAATTTAATACAAATATTTTTGAATAAATGGTCAATTTAGTAAGATCATTTGGGTAATATCCTCAAAAAATCAATCAATCGATTAAATTATTTTTGACACTCAATGAAAAGAGAACTGTCGTAGCTCCAAATTATTACAGTCTAATGAATCACTTTCAGACAGTCCTGACAGAGCGGAGCACATAAATATCGGACAACCTTACATTTAGCAACAAACTGTCGTCTGCTAGATATTGATAGGATTTTGTCAGGCGAATTTCATTGAAGGAAGCCCTAACGCCAATATTCATCAAGGATACTCCATCAACTTTATGGGTTTTTGATAGCGATTAGAACCGGTCTATGAATTATAATAGAGCAATGATTGAAGCATTGCATGGTGAAAGCAATTCGGTATCGGTCGCTGATTGGTTCCAAGCAAAGAAGACATTCTCGCAAGATGGGAAACTGTCTCCAGCTTGGTCAATATTGGTTCAAAAATTATACATTTCGTCTTAAAATTTAGGAGAAATTCTGATCTATAATTTGAAACCAAATTGATAATATTAGAACTAATATTGACCCAGCTAGAGTCCTTTTCCCTTCTTGCCAGAATGTCTTCTTTGCTCGACAGACTAGAGCACAACATGCTTGATATTGAAGTCAATCGTATCTTCAAATGGTTCCTCCATTATTCTTGATTTTTCAACTTCTCCAATTTCCTCATAATACTCCACTTCTATCTATTTATCTACTTCTTCTTCTTCTTCTTCTTCTTCTTCTTCTTCTTCTTTTTCTTCTTCTTCTTCTTCCTCCTCCCTGTCCTGTCCCCTGTACACTCTTTAGCTAAAAAAGAATACATCTTCAACACTGTATAGGTATAGTCAATCCAAGCAAAGAAGACCCTCTGGCAAGATGAGAAAATGACTCCAGCTCGGTCAATATTGGTTGAAAAATTATAAATTTGGTCTAAAGTTGTAGATCGGAATGTTTCCAACGATTTAGAACAAATAAATAGTTTTTGAACGAATATTGACCGAGCTGGAGTCATTTTCTCATCTTGCCAGAGTGTCTTCTTTGCTTGGACTGACTATAAATTGACAACCCCAGCAAAGTAATCAATAAGGTGTATTACGATTATTGTTACTATTATTATGTGTATTATTATTGATGGAGCACATAATGTTAAATGAGCATAGCTGGTTGCATATACTGCCCCTGAAATGACTTTCTAAACGAAGGAAAATATCATTGTTTTAGTTTCAAGCAAATCAATGTGTTGAATAATAAGTTTGCTGAAATTCAAATCTTGTTAGCGTATTTGAACTAAATACTGTAGAATTTCACACTGTCCTGACAGATCTGAATTGGCATTGAACAGGCATTGACCAACCGTCACTCTTTTCGGAATCTGCTGAATATTTTTTGCATTTTTTATCATTTTCCCACATGACTGAACAGCTTCTGCCAACTAGGTTGCGCTCAGTTATAGTCTGTACAAGCAAAGAAGACATTCTGGCTCGATGGGAAAATGACTCCAACTCGGTCGATATTGTTAAAAAATCATCAATTTAGTGTGAAATTGTAGAAAACATTCTGTTCTACAATTTGAGACCAATTTATAATTTTTTAACCAATATTGATCGAGCTGGAGTCATTTCCCCATCTTGCCAGAATGTCTTCTTTGCTTGGACAGACAATTCACTTGAGCGGCATTCATTGACAAGCGTTCAAATCAGAAATCGATACTGAAAAATATCGATTCACCACGGCTGGAAAATCGATCGTTTCACAAGTGCAATCGAATGGAAAAATGATAGGAAAATGAGCACACTAAATAGTTTTCATCACAGTCCGCGCACGCTGAGAAGAGACGCCGCCACAATAGGATTTACATTGTAACGGCATGGCTTCTCAGTTTGCGCAGACCTTATCATTGGTCTTCTTTCCCCAAATGGTTTACCGGTTGTTTGGCGAGGTTATTTACAAAATTTGAAACACTAATGGGTCCATCCTGATAGCTGCTATTAATAGTGTTAATGTGACGATATTGGAGTTATTTCCATTCATTCATATCTTCCACAGCACGTTAGATTCGATAATAAAATCATAAACTTTTCTATTCTCATTTTTAGATTTGATAATACTGTACATTTTGGCTGAGAGTTTGTATATTTATAGCATTTGAAAATTAAACTTTACACTTTAAAATAAAATAATTGATAAATATTTAAAATAATTGATAAATATTTCAAATAATTGATAAATAGATTGATAAATCAAATACCCTTTTAAAATTAGTTTTTTAAAAAGGATATTTGATTTTTCATTTTATTTATCAATTTATAGCATTTGATTATAAATCCGTTCATTTGTAGATTTTACAGTGAAATTTATAATTTTCTATTCTCATTCAATAATTTGATTTCATTTCCGAATTTCTATAATAATTATTTGTAGCTTTTTGGGATTGAATAAACTGTTAACTTTGTTGCACAGAAAATTCTTCCTGAATACTATTGAAAATTAGGATTTAAGAAAATTTTTCATTGAATCAACTTTCTGTCAAGTAAAAATTACGATAATAGAGAAAACATTGATCACTTACGAGTACTGTACCTCCAACATAAAAGTTGAGATCTTGACTAAGTTACAGGGATAGGACCCAATCAGCAATATCTAATAAAACTCACCTGTAATAGAAAAAAGAAATAATTAGTTACCATGAACCAAGTAAATAGATTTGTTTCATCCTCAATTTCAATAGTAACTACATAGGAAAAAAATAGTGTTCAAGTGACACTGAAACACATTTGATAATATGTTTGATTCAATCTTACCATAATCGATAATCAAGAAACATTCATGCATTTAAAACATCTCCAAACCTAAAATACCTCAACCATAGAGATTGGAATTGCATATTATTTTTAATATTCTTTATTCAATTATTTATAAGCTATCTTTTGAATAAATACTTTTGAATAAATAAAATATCTTTTGATTAAATACGTTTTATTATTTTTTTGTACTAGGAATAACCTTGAAACCATTGTCCATCAGAAATAGCTCGAAGAAACTTTGCTAACAACAAGGTCTCCCCAATTTAAATTCAAATACAACAATGACATAATTTCAAATTACAATCTGTAATACATTGTACATACTATGGCGAACTCAGTAACCAGCAATTGTAGTGCAGAATAAAAAGGATAGACGGACACTACGAAGATAATAAAAATAATAACTCGACCTTGAAAATGGAATTACTTCAATTGTGTTATGGCACAATGAGGACGCAATCTGTATGATGATAATGGTAGTGTTCAAGAATTATTATTGCGATAATATTCCAAAAGGACCGCTAAATATGATCAGGTGATTATCCATTGTCAGAGATAGGTAGGTGAGGTCTATAATGCCCAACAACAACAGTAATATGTGTTCGTTCTTATAATAGAGAAACACAAGAATATTATTTTGAGAAATAAGAGTTCTGTGGATAACATTGTTAATGGGATTAAAACAGAAATTTCATGTAAAAGAAAATAATTGCATAATTTGTACATGGATTTGTCAATGTAAATTAATTGATTCATTATGCTTAAAATATTTTACATAAGGTGGCAACTTTTTTCTCTAAGTTTTTTCTTAAAAATAATGGTTGTTAATTTTAGTTTTATTTGAATTTTACACTATCGAAAGCAAAAATTATAATGAAGTTTAGCTTTGTAGAGAAGATAATAAGGCTCTTCAAGTAGTTGTGAAGGTGATATTGTGGTAGTTATCCATGATAAATAAAAAGACAAGATGTTGTCAAACCACTGATTTATTAGAAAAACGAAGACACTAGATTGGTTTGACAACATCTTGTCTTTTCATTTATTGAAAATAATAAGATTTTACTTGAAGCTCTTTAATAATAAACTTGATATTTGCCATTAATCATTGAGAAACGCCCGATTTGAAACCTAATCAGACAAACTCTTGAAATGCACCTCCCTAGGATCATTTGGATCAGAAATTATGAAATAAATATATAAAATCTGATATTGTCAAATTTACCGTTTATTTTGGTGTGTTTCATTTCATTGTGAAACAGTTCTGCAACATCGACAACGCTTTAGTCGAATTTTCATAAAATTAATCATATTTTAATTCAATTCATATGTCGAATTTCCATAAAATTAATCATATTATTGTTACATATCATACTTTTCTCCAAAAGACAACTATTCAAATTAAAGGATATGGGAATTGACTTTTTAGAACAATTATTTAGCCAATTATTTTTAGAACAACAAAAATTCAGAAAATGACAATAAACTCCAATAATTTGAATCCCTCTATGTCTATAGTTAGAATGCTTTTTGAATTCTTATAAAGACCCTTCTAATAATATGTTCATTTTTTTAAAATTCTAAACTGTTTTATAATGTAAAGATCGTAATATTGAATCTATTAATTTTGACAAATATATCTTGTGACAGCTAAATGTACTACTGTGAAAACAGCAGTGATCCACAAAGTGATGCTGGATTCCGCCTGTAACGTTAGTAGCCTACAGTCAAGAATTCTTCCTCTTCTTCCTTCACTTCTCCGCTACATTCTTCACCTTCTTCTCTATCATCCTCTACTTCTTCTACATCCTCAACTTCTTATTCTTTTCCATCTTATTCTTCTTTTCTACTTCTTCTTCCGTCTTTCGACTTCGCCTTCTTCTACTATTCTTTCTCGCCCATCTTCTCTTCTCTTGCTGCTCCTCCTCCTTCTTTCTTCTTCTTCTTCTTCTTCTTCTTCTTCTTCTTCTCCTCCTCCTCCTCCTTTTCTTCTTCTTCTTCTTCTTCTGTCTTCCTCTTTTTCTTCTTCTATATCTTCTTCCTCTTATTCTTCTTCTCCTTCTTTTTCCTTCATCTTCTTCTACATCTTCTTCTTCTTCTTCCACTCAGTCTTCGTCTCCTATAATTCAATCTAGCTCATCTCTTGTCTTCTCCTTCACCACCTCCTCCTCCTTTTCTTCTTCTTCTTCTTCTCCTCCTCTCATTTATCTTCTTCTTCTTCTTTCTTTTTCTTTCTTCTTCTTCTTCTTCTTTTTCTTCTTCTTCTTCTTCTTCTTCTTCTTCTTCTTCTTCTTCTTCTTCTTCTTCTTCTTCTTCTTCTCTCTTCTTCGTCTCCTATTATTCTTCTCGCTCATCTCTTCTCCTTCTTCTCCTTCTCCTTCACCTCCTCCACCATTTTCTTCTTCCTCTTATTCTTCTTCTGCTTCTTCTATATCTTCTCCTCTTTTCTTCTTCTTCTTCTTCTTTCTTCTTCTTCCTCTTCTTCTTTTTCTTCTTCTTCTCTTTTCTTCTTCTTCTTCTTCTTCTTCCTCTTCTTCTTCTTCTTATTCTTCTTCTTCTTCTTTTCTTCTCATTCTTCTTTTACTTCTTCTTCTTCTTCTTATTCCTCTTCATATTCTTCCCCGTTTTCTTCTCATTCTTGCATCTCGGCACAGGCCCGGCTGACTCCTCCAGCTTCTTCGGTCAACAACCTCCGGCAATTCCACTACCAGCACTCTTCCACTCTCTCTCTCTCTCTAACTATCAGCCTCTCTCACTTCTTTCCATGTCATTATTGTCTTATCAACCGGTCTCCCCATCCCGTCCCCCGCCCTACCACACTTTTCCAGCCACAGTAACCGCCAACTGCGCATCTTCTCTTATCTTCTTCTTCTTTTTTTTCTTCTTCTTCTTGTTTATTCTTCTTCTTCTTCTTCATCACCTCCTTCTTCTTTTTTTCGAAACCAGAGTCCGACTTGGTAAACAAGGCTGTGTTGGATGGTTGGTTGGTTTGCTGAAATGATCGGATCAAACACAAAATTGGCGAAACCAATTTGAAGTTTTATTGTCAGTGTTCATTTCGTTGAAAACTAGTGAAGTATTGACGAATTCGGTGAAAGTACACAGCAATAAAACCAGGGTTTCATTAAATATAGACTACATAATATTAGTAGAGATAGAGCTGCTGAAATGTTGCAACATGCAAAAGAATTGTAGATCAACTAGATCATGTAAGCTTATATAGGAGGCGTTAACAATATAGTTATTATTACGAGTATTACAAATGTATGGTAACCACTGGCGGCTCGTGCCCACGAAACAAGTGAAGTGCTGTACAGTAAAAGATACTGGAACTTCACCTATTTCGTGGGCACGAGCCGCCAGTGACGGTAACCAGGAAGAATAGATAACTCAATAATCATTGGTACATAGTACAATGTACAACAATAGTACAACATAGTACAACAATCATTTGTACTAATGGTACATAGTATAGAATCCTCATATAATAATTATATTGCTGATCATTCATGCTTCTGAGTTTAAGATATGTCTTCAGCAGAATTCGAAAAGATTATCTGAATTCAATGCCCGCAGGAGATTATCAACACATTCATCAACCTTGATAACAATCGATTGATTCATCATGTAAAAAACTAAACTGAAAGAATATCAATGAAATACCCGCAGGAGATGATCAGCAAACTCATAAATCTTGTTAAATAATTTTACGAATTGAATTATTGTAACGGATTATTATCAATTTCATGGCCAATATTGTCAAATTCTGTTCATGAATAAGATGAAATAAAAATCATCAATGAAATGCCCAACTTGATCCAAGGCAGCGTGATTTCATCTCTTATTAGATTCACGATTGATAAGCTGTCGTCACGTATAGTCTGTCCAAGCAAAGAAGACCCTCTGGCAAGATGGGGGAATGACTGAAGCTCGGTCAATATTGGTTCAAAAATTAAAAATTTAATCTCAAATTGTAGGAAACAATTGGATCTACTATGAAGACCACATTTATAATTCTTGAACAAATATTGACCTAGCTGGAGTCATTTTCCCATCTTGCCAGAGGATCTTCTTTGCTTGGACAGACTGAAGTTTGCACCTTGAACCTTCAGCTCTCTTGTTACATTATTTTATAGTCTTGAGGAATTCAATGCAAATTGAGTTATTCTGTCAGGGTCTGCTCGATAATTACATGTTAATATTCTGGAGGTTTAGTGGAGGGACGTTTAAAATTATGTAGTCGACTCTCTCGTTTCAGTGATTAAGTTTTTGAAATTCAGTAATTCTGTCAGGTTTCAATAGATAATAATTTATAGCATGTTATATTATATCGGTTATTAATATGTTTCCTTGTGTATGATAATAATATTCTAATAATTTCGTAAAAGGTAATAGGTCAATAGTTCAAATATTCACCATCACAAATCAGTAATTGATTACAATGCGTAAGATATTCAATTATAACTTGAACAAATTGATGATTCCTCGTTCCTTTAGAAGATGAATTCAAGTGTTAATGACAGGAAAAAAACACTCACTCTGTGCATAAATGTCAAGAACACTAAGTCTTGTTCTAACAACTTGAGTTCAACAATAAGTAGAATGTTTACTATACATAATATATATATATATATATATATATAGTATGTACTCTATACATTGTATAGAAAATATAAAAAAGATAGTAGAAATGATTCAGGGTATGTAGAAAAAAAATGATATAAAAGTCAGGTCCTCTTTTTTATTTACATTCCAATTATCTTACTATACCTCATTCACAATAACTTGAGACAAAACACGACACAAAAACGTACCCCGACAAGAAAAATGCCGGACACATACTGACACAAACACATTTCCAATGTTTCCTTTATCTTAGGGCTACTTTCTTATTGGTTTTCATTTTGAATTTTAATCACAGTACCCTTTTTCAATTATTTTCATTCATGCATAACATGTTTCGACTACTAATAGAGCATTTTGAAACGCTTTGTCGTGTATTGGTTAATGGTTTGTCGTTTTTGAGGTGGTCAACCACATTTAAACGCACAAATACGCTAAAAGTTTGTAGTTTTTACAAAGATTGAATACTCATCAAGTTATAATATTTTTGACACCTACAATCCATTCTTATATACTTGAATTTAGTGAATTTAAATGAAAAATACGGAGTTTAGTCGTAGGAGTGCATGACGTGGTACTCTTATCTGGTAGGATACCGTGTTTGAGGAGTATGCTTGTTGCTAAGTGAACGGTACCGTTAGCTTTTACTAACTTGAGTCCGGTGCTGTGCTGTTACTATACCACAACCAACTCTCGTTATCTCTCCTTGTCTGTTGTATTTGTTGTGTCTAGTTCCTCTCCTTGTCTGTTGTATTTGTTAAGCCTGGTTTCTATCCTTGTCTGTTGTTAAATGCGATTACTTTCCTTGCGAATGGAATTCTCTTCAAATCCAGCCTGTTGAGGAAATTTTGTTTGGGAACGATGTAGATTTTCCACCACAGAATATAATTGAATTCGTATTATGTGGTCGATTAGTATTACTAGCTACTTGTTTTGATTTGTATAATGAATTACGCAACGGAAATTACTAATTTTAGTAATTAGGCGTACAATATTGAACACACATTACTTTCTTTGTACAAACTGTGTGACTTTGAACAAATAATTGTTAGATTGGAAGCAAACTTTCAAGAATTAACAGAATTTCGAGTAACTAGGATTTGATATGTTTGAAAGATTTACTACATAGAGTACACTCATATTAGTGAGACGAGGCGTTCATGGTACAGATTTCATGAAACTCGCTTCTTGTCACTGGCGGCTCGTAACCACGAAACAGGTGAAGTGCCCGTATCTTTTACTGTACAGCACTTCACCTGTTCAAACAAGTGAAGTGGCTGTATCTTTTACTGTACAGCACTTCACCTGTTCAAACAGGTGAAGTGGCTGTATCTTTTACTGTACAGCACTTCACCTGTTCAAACAAGTGAAGTGGCTGTATCTTTTACTGTACAGCACTTCACCTGTTCGTGGGGAAAAAGTCGCCAGTGCTTCTTGTAAACATTCACATTTAACAACAGATTTTCATTCAGTTCCATGATGGATTACGAAAAAAAGATGATATTTTGCTGCGGAAATGAGTTCCAAAAATTGGATTCAATTGAAATTCGGTTTCACGGAACGTATAATTATAATTGAAACTTGAGTCAATGAAATTTGTTGGACACTGCTTTGGGTAAACCTCATCTATTAGTTTTATCAAAGACGATCCTATCTCTATCAATCTATGGTTCTATTATTAGTTTAATATAATTATTATATAGTTTATTAGTTCTAATATAATTTCTATTATTCTATGTTCTATGGTTTTATATGAACTACTTTCTCTCAATGTACATCGAATTTTACACATTCACTTTTAACCTAATTGTTCATATTATTGTGCATCACAAACACCAACAACTTAGAAAACATTCTTCACATTCTCAGAAATTCTACTCCAACTCAAGCCACACTCGAATATTCGATGGCGGCTCGTGCCCACGAAACAGGTGAGGTGCTGCACAGTAAAAGATACGGGCACTTCACCTGTTTCGTGGGCACGAGCCGCCGCCAGTGGGCCCTACAACTCAAGAGCAACTCGATTACTCGACACTTCTGGACTCAAACTCAATACCACAAACTTAAACTTCAAAGACTTAAACTTAAAATTCGAATTCACGACACACTCCAAAATCATCTTTACATTTCTGAGACTCAGGTCACGATTCCCCGGATGAAAGTCAAGTTTGACCTTTGCTGTCGATTGGCAGAGCAGACTGCTTCTTTCAAGACGAATACACTCTGAGAAGACACGCCGTCACAATGTAAAGCCCATTTAACAACGTGTCTTTTCAACTTACGCGAACTACACATTTTCGCACAAGCAGAGAAGACACGCCATTACAATGAAAAGTGTATTGCAACGGGTGTCTTCTCAGCTTGCGCGAACTTTACTCGTTCTGTTATTCAATAACCACAATACTTATCGGACTTGGAAGCACACGCCGAAAACTATAGTCTGGTCTAACAAAGTAGACATTCTGGCAAGATGGGAAAATGACTCCAGTTCAGTCAAAATTTGTTCAAAAATTATAAATTTAGTCTCAAATTGTAGAGCTAAATTATTTCTACAAATTGAGGCCAAATTCATAATTTTTAAACCAATATTGACCGAGCTGGAGTCATTTCCACATCTTGCCAGAATGCCTTCTTAGCTGGACCAGACTATACTCACGGCTAACTTTCAATATTATTATTTAATCGGCTTGCATTCCAGAGTACTCTCAAGATTCGGTCACGACTGGTCTGTAGTCAGTCCAAACGAATAAGACATTCTGACAAGCTGGGAAAACGACTTCAGCTCGGTCAATATTGCTTCAAAAATTACAAATTTAGTCTCAAATTGTAGATCAGAATGTTTCCTACAATTTGCAACCAAATTTAGAGTTTTCGAACCAATATTGACCGAGCTGGAGGCATACTCCCATCTTGCCAGAATGTCTTCTTTGCTTGGACATACTATACACAAATTCAACTCCAATTAGAACCGTGTTAATGGTGGTGAGATGATGAGTAGGTGGAGGATAACAAGGTATAGCTGGTGCCAAAAATTTAGGCGGTTTCATCTGCTCCTTGTGCGCTCCAACAGCTGATTTTGTCAAATGGAGCTGTCATTTAGATAGATGCAACCATATAACGCCATAATACCTACAAAAAAATAGCTATACCCAAAATAATTATATCATTTCTATAAAAACCTATATACACTCATATATCGCCGAAAGTATCATCCTCCTATATAGATAGGTAAACTCGTATGTTTCCAAGAGAATCATTCACCTATATATAGTGGTGCCGCGAATAGAAGAGCCTTTGGCAAGATGGTGGAGGGAAATGAGAGTGTAACTACGCATGCGCAGAACTATAACTTCTGTGGAATAATCACCTCAGCCAACCTAACGCTTTTACACTAAATTATAGTTCCAAGAGGCTGAATCAACAAAGCACACATTGCAACTGCCATTATGATTTTGTAGTCTTCGCCATGACCTACCGTACATAATCTACAGAACAGGGCCGTGTCTCATAAATCAGCTGACTACAAAAACAATCCCTCGAGACATTTTTTATAATTATGTACTGAGCTTTACGGTAACCTCAAATAGTAGGTGATTGTTAGCAGTTTGTTGGAATATTGAATGGTTTTAAAACAAGCATAATATGAATAAATGTATGAATGAATATTAGTACCTAGCCTATTATGGTCTACTGCAAATGTTAATTATATTTATATTTGATTTCAATCCTTTCCCAGTTTGTTTTCATAACAATCTGTTCGCCATGAGCGGTGTTTAGCCACAAAAACTAAACATGAATGTTTACAAATCAAAGTATGATTTTCATCACCAGAGAGCACAGACCCCGCACAAAAGTACCATACTGTAATAATATTATGAAATATTGTGTTGCAGGGAAATCATAATCATATTGATTCCACAAATAGAAATATATTTAATTCAAGAATATATTATATATTTTATTAAATATATTTAATAATATTTTAATTGTGACAGATGGTGTGAGTAGAACAATTTTCATTTGGACTGCTGGCAGCAGTGAATGGCATCCATGTTGCCAAAGGCTCTTCTGTTCGCGGCTCCACTATACTAAGATATGATTCACTCACATATCCCCGAAAATATCATCCACCCATATCGATATAGCCTGTTCAAGCAAAGAATACATTCTGCCAAGATGGAAAAATGACTCCAGCTCGGTCATTATTGATTCAAAAATTAGTCATTTGGTCTGATGTGTTAGAAAACACTCTACAATTTGAGTGCAAATTTATAATTTTGTGAACCAATACTGACCGAGCTTTTTGCTTGGACAGACTATATACCATTCACGTATATATTCTAGAAAAAATAATCCACTTATATAAATAAGCCGATCGCCGATATTTCCCCAAAAGCATCATTCACCTAAGCATACGAACATTCAGTAAGCATTCAGCATACGAGGCAATATAGATAGATACACCCTTATAAAACGCAACAAATTATACACCTATATGTATCAATATCCTACCCCACAGCCGATACATTGGAATAGGTCTCTGAGGAGTGACTTTTACACGATCAAAAAGTGACTCATCAATTATTTATGAATGGCAGCCCTTGCATTGATCCATATACCCCAAAATTGGTTGGCAGCAGCAGACGTGAGATGACCTAGCCAATTACAAAACGTGTATGCCATCTGCCCTTCAATTGCCACCAATAATACGAATTTACTCGTCTAGATACCACACCACTAGCAGCACTAGGAGAGGGTGAAAAAAAGAGTGGAACAGAGAGTGAGTGAGAGTGAGGTATAGAAAGAGGAAGAGAAATAGAGAGTAAGTGAAGGAGTCAAATATTGAAGTAAAGAGGAATAGAAGAAAAAAGAAAAGAAAATAATTTTTTATTATTTCTCATACACAAACAGTACATTACTACAAGAAAAACAACAAAAATATTATTCCTATACACAAATTTCATTAGTTGTTGAAGCCTTAAAGTTGAGAATTTTTAAATTACTAATGAATATTTTATAAGTTTGACATTTTCAAATACAATTAAAATATAAACAAAAGAGTCATTGACCACATTTAACAATTGCTATTGCTCAAAAGCCCCAAAAACATTATTACAACTAATCATTCTTGAGAAATGGTTAACAATACAATTTTTCAAGAGAAGGGATGAATACGAGAAAAAAGAAACTAACTAGAAATTCAGAGAGAACGAAACAATGGAGGATAAGAGCAAGATGAAGGAGGAGCTAAGAGGAGAAGAAGGAAGAGATGAAGAATAAATGATTGAAGAATGGGGAGGATCGAGGATAATGTATCAGAGAAAATTGAATAATGTAAATACAAAAAATGAACACAAAATGAAAATGCACATGAACACCACAAATAATCTCCAAGGAATTGTCTAACTGAATTGGACTGTTTTAAGCAGTATTTGTCCCTGAGGTTCACATGGGCTGCCGATAAAAACAGCACAAATTCAATCAACAAACATGATTGGATTACCATCTATAGGTTGACTTATGAATCGGTGGAGTAGAATTTATTTGACTTATGATTTGACCTCAAAGTTTCCTTGAAATACTAGAATTATAAAAAAGAGTTTAGATACAAAAAGTCTCCGTTTCAGCAATCACCTTAAAATTTTACCCAACAAATCATAGACGAACAATGAAGTTTTTTTACATCATTCTTTTTCTGTTACCTTAATCATAGACCAATCTTTCTAACGATTTGAACTTTTAGTCTATACCTTCATTCAACATTCTTTTTGATACATCAAATAGTATCATCATATAATAATAAACACACAATCTCTTACGCTTCTATATTCTATCATCTAACGAGAACATCCCACTCGTTAAAATGTTAGCGACCAACAAAATGGAGTTTGCATTGGTTAGGCATCAGCCAATGAGAGCTACAAGTGGGCGTAGTCTTGTGCTCGCACGTCATTGGTCAACGCTGTGGAAGGTTGACAATGGCTTACACCAATCGAATTGGAGAGGGGCGTGCCGTAAGCAGCTGTATGTTGTCTTGACTTGCATTTGTACGGTATAGGATGCGATCATTGTTTGAAGAAGTGGGGGATTTCATAATGCACAAAATTTGCCAACAAGAATCAAGTCAAGTATTAGAAATTAATCAATTAGGCCTAGTAGTACAGGTATTTTGAGATTTTATTTTCCTATAAGCCAGATAAATCTCAACAGAAGTTTTTCACAACCGTATATTTGTTGCAACACACCGTTACACCTCAAAAATCGATCACAATAAACAATTCACCAAATAAATCGACCAATAAACAATATCAAAAAGACATTAAAAATGAATCATTGAATCAAAATCTTGTCCTGTCACCTTAATGACATATACACGACTCATTACACATAGATACTGATCAAATCACAAATCATATTACGTAAATCACTGTCACAATATACAGATATATCGTATTTTATGACAGTGAATTTATACGTGGGAAGTTATGCCAGTGGGATACTGTATACAGCAATACTGATATACTGTATACAGCAATACTGGGATACTGATACTGTAAATATTATTATTATTACTGTATACAGCATACAATTCTATTGTTCGACACCCATATTATATTATGACCTTCCACGTTTGAAATAGAGCTTGGCAAAATTACTATTGTTGGCGAAGATAATGTTTCAAATTTGATTCGATCTGTATCTCTTTTTTTGTTAATCAGACCCCTCTCTCCCCTAATTCATCTAATATCATGGTAGACGTGTAGAGTGGACATTACTGTCCAAATTAAGACACGTAATTGAGTTAAAGAAATCATTCTATTCTGATATCCAGAGAGAATAGAATAAAGTTTATTATTGTATTTAAACTTTGTTAATATCAATCTTCAATCACTGGCGGCTCGTGCCAGCGAAACAGGTGAAGTGCTCCTATCTTTTACTCTACATCATTGAGCACTTCACCTTTTTCGTGGACACGAACCGCCAGTGATCTTCAGTGATCAGCTTATTTGATCATCCACTCTACTATATTTGTATTATTCACAGAGGTTTTAATAGTATATACACGGCTCAATTATTCTATTGATACAGTGGAACAGTAAGAATATGAATGGTTGAACAAGTTTTTAAGCATTGAATGAAACTATTTCAAAACTGAAATGTTATACTGTATGGTAGTATCCATAGCTTCCTTTGATAGCTTCTATTAAAGGAAGCTATGCAATATCTCATACAATTCTCAGCTTTGATAGTGAAAATTCTTAATGAATTGTGACTCTGAACACAAATTAAATTTCAAGTACTGTTTTTTTTTAGAAGCGGTTTATACACGGTCATCCCGTAATGCCCGCAATCAACCCGCATAATGATATATTCAAGAGGAATATAGAAATAAGATTAAAAGGTTTTGATCATACAAAACGTTTCAAGTAGATTGTTTTTTCAATGCTTGTCATAGATCTCAATTCAATACGTTTCAGATCATCTAATTCTAGATTATATTATTCAGTTTAGCATCTTCAAAGTAGATTTACACTCTGCTTGGAAAAAACGTGGAAAGGAGGCAAAAAAGTGAAAATCTCTCAAGAGGAAAGCTACACTAAAAGAGGTAGAAACTCACGGATTAAGGAAGCAAACGAAAGAGAAAAGATAAGGAAATGGAAGAAAACGAAAAAGGAGAGTGCAACCAGTATTTAGAATGCAAAACAGGAGCCAGTAGTGTTTTCTTGAAAAGGATATCAGCTGCAGAACTGGTTGCGCAGACCACAATGTGACGGAAGCAACCGGTTGCACTGTAAACATTAGCTTGAGAAGCATTCTAGCTCACTGTTGAGGAATTGAACATGGACCGAGACAAATATTTTTCTGCCACAAGGAAGTGAAGTGAGTCAGAAGACAAGACAGAGAGCAGAAAATGTCAAACACAAGAAGTTCAAATGAATGAATTGGTGATGGAATAGAAAAATCGTTTTGTAAAGCACTAGAAAAGGTAGTGAGAACTAGGGAAATGAAACCTAGATATAGTCTGTCCAAGCAAAGAAGACCCTCTGGCAAGTTGGGAAAATTACTCCAGCTTGGTCCAAAAATTAAAAATTTGATCTTAAATTGAAGGAAACAATTTGATCTACTATCAAGACCACATTTATAATTCTTGAACAAAGATTGACACGAGCTGGAGTCATTCTCCCATCTTGTCAGAGGGTCTTCTTTGCTTGGACAGACTACACTTTAAGCTTCTCTATAGCATAAGCTATAGTCGATTAGAGAAGCTAGTCGATTAGTCGATTTTAGTCGATTATAGTCGATTTTAGAAGCTAGATTTCTATTGAAAATTTTATTTTAGATTGTAGAAGACGAAAGATACTAACAATACATGAAACACCCAACAACATTTGATTAATTTTATACAGTTGTTCTGTTTTACGAAATTAAAATTACTGGGAGAATGATCAATTTCCAATTAACAATGCTACTTTATTGAGACGGAATGTTTTGTTCAGCCATTTGGGGAATAATATCAATTTACTCATTTGAAAACAAAAACATTGAAATAAGAGTGAGGGAAGAGGAGATAATAACATTTATCACAGTAGGAACGAAATAATGAGAAGTGGTAGAAGCATATAATACTTGATAATGTAGTAGTTGGAATAGAGGAAGAAAAATAGTAAAAAATTGCTATTGAATAGTGGTAAATAATGAAAACAGAGGAAAAAATAAAGAGTTATTAGCTTGTGATCAGGAAAGAGAAGATGAATTGAAGAAGAAAGTTTTGCAGAGGAATATGATTATGAAGAAAAGACGAAGGAGATGATAATAAGAGTGACAATGAGAAAAGGAAACACCAAGATAAATAGCAAAATAGAAGTAATGAAAATTGAAGGGAACAAAATTAAGAGCGGATAGAAAACAGTGAAACCAGGATAAAAATAGTGAAGGAAACCAGAAAAATAGTGAAAGAAGAATTGCAAAAGCAGAAGACAAAAAAGAGTTGGATGTAGAAAAACTACAAAAAAATCAAATATAGTGGGAAGTGGTGTAAACACTGCAGAAGAATAAGGAGAAAGAGATTAAGATGCATAAAAAGAAGCGACAAGGAAAGAGGAGGTGAAGAGAGAATTAAGTATAAGAAAAGTAGGAAGGAAAAGTTTAGTTGAAACTGAACGACATTCTTGCACTACGAGTTGGCATTTATTCAGTTCCATTTATTTGTTTTTTTAGATTCTTCCTCTCAGTCTTAGTTAGATTCTTCCTTGATTATGTTTAGTTGGTGACCTGAGAGGAATTAGTGACTTCTTACAGCTAATATCTAACTAGTGCAAACTGCATTTACGAAGAAGACAAAAAAGAGAAATATAATAATAAATACAGGCAGCCAATTGTTAAGTACACTATAGAAAACAAGTTTATAATGTGAACTGCTCAATTTTTTACATCAGATAAAGCTATAAATTAGCTCTGTAACAGTAATCTCTTGTTATCAATTTTTAGGTTAAAATTTCTTTAGATGACGTCAAAAAGTTGGACGGTTTCGTCTGCTTGTTGTGCGCTCCAACAGCTTATGTTGTCAACTGAAGTTGACATTTAGGTATGCTTGGATGATATTTTTGAAATAAAAAAAGAGATGATAGATAGAGCTGTTATAGTCTGTCCAAGCAAAGAAGACCCTCTTGCAAGATGGGAAAGTGACTCCAGCTTGGTCAATATTTCTTCAAGAATTATATATGTGGTCTTAGTAGTAGATAAAATTGTTTCCTACAATATTTGAGATCAAATTGATAATTTTTGTACCAAAACTGACCAAGCTTGAATCATTTTCTCATCTTGCCAGAGGATCTTCTTTGCTTGGACAATCTATCGTAGGTTAAATCACATACAAGAGACAGATGAAAACGCCTAAACAGAAATAGCTATAATAGATATCAACTAATTATTGCTTAATGAGTGTTTGTATTACCTTCGAATCTGCGTGTAAAAGGTAGACTTCGAGTAAAAAAATTGAAACTCACCTGAAAATGACAGAAAACAATCAATAATTAATCATTATAAAATAATAATTAATAAAGAAAATAATAAATTACAGCATTCAAGATATGGTTTAAATTTTTGTAGTTCAATCTCATTCAAAAACTAAAATGAGCTCAATTTATAGTTCAATCAAAATATTGTGAAGTAGTAAGTAATACAATGCTAATACCAAATTAACCAATCCTTCATCCACATAGCAGCTCTAGGGCTGAGGCCGCACTGCCGGTGGGTAGAGCGTGGAGGGTGGAGGGTAGTTGGTAAATCTATAGAACATACACACCATCCACAGTAATACATCGTATGAATGGTATGACGTCATACTGGTTTTTGAGGTTATGTTGTCCATATTTAAGAATTTCAAGATGGCGGCTGAACACATACCATTCATAAGATATATTACTGTGGATGGTGTGTATGTTCTATAGATTTACCAACTACCCTCCACCCTCCACGCTCTACCCGACGGCAGTGAGGCCTCAGCCTAGGATCGAAAGATACTAAGAAGACCTAATAAGGTTTTATTTTTATTGGACTTTATTGGGGTAACAGCATATAACCATAAGCCATAACATTAGAACTAACATTGGACAACAATATCACCACAACATGAAATCGAAATTTCTGTATTCCATCCAACCTAAATTTCATCAAAAGTAATGAACGTTGAACAAGCCCAACCACAACAACTTTCCCAAAATTAATGAATTATTCTCATACAAAACTTCCAAAAATTAATTACTTATTTTTCGTTACAACCGTTTCGTAGATCAACTTTACCCAATCAATTTCCTTATTGGTACTTCACAATCAGCGACCACATAATTCACAAGTATGCTGTTGTCTCTGTAAGCTGTAACCATACAATTCACAAGTATTCTGTGGTCTCAGTTTACAAGCTATAGTTGGCTACTTTTGATTTATCGCTAGTTAAGGCACCATTCATCAACCGTGGGATAGTCTACAGTGATTAAATAGAGGCCGTAAATTGAAGGAGTGTACAGCGTTTGTCGAGCACAGAAGACATTCTGGCAAGATGGGAAAATGACTTCCAGCTCGGTCAATATTTGTTCAAAAATTATAAATTTGGTCTCAAATTGTAGGGCAAAATATTTCTAAAATTTTAGTCCAAATTTATAATCTTTGAACCAATATTGACTGAGCTGTAGTAATTTTCACATCTAGCCAGAATGTCTTCTTTGCTCGACCAGCGGGTTACATCACTTAATTGGCCGGCAAAAAAATAATCACGGACATTGAGAGCTGTTAGCTGAGAGAAGAAGGTTGTTTTTTATAACTAAAACAACAATATCCAGTGGCCTCATGACCTTATAACCTCTAAGCAACGATTTCGCAAAACTAGGATCGGACGGGACCTTCGAAACTACTTCAACGAGGATTTTTTCCACTCATCAGTTTGTTTTGTACTTCCAAATTCAGTCATTTCAACCTTGTTCGAATTTGGCTACATCAGGGTCTGCGGCCTGCTTCGTTTGAATTGGGAAAGACACGTAAAAAAGGATTAAGGGTGACGGAATTATAAGTATAAGTATATTCAAGTATAAATATATTATTATATATTTCACATAAGTATATGAGTATATACTTAAGTATATTCAAGTATAAATATATTATTATATATTTCACAAATAGATAGATAAAATTATAGAAAAGAAGAAAAACACGAAGAAACTTACATTTTGAACTAGAAAAATATTTCGGTGGCTGTTAGAACAGAGGAAAATGGCACAGTCACCGAAATATTTTCTAGTTTGAAATGTAAGTTACTTCGTGTTTTTCTTCTTTTCTATAATTTTATCTATCTATTTGTGGAAGAATTATTTAAAAGTGACTTTAAAGAAATGAATAAATAAATAAATAAACAAATAAATGATGTGCTATATTATTATATAAGTATACTGACCACCTACTTCTGTCTACAGTCTACATCTTCAGTATTTTTTCCTGTTTTACAGAATTTCTAGAACTGCTGATCTGCTTCTTCTTCTTCTTCTTCTTCTTCTTCTTCTTCTTCTTCTTCTTCTTCTTCTTCTAATTCTCTTCATCTTCTTGTTTATTCTCCATTGAGCTAAGACTGCGTCCCCCTCCAATTTCTTTCAAAAATATTGAAATAATCTTAACTTTAATCTTAAATATCAACTTATTTTCTCTTTCTAATATTTATATTATATTTCTCTTTCGAACCTTGTACTCTTTTGTATTCTGAATAGACTATTTTACACCTCTTTCATCTCATTTTCTTTCTATTCTGCCTTTCATCACATTTCTCTTCACTCTAACCGCAAATATTCTCTTACTATATTCTCTTATAATATTCTCTTATATTCTCTTATAATATTCTCTTATTATTTTACCTTTTTGTTTTTCGACTCTTCCCTTCTATAACTTTAAATTGCAATTTTTTCCGTTCTACCCTTCAGCCAATCTTTCATCTTATTGTTTCTCTCATATTATTTTCTAATGTGAAATTCTTCACCTTATCTTTTACTTATTCTTTTTAAGATAATAGGAACCATTCCATTGCACTACTATACCTACAACAATCCAGTACCAAGGTTAGTTCGTGATTGGTTAGTTTCAATCGATTTGATAACACTTCCAAGATTCTACACGCAGCTAAAAAAGAATTCATACAATTTAATGCCTTTAGGCTTGATTTATGATAATCTAAACAAGTAAATATTGAGATTGATATCGAAATAATGATAAGAAAATCAGCACCGTAACAAAAGGAAGACAACAATTATGACCTTGAACTATCCATACTGGAAGCCTACTAATGCCCAGAAGCCTAGATCATAGACAATTACAGAATAGCACTGGCGGCTCGTGCCCACGAAACAGGTGAAGTGCCGTGCAGTGAAAGATACGGGCACTTCACCTGTTTCATGGGTACGAGCCGCCAGTGCAGAGTAGAATGTCTTTGGCTAGTTCTACCAAAAGCCTGGAGTAGAAATAGTCAATGAAAAAGAATGGAGATAATAAAATTTCTCAAACAAAACATTACTCCACGAGTAGTTGTGAAGGTGATTTAGCAGTTTCAATCAACAAATAAATAAATTTAGATAATAAAAAATATGAACCAAATTTCCAACCTCAAATCACCAAATACATTTCCTTATAACTAACATTAATTTATGTACTACACTTATAACATTACGCCAAAACTAAAACTATCAGTTAAAAAAATTGACGAACACAAACCTAACCACAAACTACACCATCAAATAATTAGAGTTTACCGCAAAACAACAGCATAATTACGATAAAGTCTTTCAACTAAAGTACCGGATGAAGTATAAATTGTTGTGATAATAATTGAACAACTTCAATTACATTTAGTGTCTCTGTTTAGATAGGCCTATAGCTTAAGAAGATCATACAATCCATCTTACTGATCTTTGACAACAAATTCAAGCAACAACATACTTATATTCATACATATATATTTATATATATATATATATATATATATATATATATATATATATATATATATATATCATATATATTTTCATACATGAAAATCGTTCCATCTTATACTAAGCAATGACGGAAAATTCCAATGACACCAAATTCCACCAACAACAAACTGCTTCGACAACATTTTTGCCTTTCACAGACAGAACCCCAACTACCCTTGCGTGCGCGGTAGCCGTTCACAAGTCAACCAACTCTGTCGTGACTATCTAGGTTAGTGCAGGACAATTCATTTCAAACAGACTCATTTTAATCGCTCGTTACAGCTTGTGAAAGCTGAAAAGACCCCCCTTCACGTTACACTTCACATAGCAGCGACGTGTCTTCTCAGCTCGCGCAATCTGAGAAGACACCCCGTCACAATATACTTCACATAGCAGCGACGTGTCTTCTCAGCTTGCGCCAACTAGAGCTGCAGTAATGTTTACGGCCTCTTCATACACACACATATACACTGCCTAATTGATGTCAACATACCGTCTGTACAATCGAAGAAGACATTCGATTGGCAAGATGTGAAAATGACTCCAGCTCGGTCAATATTGGTTCAACAATTTGGTCTCAAATTGTAGAAAACATTTTGATCTACAATTTGAGACCAAATTCATAACTTTTGAACCAATATTGACCGAGCTGGAATCATTTTCACATCTTGTCAGAATGTCTTCTTTGCATGGATAGACTATACTCTGTCTCTTGGCCTCAGAAGGCTGTTTCCTTTCTATTATGTCGGTTATCAGATAAATTTGTCGTCTGATCAGGTAATATAGATCTCTTGTCAAATAGTACGGTCACATACCTTGTTCTGAACTATGTATGAAGTTTATAGGTTTGAAAAAGTTTTGTACTGAAAACAGTACCGGTTTATGTAACAACATTCACTCTTATCACTTGAACCACAATATTTACTTAATAATTTTTGAAAAATGAATTTTGTAGTACAGCCCATATTTTATAACATTCTTCAATGAGATTCTCATTAGGGGTATTCACCACTGGCGGCTCGTGTCCACGAAACAGGTGAAGTGCCCGTATCTTTTACTGTACAGCACTTCACCTGTTTCGTGGGCACGGGCCGCTAGTGGTATTCACAGTTAGGTCGTGGTTATACCAAGTCGGGAGTAAAAGTATGTTGTCACTGTACGATGATCTTGAACGATGATAGTTCTTGCTACTCAAAAACAAGAGTTGTGATTGGCCACAGCTGATCGACTACAACGATCAACGCACCAGACCAGTAACAACATACCTTAACATGGATTAAAATATGGTTTGCAATTTGCTTGAAATTCTCATCTCAAAAACAATTTCCCCATCAATTGTCATAAAAACTTTGTCAATTCTACACTTTATTTGCTGTCAAGGATCATGGTTTCGTGTCCACGAAAAACACAAAACAAACGGAAAATTATCTATGTGTTTTGAAAAATTAACCAACGAAGTCCCAAGTCCTGAATGTCCTTATCAGCTGATATAATATATCCTTTTACAGCTGACCTGGAAAGAGTTCACTCAACCGAACAGCACAATAGCGCACATTACAGTGAGTTCCGAACTGATAATCAGCTGTCACAGTATGAGTGACTGTTACTGTAATAACTGTAACAGTAATAATAGTATAGTCTGGCCAAGCAAAGAAGAGCCTCTGGCAAGATGAGAAAATGACTCTAGCTCGGTCAATATTTGTTCAAAAATTATAAATTTGGTTTCAAATTGTAGATCAAAATGTTTTTTAAAATTGAGACCAAATCAATAATTTTTGAACCAATATTAACCGAGCTGGAGTCATTTTCTCATCTTTCCAGAGGCTCTTCTTTGCTTGGCCAGAGTATAACTGGTTACCATTCCTCGAATACGACAACAGTTTGAACAAGCTAAAGAAGACACTCTGGAAAGATGGGAAATGACTCCAGCTTGATCAGTATTGGTTCAAAAATTATAAATTTGGTCTCAAATTGTAGAGCAGAATGTTTTCTACAATTCGAGACCAAATTTATAATTTTTGAACCAATATTGACTGAGCTGAATTAATTTTCCCGTTTCGCCAGACTGTCTTCTTTGCTTGGACAGACTATAGCTGAGTGAGAGAAGACAATATCAGTTGAATATAGAATAAGCGATAATAAATCGTCAAGATATTGTCACGGCACGTGGATATGAATGATAACTGTAAGGACTGACTTCAGTGTGAAGTAAAATAGAGGAAAACTGAGAAGGAGAATGTTAGAGAAAAGGAAATTAGATAAGAGAAGAAGAAGACGTAATAAAAAGGGTAAAAGTAAAGTAAAGCGGAAGATAGGAGAAGAAGAGGAAGAGAGATAGGGAGGAGAAAAACCGGAGAGAGAAAATTGCGAAAGAACAAAAAAGGATACACGCGAAAAATGACAAGTAGAGGAAGGAGAAAATAGAAGTAGTAGTAAAGGAGGAAAAAGGATGAGACAAGAAGAACAAGAAACAGCAAAAGGAAAGGGAACAAATTTAAATTTTCCAATGTATATGAAACTTTTCTGTTTTTTTTTCATACTGTATTTTTGTAAAATTTGTTCAATTTTGGTAATAAATTTTTCTTTCTTTCTTGACTCGCAGCACAAAGCTCATACTGTAATTTGAAACCGTGGTTCAAATTTTGAATTAATTTTTAATTTGTGATGAATCAGAATGAATCAGAATGATTAATTATTTAAATCATACAGTTTGGAAAATTTATTGGTAGCCCTAAACAAAATTGGAAATTGAATTTGAAAAATGTACAGCCCGAAAAGAATAGGCTACAGTCAGTGATTTTTAGTAATAATAAGAATATTCAAGGTGGGACGGCGGAAGTAATCTTCTTCCTCTTAATACTCCTTTTAACTCCTCCTTCTACTTCTACTATTTTCTCTCTCCTTTATCATCTTCTTCTTCCTCATGTGACACAATTGAAGAAGACCAGACAATCAGAAGTAAGCAACTAAGCTCCGAATAGCTGTTTAATGCACGCATACTGACAGATGTGTGACACATATGATCATAATAAAAATATTAATTTCTTTGAACAGGATGAAGTATTCCTTTGAAGGATGAAGCAGCCCACAATTATGAATGTCACGTCTACAGGTATAGTGCTGCGGTCGAGCAAAGAAGACATTCTGGCAAGATGGGAGAATGACTCCTCGGTCGATATTGAGTTTCAAATTGGGTTTCAAATTGTAGAGCAGAATGTTTTGTACAATATGATACCAAAATTATAATATTTGGACCAATACTGCTCGAGCTGGAGTCATTTTCCCATCTCACCAGAATGTCTTCTGTACTCGACCAGACTATACGTAAGCATTTTTATTTATTACTCACTATACAAGAAGAAGTGTGATAAAAGTATTTGATGAAGAAGGAGAGGGAAAAATAAGGAGGGGGAAATTCATGAAGTTTGAAAGCAAATTGTTGATTCATGATTGAAGTAAAGTCATTGGAAAAATGCCTCTAATTATCGACTAACCAGATTTAAAAAATATTTTAAATGATATCAAATTACATTTCTTGAAAATTGAAACGTATAATTATAATAATGTATCATTGAATAAAATAATGGCATACACGTTCTATCTTTCTATCATATTTGTCATCAATTTTTCCAACACTTTTCACATTTGTCTTTCTCTTTCTCTCTCTTGTCTTATTTTCTCTCATGCTCTCTTCATCTCATTATTGTTTTCCATCTAATCACCCCCTTTAATCCAATATATTAATTGATAGATTATATGCCTTATTATCCCTGATTTAATGATATATTGCCTTTTTATCCCTTCAATTTTTTACCTTCCACTTCCTTTCCTGAGATAATCTCAACAATTCAATTTGAAGAATCAGTAACCAATTTTCTATTGGTCCTTTAACTGCTTCCCATTATTTTTATCCTTCCTATGGATCTTCTTGCTTGTCTCTTTTCTTCTTTCTAGTTTCCTTCTTCTTCACTTCCTAGAATTCTTCTTTCTAGTTTGATTCTTATTTTTCTTCTTCTTATTCCAAAATTCAGGGTTTTTTTCTAAGTGATAAGTGTTTTTCAAAGTTATAATTGTAATATAAACATTCATTATCCATCATCTTTCATTCACTATGTAAACATCATCATCCCTTTGCTTAAAATACTTGCTATCAAGTCGCAATTGTAACAATAAATAATAATCTGCTTCTTCTTCCTCCTCATCCTCCTCCTCCTCCTCATCCTCCTCCTCATCACTCTTCTGCCTTTTTTTCTTCTTCAACAACCCCTTCTTCTTCTTTTTCCTTGTCTCTTTCTCTTCTTCTCCTTATTTTACAACCGAAACGCTTAACATAACGGGTCTTCCCACACACACATAGCCACTCGGACATCAATAACCTTCGCACAGAACTCAACAAACTCAAAGACTCCAATAGATAAATACAGAAAAAATAGATAAGATTTCCAGTTAGGGTAAATCATCAATAACTTGATACTCATCCTCTACTATTTTCAGTTCTTAAAATATAGCAAACGATTTGAATTATATATAGTATTCATTTTCAAGCATTTTTCCACTTGGCTCATATTCTTATGGTTCTTGAGTAATTTCCAAGATAAACAAAGCATACTTGCTTATTCTTGATTAAATACAGTACAATAATAAATGTCCGGATTATCAATAACGGTTTGAACCAAAAATTAATTACAGGTTAAATAAATTAAGATATGATCCTATAATGAGTTTCATATAAAATGATTTTGACTTGAAATTTTATTAAACCACAATTGATAATACGGGCCTTAATAATTTATTCTTCTAATCAAATACAAAAGGTGAGAAGAACCTTATTTGTCATACATATGGAAATATTATAATAGCCTAATATAATACACGCTATGCGCAGATCTAAATATCTAGTCAGTCCAAGCAAAGAAGAGCCTCTGGCACGATGATAAAATGACTCCAGCTCGTTCAATATTAGTTAAAAAATTATTGATTTGATCTCAATTGTAGGAAACATTCTGATCTACAATTTAAGACCAAATCAATGATTTTTGAACCAATATTTACCGAGCTGGAGTCATTCTCTCATCTTGCCAGAGGGTCTTCTTTGCTTGGACAAACTAAACACAAGCTCCCTGGAAAAACTATATACACGATACCGTAGATATACTATATACTGTATATACTATACTATACTATATACTGTATAGTTAGTCTATGTCGATACATAGATTGTTTACTACGTTTTACAAGTATTCGATCAACCCACACAAGCCTCTAAATGACGCAATCTGACGCCCACACGCGTCAGCGAAAGTCCTTATCCCAACATGGCAATAATGTTCGTAAATTACAATGATTACTTCTGTTCCTATTACCGGGTTCAGTTTTTTATTGGATACTAATTTTAAAATATGTGTAGCATTGCAGAGTGAACAGCATTTGAAATTCAAATCGAGTCGAGTCTATAATGGTGTATTATTATAATAATAAGGAATATGTTACAAATGAAAAAGCGTTATTAAAGTGGAGCACTATCGATCAACACCTGGAAACTACGGTGAGACAACTTAAACGTCGAAATTCAATCAAAATTTGATCCTTGATAGATAGTGAATGGATAGAATAATACATTTTTTACTAACTCTATTTTATTAAAAAAAAATTTTATCAACTTATCAACCAATTTATTTTTATTAACTTTTGCTTCGGGAATCACTGATTGAATTTTACAAATTTTCAACTACAATGTAATGTATTGATGATCAATTCATCAATAATTGATCATTGTTGTAAACCAAATCAATCAATTATTATTTATTGTTATAATTGCGACTTGATAGCAAGTATTTTAAGCAAAGGTGATAATGAGGGAGTGAAAGATGTTGTTTATATCGTGAATGAAAGATGATGAAAGTTCACATTACAATTTTAACTTTGAAAAACACTTTTCACTTTAAAAATTCTGAATTTTAATCAGAAATTCATTACAGATTGATCTTATTATCGACTACTTTTTGTAGAATAGGAGACAAAGTATAACCTCTGTATTACTTACAATGTATTTCTACTTTTTGCAAAGAAAAGTTTTATGAAAATAAAAAGACACAGATGTTGTCAATACCAATAGGCTGCTTGTATTCAGATAATTAATGGGTGGCTCGTTGGAGGAGTGATAAAGCGCCTGTCTGATAACCAGGTGGACCCTGGTTCAAGTCCCAAGCGGGGAAACAATTTTTGACCACAGCACAATCACATAAATACGGCCACCCCGTCTTTCAGAGGAGACGATAAGCCGTCGGTTCCGACTACCTAAAAAGTAGTCGTCATCTATCATCCATTTCATTACCCACGCACAAGCCTATGAGCTTATGTGGGCTTCACCCTCATAAACAAACAATGAAACAATGCCATGGTTTCAAAGCTGTCAAGTTACTTTTTGGTTCCATTTTTAAAAAATGCCGCAATATCACATCTGTTCTGATACAAAAGATTCCTTGATATCCTCTTTTTTAAGTTATTTCTTGAATTGAACTAAAATCAAAATATGTAATACACTTATGTCTTGTTGCTCGATAATCCATCATTGAACTTGACCACCACAAAATGATGTCAACGAACAAAACCAATGAACAAATAAACGTCAATGAAAGGACATTAATTTAACAAAGTTTTTGATATTCATTTCATTTGATTTCAAATACAATGATAAAATACATTTGATTTGAATCAGCAGATACTCGTATTTGTGCAAAAGGACGATTTATAACATAATTGGGAAATTATAAGATAGGATTTAGGATAATGTATCTTGTATTATATAGAATAATTAATAATACATCAGATAATCTATGATACACATTTCGACTACCGGTATTCTAATAATAGTATTTGACTGCATCAGGGCAACACCTTTTCAATGGCTCAATCACTCTCTCTCTCTCCTTGCTCTCTCCTTTTGTCGGATTATGAATGACAGTTTTATTTGACACCTTTTATCAACACACACGTCCAATGTTGTAAGGCATGGTCGCTGTTACAGTCTGTCCAAGCAAAGAAGACATTCTGGCAAGACGGAAAAATGACTCCAACTCAATCAATATCACTTCAAAATTTACAAATTTGGTTTCAAATTGTAAGAAACATCCCAATCTACACATTGAGAACAAACTTATAATTTTCGAATTAATACTGACTCAGCTAAAGTCATTTCCCCATCTTTCCAGAATGTCTTCTCTGCTTGTACAAACGATACACGTGTGGGAGAAATACATGTTTGCGGAACGACACATAAATAAATCTGTGTGTGACTGCCTGCATACAACCCCACGTGTTTCAAAATGTACCTATAATGTACTCAATTGAAAGTGAAATAGAGCCTGTGTAGCAAGCGAACAACCTAACTGTAAACTCAAAAATAACTTGAACGCATGCAAATTACAAAACTTAATAGCGTATTTTACTTATGCTAATGATACATTTATTGTTCTACTAAAAAAAACAACGACACATTAATGTATTCTACAACACTATTGTAATGTATACTGTGAAAAAAAGGAATTTATCTATCTATATCTATATCTGAGTGGGGTGTTGCGACCTTTAGAACAAGAGACGCAAAAATGTGTGACTATATTTCCATAGGCGGTACTACTATAGGCCTAGTAAATTGAAAAATACATTCTGGTAACTTCATATTTCCTGTCGACTGCACCCCTGCATGTCAAATACCGTTGACATTTCTGACCTTTCACCTATTGATACCTTTTCACTTACTCTACTTATTCATATTTTTACGGGGTTACTAGGGGTTATCTCGATATGCATAAATCTATCTATACATAATCATCGATTATATCCATTGTTATATATATGTTATATATCCATGTTATATATATTGTAACATTATATCGACTATATCCACTTGCGATAATCTACAATCTTCCTATAGGCTGGAGAGGTTTCCCAAAGGAAGGCTAGTAATTTACTGTAATTCAATTACAACTCATTACACAAACAACATATAACACCGACATTACAATAGCAATATCATTACATCAACATTAATATAAAGAAAACTATCTTTGAAGCAACTATGCAAACAAATTGTGGTGCGAAAGGATCTCGAATTATTGCAACTATGTTTATATAAACCATGTCATAGAAAAACTTCAATTATTAATTGTATGTTTTATCATTCAATTTAAATCCAGAAATCTATTAAATCTAGAAATTTACATTGGTTATTTCGATAAATTACTTTTTAAACGGGTGAGTAAGCGATCTTGTAGTGCACATCCCTATAATTTTTTACGCTAGTATATGTAACAAAGAAATCAATTTCAAGTTTTTGTAATAATTTAAGACCTGCTTGGATTGCGTTTTCAACAATTCCTAGGAAAAACTGTTACCCAGTACTGTATTTCCTAAAAATTCTCAAATTTCGTTAAAGTTCTCCGAGGAAATTCAATCCTAAAACTGAAAGATTAATTTAAATCTTTAAACTGATCACAGTAAGGAAATGAACCAGAAAAGTACTGTTGATGTAGAAAAGGTAATAATTAAGTAATATCTGGAACATGCTGAGATGGGACAGAACCTGGTAAGGCAAGTAGAAATCTATTTCGTAAGGAAATTAGAAACTCTAGATTACAAGTATTATCGAAAAGCATAGGGCTATTATTACAAAAAATCATGTAACACCGAAATTTCATCCAATTCAAAATTATTCCAGATCGGAGACTACAGATCTGTGGGTCATCTTGGATACAAAACTGGACACCCCCTCGGCTAGAGCTATAATTTTGTAAATGCCCTGTCCAGCCCAACACCCAAAAATCTACTAATTCAACAAAAAACACCACCTTTTGGTGAATCCTACGGCCAAATTCTACCAACTCAAAATCACACCACAGTTCTGACAGATTTACAGCTCAACCAGAAGTTAGATGTCTACATAAATCTCACAAACGGCAAAATATAAATCTATAAAACACCTTTATACCTACTTTTAATGACACTACTATATCTATACCGATCCCCAAGTTTGCAACACCTTTATATAATTTAGTATCAACAGCATATCTATATTGTTACACATGTCTACAACATCTTTATATAGTACAAGCTTAGAAGACACGTCGTCACCATGTAATGTTAATGTAACGGCGTGTCTTCTCATCTTACTAGAACTATATCTATTTTTAATCTACACTTTTCCTTCCCACAATACCTTTATATCCATTTTCATCAACTCCAAACCTATACTGTTCCACATGTCTAGAACACCTTTATATCTATTTCTATCAACACTAAATGTGTAGTCTGTCCAAGCGAAGAAGACATTCTGGCACCTGGGAAAATGACTCCAGCTCAATCAATGTTGGTTCAAAAATTATAAATTTGGTCTCAAATTGTGTATCAGGAAGTTTCCTACAATTAGAGACTAAATTCAAAATTTTTGAACCAATATTGACCGAGCTGTAGTCATTTTCCCATCCTGGCAGAGTGTCTTCTTTGCTTGGACCGACTATACTGTTCCACTCTCGATTTCAACCGGTAACAAAAGAACGCTGTCAAAGTGGGAGCAATAAATATTTTTCTAACCTTGAAAATGTGAAAAATGGACGACAAAAGTACAATGGTCAATACACAACTGGTCAGAGGCACACAACGGATAAAATAAATAGATAAAAAACTGAATTCAGGTAGGGGGTCACGTGTTATTTTTACTATTGTTTGGCGAGATCAGTTTTTCTCCTCCACAAAAAACTGATAAAAAATAGAAAAAGCTACCAAAGATCTTCGACAAAATACTACTCATCACAAAGAAATAACAGTCAGATAAAAACTTTAAAATGATTAAAATCAAAGTACCCTTTTTTAAAAATATTTTTAAAAAGGGTACTTTGATTTTAATCATTTTAAAGTTTTAACGAATACAGTAGCCCTAAGAGAAAATAAGTATCTGTCAGATTAATTACATTGACTTCAGGTAGCTCCAGTATATGAAAACAAGTTAGTGTAGGGCTACTCTGTACTACAGTATATACAGATGAGAGTTTTTCAGGAGGAATGTGCAATACTTCACACATGCAGATTTCTTACACCAAGTAGAGATAAAAGTTCTATTGGAAATAAAATCTTTGAAAATACTGTATTCAATTTTCCAAAATTGGTATCTCGGTAACAAAGCACACCTAAGAATACGTCCTTTGGAACTGTTTCACTATGTGGTGTAAGGTATAAGCCAGATAAATCTATCAAATTCCTCCTGAAAACATCTGTATAAGTTGGTTTTAGTTTTGAATTTCGATTATGCCTTTTCATGGTTGATCACAGCCTTCAAAATACTATATTTAGCTCAGTATATGGTATGCAATGAGCACATTTTCAAGTAGTGTAATTTTTCCAACGCTACGAAATCGATGAATCATCATTAATTTATTCGAAAATACATTTAAGTTAGTGCAACAGACTCATGCTGTTAACTGTTCCTTTACCAATTTATACTACAGTTTTATACAATTTTAACTATAGTTTTATACACATTTATACTACAGTTATACTACAATTTAAAACCAATTAAAACTTAATTGAGCGGAGCGAAGCGAAGCTCTAATGGATTAGGAAAGTCACTCTTTGTATAACTACTCCTCCAGAACCGCTCGACCGATTTGATTCAAACTTGCCATGGTGATAGTAGACATGGACGACCAGGTTATAGGCTATAGAGCATTTTGAAAATTTGCATATTAAGGACGAAAAAAGGAAAAAAAGGATTGCTTACACACTATTACTATACACATTATTCATGCTATATTCATGCTCTCTGCACTGCAGGATTGCAACCTAACATCAGTTTCGAGAAACGTTCCTGGTCAGAAATGACCATTATGCTCTTGAAATCATGTTGGTATCACTGGCAGAATCATCTCCTCATCGAAGCCTCATAGCCCAGTGGTTAGCGACGTGGACTACTATTTCACTGCTTACCAATCAGGGGGGATCGAAACCTCAGTAGAACATTTCTTTTTTGCCGATTATTTTCAACTTAGAACAACTTTTAATATTATTTTATATGGAAATAAAATAAATAAACGACCTTTTAAGATTTGTTTGGTTAAGAGAAAATTAAATTTAAAATTTAAAATTTAAAATTTAAAATTTGAAATTTAAAATTCAAAATTTAAATTCAAAATTCAAAATTCAAAATTCAAAATTCAAAATTCAAAATTTACAATTTAAATTCAAAATTCAAAATTGAAAATTGAAAATTGAAAATTGAAAACTGAAAATAGAAAATTGAAAATTTAAATTCAAAATTTAAAATTTAAATTCAAAATTCAAAATTTAAAATTCAAATAAATTAAATTCAAAATTCAAAATTGAAAATTAATTGAAAATTAAAAATTTAAATTCAAAATTCAAAATTCAAAATTTAAAATTCAAATTCAAAATTCAAAATTCAAAATTGAAAATTGAAAATTTAAATTCAAAATTGAAAATTGAAAATTCAAAATTGATAAAAAAAATTGAAAATTGAAAATTCAAAATTCAATTTGAAAATTGAAAATTAATAATTAATAATTAAAAAAATCGGTAAGAAATGTTGATATTTGGTGGGCAGGTTCAGATGAGACTAGAAATGTTGTGTTTATTTTTGAAATCCGTTCAAGATTAAGCTAGTAATAAGTTTTTAAAAATTGTAGATTTATTGCGAGTTGCATATCTTCCACCTTGATACGACAAATCCAAATTGTAAGTTCAATGGTTCAGCAAGATTATAGATGAACTAATTTGGAAGATATTGAATTACGTTTTAATCTATGTCCAATATACTTTCCAAAGGTTACACTTCAAATTAGCGTTTTACTATTTTTCAGATTTAGAGTTTTTCTTAGATTTTTTGAGAACAAATTGGAAATCAGGAAATGTTGAAATTAAGTAAAAAGGTCCAAATTAGGTCTAGAAATGCTGTGTTCAATAAATTTCTAATCCCTTCTGAACGGAATTTGCAGGCGAGCGAAGCAAAAATTTAAAATTTAGAATTTAAAATTTAAAATTGAAAATTGAAAATTTAAATTCAAAATTCAAAATTGAAAATTGAAAATTGAAAATTAAAATTGAAAATTTAAATTCAAAATTCAAAATTTAAAATTGAAAATTGAAAATTCAAAATTGAAAATTGAAAATTTAAATTCAAAATTGAAAATTTAAATTCAAAATTCAAAATTCAAAATTGAAAATTTAAATTCAAAATTTAAAATTTAAATTCAAAATTCAAAATTTAAAATTTAAATTCAAAATTCAAAATTGATAAAAAAATTGAAAATTGAAAATTCAAAATTCAATTTGAAAATTGAAAATTAATAATTAAAAAAATCGGTAAGAAATGTTGATATTTGGTGGGCAGGTTCAGATGAGACTAGAAATGTTGTGTTTATTTTTGAAATCCGTTCAAGATTAAGCTAGTAATAAGTTTTTAAAAATTGTAGATTTATTGCGAGTTGCATATCTTCCACCTTGATACGACAAATCCAAATTGTAAGTTCAATGGTTCAGCAAGATTATAGATGAACTAATTTGGAAGATATTGAATTACGTTTTAATCTATGTCCAATATACTTTCCAAAGGTTACACTTCAAATTAGCGTTTTACTATTTTTCAGATTTAGAGTTTTTCTTAGATTTTTTGAGAACAAATTGGAAATCAGGAAATGTTGAAATTAAGTAAAAAGGTCCAAATTAGGTCTAGAAATGCTGTGTTCAATAAATTTCTAATCCCTTCTGAACGGAATTTGCAGGCGAGCGAAGCGAGCCTGTTTGTCTCAGCTGACACTGACAGAGGTTTTGCAGGCGAGCAAAGCAAGCCTGTTTGTCTCACTTACACTACCTATACTGTTGGGGGTCCAGGGGGCGAAGCCCCCTGGCTAGGCGGAGAAGGCGAGCGAAGCGAGCCTGCCGGCTAGTTCTGAATAAAATGGTGCCTGATTTGTCAGGATTCAATGATAAATAACTGAGATGACTATTTTAATTTTAATTTCAACCTTTCACATTCAATATGGTAGTTTGGAAAAACTTAATGTGTAATACGGCCCGCGGCTCGTACGTAAGTGTTTCTCTTGATGCAGCAAAATCACTCTTTGCGTACTGATACACAAATAACTATATTGTACTGTGTGAAGGAGGCAAAATGGGTTTTTTACCTGATGTCCTTATTAATAAAATTATTTATTTATTCGCATTCATTCAATATTTCTCAACATGCTAACAATCAATGGAAGTTTGTTGTGGAAATACACCAAAATTTTGCCCAAATTTTATCCATTAGGCTTATTTTTCGCAATTTTTCAAGTTTATATTGATTTTCCTTTATAATTTGCTACTGAATAATTATTTTAAACAATCAGAGCACATTTGAGACCAAAAAAGGTACGTCAAATGCTGTATTTACAAAGTCGAACCACTCATAGAGGAAATGACTCCAGCTCGGTCAATATTCTTTGAAAAATATTGATTTTGTCACAATCGTAGGAAAAATTCTGACCTTCAATTTGAGCCCAATCAATATTTTTTTAACCAATATTGACCAAGCTGGAGTCATTTTCTCAACTTGCCTTATTTTATCAAAATAAACACTCACTTGAGAAAATATTCACTTGAAGGTCGTTGCTCATATTTTATATTCTCATTTCATAACATTGCATGGTAATAGAATGAGCCACTTTCACCATCAGCTAGGTTTAGCTAGGCTTAAATACCGGGATCAAATTTTCGAGTCCACACGCTTCAAAAACTTTTGGACAAAAAGAAAGCTCGCTCCGCTCAATTTGCGGCTGCCTCCGCATGCGCTTCCCTAACCAATCTAGAATTTTGTAGACACAAATTTACCACCATTGTAATAGGAAGTTCTATGTTGTATTGTAGTGTGGTACACTATTGGACTTCAATGTAGTCGCATGATAGTAATTTCGTATTGATAATAGTGAGTTGGGGTCCGTGCTGACATCCGGAGCTTTTTTGAAACATTGTTTTTCGGAGGTCACTCTCTTCGGATGAGTGCCCAGCTGAGATTATTTAATGAGTGCGTCCGCTCGTATTGAAATGCGAGTAGCAAAGCCCATAGAGCACGTTATGTACCGGGTACATGGTCCCTAGAAAGCATCAATGGAGGCTAGTTAAATAATTAAGAGAAATGTTTCAAATTTTTCATTAATTTATTCCCTAAATCATCCAGGTTTTGGAATTTTTGAAAGAACATTCGACTACTTACTATATTATCAAATACTGTATCATGAAGCGAGGTGTCTTTGGTTTGATTTGCATTGAAAATAATATACAAAATAATAAGAGTATTGAATTGAACCTTTTATCATTGTTGATATAAGAAAATTCAAATATGATACATTAATTTTTGAAAATATTGTTTCATTGATATCTGTATCATTTTGATACCCACCGCTTGATCACACTTGAATTATTAGCCTATAAGAAATTGACAAAAAAGTTCAATACCGTGTCAAGTTATTCTAGAATACGTAGATACTATTCTATTAATCATAACAGTTGAGAATTTTCAAGTGCAAATACTTCCAATAATATTATTAAAACTAATGTATTTAAAATATCCATTCCAAGTCTCCTCATTTGAGACAACAAAACGATTAAATACATTGTGAAAACCATTATAATGCTTTTCATCCTATAATTTCAGTTCCTATACTCAACAACATGGAACTTGAAGCCATATACTAGGACATAGTTTAACATTGCTGATTCAAAATTTATTCAATATTGTATGTTAATGTACCAAAGACCCCAGAAAAGTTTTCAATGAATTTTCATCTATTTTTACTACACTGAATATGAATATTTTTTTTAGTCGAATTCAAACAGTAAATTTCAAGGTAGCTATCAAGATAGATACCCAGAAACAGTTCAAAAAATATGTACAAAATATATGCTTGATATTTTACAATATTGGATAAATATTTTTCCATATATAACATTTGTTTCAAAACAATAATTTATCAATATTGATAAAATTTTGGTACAATATTTTGCAATATTGGCATCATTTTGTATATATATATATATAAATATACATTGAATATTGTATCAATATTGTAGACATCTCCACAAACAGTTCAAAAAATATGTACAAAATATATGCTTGATATTTTACAATATTGGATAAATATTTTTCCATATATAACATTTGTTTCAAAACAATAATTTATTAATATTGATAAAATTTTGAGACAACATTTTTCAATAATGCAAACATATTGAATCAATATATTTTGCAATATTGCCCAAATATTTTTCTGCTCATTGGGTACTTGAATTTCGCAAGGCGGTTATTGAATTTTACTCAAAACTTGATTTCACTTTTATATTTAAAAACCTTCATCTAAGGCTCTCACAATAATATTATGTGCAGTTTTTACACATCGGCAACATCTGTACCCACATTTCGCCATTTTTTTCACAACTATTCCACAATAATGTGTAACCTCACGTTTCCCGTAACCTTATTACCTTCAAGTCACCTGTTAACTGTAAATATTTTCCATAAAGCGACCTCGTGATGGCTCAAAGATGGCAACTTTGCTTTGTATACTCTGGCCAAGCAAAGAAGAGCCTCTGGCAAGATGAGAAAATGACTCCAGCTCGGTCAATATTGATTCAAAAATTATTGATTTGGTATCAATTTTAGGAAACATTTTGATCTACAATTTGAGACCAAATCAATGATTTTTGAACAAATATTGACCGAGCTAGAGTCATTATCTCATCTTGCCAGAGGCTCTTCTTTGCTTGGCCAGACAATAACTTGTATGAATAACGTGTCCAACTTGGTCAATAGGAAATTTACATTTACAATACGGTACACAACTTTACAATAGCTTTGCCGGTGAAAATTTATGCAAGGTTTTGAAACAAGAGGAGCTGATACCAAAACGTTAGGCGGTTGACTAACGACTGTTATCAATGCTCAGCTCTGTCAGGACAGTCTGAAGCTGTCTCCGAGAGCGAAATAGTGTAGCTGAGGATGCTCTCGTTTCGATTTACTCTCGCGGACAGCTCACCGACTGTCCTGTAAGAGCTGAGGATTGATTACAGTCGTTAGTCAACCGCCTAACTTTGTGCCGTCAGCTGTATTGTCTGACAAAACACAGAAGACATTCTGGCAAGATGGAAAAGTTATTCCACCTAGGTCAATATTGTTTCAAAATTTATAAATTTGGTCTCAAATTCTAGATAAGAATTTTTTCTACAATTTGAGACCGAATTCATAATTTTTGAACCAATATTGACCGAGCTGGAGGCATTATCCCATCTTGCCAGAATGTCTTCTTTGCTTGGACTGACTATATCTGGGTTGAATAGTCTGTCCAAACAGAAAAGAGCCTCAGGCTAGATGACAAAATGACTCCAGCTCGGTCGATATTGATTAAAAAATAACAAATTTGGTCTCAAATTGTAGATAAGAATTTTCTCTACAATTTGAGACTAAATGTATAATTTTTGAACCACTATTGATCAAGCTGGAGTAATTTTCTCATCTTGCCAGAATGTCTTCTTTGCTTGGACAGACTATATCTGGGTTGGAGCAGCGTAGTCCAGTCATCATGTATGTGTCATCTGTCATCAAGACTAATCAATATTCAGTAAACGTATGCTGAGCTGACTGTGACATGACCAGGTAGCCTATTTTGATTTTAGAAATAAGCAAACTTAGAATGAGGAAGGAATATAGATAGGGATGAAGAAGTAAATTGACAGGACACAGGAGAAGACGGCTACATGATTCTCGTTTTCATATGTTTGGTTTCTTTCAATTCATCTTCGACAAGTTTCATTTTAACAATAATTCTTCGTCTTCTTTACCTCCTTAATTTAGATCTCCATCATCATGCAATTCGGCAGTTTGCCGTCCACTACCACCCACTCTTAATTGTCAATGTCTTCTTCTCCTATTCACTTCTCACCATTCTTACTTCTTTTCTTCTTCTTCTTCTTATCCATCTTCTACTCTTTCATCTTCCTCTTTTCTTTCCCTTCTTCTTCTCCTTTATCTTCCTTTTTTCCTTCTTCTCCTTCCTCTTCTTCTCCTCCTTCGTCTCTTCCTCATCTTCCTCTTCTTCTCCTCCTTCATCTCTTCTTCTTCTTCCTCTTCTTCTATTCCTTCTTCTTCTTCTTCTTCTCCTTTATCTTCCTTCTTTCTTCTTCTCTTCTTCTATTCCTTCTTCTACTTCCTCATTTGATTTTTCTTCTTCTTCTTCTTCTTCTTCTTCTTCTTCTTCTTCTTCTTCTTCTTCTTCCTCCTCTCTTCTTCCTCCGTCTCTTCTTCTTCTCTTCTTCTATTCTTCTTCTTCTTCTTCTTCTTCTTCTTCTTCTTCTTCTTCTTCTTCTTCTTCCTCTTCTTCTACTTTTTCTTCTTTTACTTCATCATCTACTTCTTCTTCTACTTCTTTTTCTTCTTCATCTTCTTCTTCTTCTTCTTCTTCTTCCTTCCTCTTCTTCGTCTCTTCTTCATCTTCCTCTTCTTCTCCTCCTTCGTCTCTTCTTCTTCTACCTCTTCTTCTATTCCTTCTTTTCCTCTTCTTCTATTCCTTTTCTTCCTCTTCCTTTCTTCTCCTTCGTCTCTTCTACTTCTTCTTCTTCTTCTTCTTCTTTTCTTCTTCTTCTTTCTCATCTTCTTCTCTTTTTCTTCTTCTCCTTCTTTTCATTATCTTTCTCATCTTCTTCTTCTTTTTCATCTACCTCTTTCAACTTTTTTCTTCTCCTCCTCCTCTCAAATTCTTTTTTTAATTTTCATTTTTTGTTGGCGAATGGACATGCGTTCACAAAACATAGAGAGAGATCATCTACAATATTACGTAGTAACGGTAATCACTAGAAAATAGTCACACAATTAGGCTATTACCGTAGTTGCCCTAAAGTAAAATGATGTGTGAAAATTTCCGAGGAGTAAGACGGAAGTGTTTGAAATAATGAGATTGTAGAAGGTGGTGACGAAGGGGAAGGGATAGAGAATGGGAAATGGAAGAGAAAGGAAAAGGATTCCTTTCCCACTCTAGGGAGAAAGAGTAGAGAAACTATGGAGAAGTAAAAGGTTCCAATAAACTTGAAAACCAAAATGAAAACCATATTTTAAAACAACCTCCAAAATTACTGAAACATTAAAAAGTATTTAAACATTAAACATTAAAGAGTCTTTAAACATCACTATCAACCAGCAACCGAACTCTTTGACCTTTTGAACGGATTACAAAAGTGAATATAACACTGTGATAGTAGATCCCCTCCCACCCACTCCTCGATTAACGAGCTATAGTCTGTCCAAACAAAGAAGACCCTCTGGCAAGATGGGGAAATGACTGCGGCACAATCAATATTGGTTCAGAAATTATTGATTTGATCTCAAATTGTATAAAACAATCTGATCTACAATTGAAACCACATTTGTAATTCTTAAACAAGTATTGACTCAGCTGGAATCATTTTCCCATCTTGCCCGAGGGTCTTCTTTGCTTGGACAGACTATAACTGACAAAACAAGGTGTGGGAATTGCGCTTGTTTCAAGAAATGCTGTCAAAACTAACAAGATGATTGGAGCCAATGTCATCATCATAATCATCATGATCATCATCATCATCATCATCATCATCATCATGATCATCATCACCACCACCACCATCATCATCACTATCGACCTTGGACAAGGTCGCGTCAAGTAAGCCAATCTGCATAAATGAATACAATTAATATCATCAACAATCAACAGACAATTACTGCCACTAAAATGACAATAATACTCGATGATAATAATACGACAAGGGACAACTTGTATAGCTGACGTCAAAAAGTTGGGCGGTTTCGTCTGCCCCTTGTGCGCTCCAACAGCTGATGTTGTCAATTGGAGATGTCACTTGTCATTAAGCTATGCGTTGTTGATGTTTTTCAGATAGAAAAAAACAATAGATGCTTTCAAGCAAGTGTTAGTAGGTTTAGTCACGTACTAGAGACAGACGAAACCGCCTAACTAATCCACATCAGATATACATCGATGGTGATTTTTATTTCCAATCAAACGATTTAATTTGAAATAAATTATTACATTTTTGGTCCTGCTAAACCCGTGGGGACCTAATCTGTGCGAAATTTATCAATTTCCGGGCGGAATTCCTCAAGAGAAGAAACTCTAGAACTAGGTGATCAAATTTATAAATAAAAAACAAAGTTCTTAATAAGAATTCTATTTATGCACTTACTGGTAAATATTGAAAGGGTTCTAAGATACGATTCTAGTTGCCTGTGGATGGAATAGCAACTTCTCAAACTTTATGTTAAATTAAACCTGAACTGCTTGACTTACAAATAAGTTGAATACAAATAAGTCAAGCAATTCAGGTAAGTTGAATACAAATAAGTTAAATACAAATAAGTCAAGCAGTTCAGGTTAATTTCTCAAACTATATTTATTAATTTTTGTCTTTTATAACAGGCGAAGTTAGGACTCGCAGGTCCTCTCTTAAACTTGACCTTAAATTGATTATGATGTAACTATTAGAAAATAGATACACAGACCATACAACATACCGAATACAATAAAAAATGATCACCCAGTCTTCAATGATTATATTATTTAAATCAAATAATAATGCTTGTAATAACTACATTGATGTATATGACTACTGTTTTAACACATTACTATAACTACATACTATAACTATATTACTATAACTACATTACTATAACAACACATTACTGTTCAACAATACTAATAACAAACACTAACCGAACTCAACATTTGATAACTCACTACAAACCTTCACCAAGCTAGAAATATGAAATGAAAAAACGAAAGCGGACCGAATGAATCATATCACAGTTGGTTACAATACACAAGCAGAAATATTTCCAAACACAGCCATTCCAAACAGATTAAGGTCAAGATTTTAAAGCATATCCACATCGAAGAACGCTACAGAGATCGAAATAACACTGGAAAAGGAAAAGAAGATCGAATGTAGAATAAAGAAGAAGAAGAAAGAGAAGAAGAAAACGAGAAGAAAAGAAGGAGAAGAAGTAGAAGAAGTAGAAGAAGAAGAAAAAGAAGTAGAAGAAATAGAAGAGCTGAGAAGAAGAAGAAAAAAGCAGAGGAAGAAGAGGGAGGGAGGAAAGGGGAGGACGAGGAGAAGAAGAAGAATAATAATAATAAAAAGAAGTAGAAGAAGAAAAGAAGAAGAAGAAGAAGAAGAAGAAGAGAGAGGAGGAGGAGGAGGAGGAGGAGTAGGAGTAGGATAAGGAGAAGATGAAGGAGAAAAAGAAGAAGAAGATGAAGGGGAAAAGAAGAACAAGAAAAATAAGAAGAAAAAGAAGGAGAAAAGAAGAAGAAAGAAGAACAAGAAGAAGAACAAGAACAAGAACGAAAATAAAAAAAGAATTTGAGAGGAAGGAGGAGAAGAAGAAAGTTGAAAGAGGAAAATGAAGAGGAAGAAGACGAAAAAAAGAGGAAGAAGAAGAAGAGCGGAGAAGTAGAAGAAGAAGAAAAAGAAGAAGAAGAGCGGAGAAGTAGTAGAAGAAGAAGAAAGAAAAAGCAGAGAAAGAAGAGAGAGGGAGGAGGACGAGAAGAAGAAGAAGAATTAAATGAAGAAGAAGAAGAAGAAGAAGAAGAAGAAGAAGAAGAAGAAGAAGAAGAAGAAGAAGAAGAAGAAGAAGAAGAAGAAGAAGAAGTAGGAGTAGGATGAGGAGAAGATGAAGGAGAAAAAGAAGAAGAAGAAGATGAAGGGGGAAAAGAAGAAGAAAGAGAAAAAGAAGAAGATGAAGGAGAAAAAGAATAAGAAGGAGAAAAAGAAGAAGAACAAGAATAAGAAGATGACAAAGAAGAAGAAGAAGAAGGAAAAGAGTACAGTGAATTTCAGATAGGCTCTCACTGGAACATCAGATAAGGAAGCAAGTATTTTGATGAAAGCTTCGCCTAGAATTTTAGAACCGTACATGAACAAGATAGCAATCTAAACTAAAACGGTGTGATGGAGACATGAGAGGCATTTCTAAAATTCACACGCCTGTGTAGAAATTCGAGTAGAATGAATGATTCACCACAAATATCTGGTCATACTGTCCGTCCAAGCAAAGAGGACATTCTGACAAGATGTGCAAATGACTCCAGCTCGGTCAATATTGGTTCGAAAATTTCTAATTTGGTATCAAATTGTAGAAAAAATTCTAATCTACAATTAGAAACAAAATTTATAAGTTTTGAACCAATTTAGACAGAGCTGTGGTAATTTCCACATATTGCCAGAATGTCTTCTTTGCTTGGACAAACTATACCATAACCTTTCTCATAACATTAACGTACAAAAACATAAAGCGAGCTAAAAATGTTTGATTGTAAAAAGTATATAGAACCAAACTGGTTGTTATCAGAATTTATAACTATCATGAGAAATTTTACTTTATTTGACTGATGGTTACCATGGCATAGCTATCATTTTGATTACTCAATAACAGCTGTCAACATAAGGTTGGGCGGTTTCCTAGCTAATGTAAAGCATCTTCTGTATCTTTTAATTTCAAAAACATAATCTAGGCTTAGCTAAATGGCAACATCAGCTGTTGAAGCGCACAAGAAGTGCACTAATATTTTGGCGTCAGCTATTGGATGAACTAGTTATACAGAGTGTTTCAGGAGGAATGTGCAATACTTCTCAGGCTGATTCCTTACACCAAGTAGACAGAAAAGTTCCATGGGACCAACCCCCAAAAACGCTTTGTTACCCAGATAACAATGGCGGAAAATTGAGATTTTTCAAAATATATTAATTTTTCTAAATCGTTAGAGGCTTTAGTGAGGTTCTAAAATAATCAAATTCCATGTAAAATTAGCTGAGGAATTCAATAAAACCAGTTCCAGGTTTGTAACTTGAACATTCATTGAGATAATTGGAAAAATATGCTAGAAAACGCCATTTTTTCAACAATAAGGGTTATAACTGGATAAGGAATCATAAAATTGTATTTTTTATTAACGGAAGTAGAAGAGAGTCGTAATCTAAAGAAAAAGTTGAATGGCGGCGATTGTGTAAATCTTACCCAAATCTCAGAAATGGCGATCAAAAATCGCAAAATTGACAAAAACTTAGCACAAGTGATGAATTTGCGTTTAGTAGCGATTATATATATAATTTTAAAAAATCTCAATTTCTCGCCATTGTTATCTCAGTAACAAAGCGTTTTTGGGGTTTCGTCCCATGGAACTTTTTTGTCTACTTGGTGTAAGGAATCAGCCTGAGAAGTATTGCACATTCCTCCTGAAACACCCTGTATAACTTAGCCAATACATTATTATCATCACCATCAATATCAACTCACAGAAACTTCATATTTGATGAAGAGTAGGCGAAATGATTCATTTCGAAATAATAAATAGAATAATTATGCGGAACAACATAACACTCTATTATCAACCTTTTATTCAGAAATCAACGAGATTATCATCATTATTGAGACACATAGATCAATATAATGATTTTCAATGGCACTTTTCTGAGTTTCACAAGTTTTCACACAGAGCCTATAATTTACGTTCACAGTTTACGGTTTTTCAAAGAAACAACACTAACAGTTTATGGTTTTTGTGTTCGCAGAACCAAAGACAGTATAAAGCAGGTGCCAACAGAATTGGCGGCTGATTTAAAACTGTCTTTCTCGCTCAGCTCTGTTAGGACAGTCGTTGAATTATCTGCGACAGCTTATCACGTAGAGATCAACATCAGCGAACCGTTTCACTCTCGAAGACCACTTTCAGACTGTCCTGACAGAGTTGAGCATAAATAATAGGCATTCACCAACCGCCACTTTCGTTGAGGTCTACTATTGAAAATAAACCGGTCACTCTGAATTTGAATTTGAGCGGCTCTTTGCCGCTTTTTTAACGATTATCCACAATTTTAAACTACTTTCAGAGTTCCAACAGTTTAATCTATTCGATGTAACTTTCGACTTGGATTACATTGTATTCCCCAAGTTGAACGTGTTACGCCAAGTCGGAAGTTACATCAATTGGAGTGAAAAACAGTGAAGCGCATGCTTATTGGCTAAGGTTGCCTGCACAAATTTGCACTGCCTTTCCTCTTCTTCTTCCTTTCTCCTTCTCCTTCTTCTCCTTTTTCTCCTTCTTCTCCTTCTTCTCCTTCTTCTCTTCTTCTCCTTCTTCTCCTTCTTCTTCTTCTTCTTCTTCTTCTTCTTCTTCTTCTTCTTCTTCTTCTTCTTCTTCTTCTTCTTCTTCTTCTTCTTCTTCTTCTTCTTCTTCTTCTTCTTCTTCTTCTTCTTCTTCTTCTTCTTCTTCTTCTTCTTCTTCTTCTTCTTCTTCTTCTTCTTCTTCTTCTTCTTCTTCTTCTTCCACCACTCTTTTACCACCAATCTTGAAAAACGCAAGCTAAATTGCCAATAAAATTAACACCAGTTACCGTTAGGTAGAGATAAAACCAGGACTAATAGGATTGACCTGAGACGAAAACAAAAAGAAATTCTTCCAATGTAGGTATAGTTTTAAATCGAATAACATTCATTAACCGTAGAACAAATCCTAATTGCGAGTAAAATCACTGCACAAATTCACTAGAGAACAACTAGACTTGGTTTGTTGATGGCTTTTTACACCTCTATCCTGCACTATTCCCTTATGAGATAATATTTAAATAAAAGTATAATAGATTAGTTCAATTTTTTGGGATGAATTAATGTGAAAATTAGATAGTATTTCCATAAAATAGAGTAGATTCGTCCAATTTTTAAGATGAAAATGAGCTATTACTTTCATAAATGTCATAGCAACGAGTGAACTAGTTAGTGTTTTTATTGTGGCTCGAAATTTTCAATTTTTTACTATATTTTAGAAGAAATTTTGTGAAAATTGGTGATTTGATTCATTTGGAATAATTTATTGCTCTAAATTCAAAATTTTTATAATTCGGTATTTCTCCTGGATTATAAATTTATTCTTAATTGAGGTGCTACGGAAATCTAACCTAGTTTCGAACTTTATTATTCATCAAAATTTTGGTATGAAGACGTTTTGGACATTAGTCTGTGTTTTCAACCAATAAGTTATTGTTTCTGTAAAATGAATGAATAAATAAATAAATAAATAAATAAATAAATAAATAAATAAATAAATAAATAAATAAAAATAGAGTAGATTAGTTCAATTTTTTGGGATAGATTGATGAAAAAATGAGATAGTATTTCCATAAAACTAGAGTAGATTGGTCCAATTTTTTTGGGATGAATTGATGTAAAAATAATACAATTCATTTAAAATCGCGTGTAAGAGTAAATAGATAAAATTAATTATCTAAAACAGTTAGATAGAGATTACTTTATTTTGCACTTTATACAAGTTTTACTAAAGTTTTGTGAACGGAGTTGAGGCTACAAGCCCCCTCCTCTTCAACTTAGCCCACAAAATATGCATAAAAGAAGAAGAGAAGAAGAAGAGAAAGAAGAGAAGAAGAAGAGAAAGAAGAGAAGAAGAAAAGAAGGTATGTTGTGATGAAGTGGAAAAAACGAGGCCTATTTCGAAGCTCCTATTACATTCTCCTTATTACTGGCTCCTGGTTATACATCCTGTTCAGAAGATCACTTTAGCCGCTAGTTGCGTTGGAAAACTTTTATCTCTCCTCCCCCCTCTTTCACATTCTCACACTCACTCACACTCTCACTCTTTCTCACTCAATCTCTCTCTCCTCTCTCTCTCACTCTTCACTCTCTCTCTCTCTCTCTTGTTGTCGTCATAAAGTTTTCACCTCATTTTTACTGCTAAATAGTATAGAAAAAGTGACATCCTAAACTTGACCCACTATCGTATACAGTATAGTCTGTCCAAGCAAAGAAGACATTCTGGCAAGATGGGAAAATGACTCCAGCTCGATCAATGTTGGTTCAAAAATTATGAATTCCATCTCAAATTGTAGATTAGAATATTAACAACAATTTCAGAATCAATTTCAATTTTTGGAACCAACATTGACCGAGCTGGAGTCATTTTCACATCTTGCCAGAGGGTCTTCTTCGCTTGGAAAGATTATATATATATATATATATATCCTCGTTTTTTCTTCCTTCCCTCAAGTAGCTTGGCCAACAAACATTCTCGATCAATTAGTGATTTATTCTACTTGCTCACTCACTCTCTCTCTCTCTCTTTCTCACTCTCTCACTTTCTCATTCTTTCACTCACTCAAGCTCTCTCACTCATTCTCTCTCACTCTCTTTCTCACTCACTCTCACTCTCTCTCTCATTCTTTCTCACTCACTCTCACTCTCTCTCTCTCTCACTTACTCACTCACTCTCTCTCTCTCTCTGTTTTATTAGACAGATTGGCAAGGTTGGTTCCAATACATTCCGTCCGGGGTGACAAGTTCCATTACAAACTAATGTTTAAAAACCAGTTTAGATTAGTGCAAATCTGTGTTTTAAAAGTGTCAAGTTTAGTGTAAGTTTCAAACAGAAAGATGACAACTCCGCACTATTCCCGTATGAGATAGTTTTCCATAATCAATAAATTTCCACAAATTTAGTCTCAAATTGTAGATTAGAATGTTTCCTACAAAGTGAGATTTAATTTATAATTTTTGGACCAATATTTACCGTACTGGATTCATTTACCCATCTTGCCAGAATGTCTTCTTTGCTAGGTCAGACTACATCTCTTCTCTTACTGACATTCAAATCTAGAATGTAGGTAATCACACCTGAACTTCTGGATTGAAGGTAATCACACTTAATCCTAATTGCCACGGATGAACCTCCAGGTCCAGGGTCAGCGCAATTAAACACTTGACAAGTGGCACACAGTTTTTCAAGCAGATTTTTTAGCCTAATCAACCTCGCTAACTACTCATTAAATGAAGTGACTGCACTGAATCTATTCCTAAACTATTCGTTTAAAAACCAAGTAACCGTTTTTGTTCCAAGTCAATGTTCCATCTTAGAGGCCTTTTTACATGTCACATTCTTGATACGCTGTAGAGATACTGCGATTTGAATTTGATACGCAAGTCCAAAATTGATACGCAATCGTACAGACAGGAAGCTCATTTCGTTAATCAATTTATTAATTAATTCACAATCGTCACATAGAACGTCATTGAAAAAATATATTTGAAAAGTTGGGTTGCAAAGTGAAGTTAGCTCATTTGACAATACCGAAAACCTATTGGCGAAAATCTATTGAGAAATAAAACTATTGGCTCTCTGAAATATAGTTTTATATTATTTTATTCTATTAATTCAACTTATAAAATATCGACGTCAAAATGCTCACAAAATGTTCAATCATTGAAAAATAGAATTAACTTATTCCCAATATGGCGGCGATTTTTCATGTTAACTTGTTAACCAAAAATTCTATTATCCATTGTATTTGGATCCATGAGCATCGTAATGTTTCGTATTGGAATTAATGTTGCAAATTGCAAATGTTTCGTATCAATCAACAAGCTTCCATCTCGTATCAATTTTAGACTCTGTATCACTACTGCGTATCAAAAATCTGCCGTGAAAAGAGAGCTTTGGATTAATACTATCCAGGATTGGAATTTTACAGGAAATGGTTGTAATATATGTCATAACAATAAAAAATACAATAATTTCAGCAGGGTCAGAGTGCATAATTCTTGAAAAATTGAATTCACTACAAACACTGGATAAACCTAGAATAGAAACATCCAACATTTCTGTATACTGCAAGCAGACGTTTTTCTACTGATACTATTCAAAACCGATAACTATAGCAAGGACACTATAGACAAGGATACTAAAGGCAACTCAGAAACGATACAATGATGTTGAATTGTAGAAGAATAGTAGTCACATGAATAGAAGGTTTTGAGTAGAAACACGTGTGTAGCAACGAAAACCATGAATGGAGTCTGAACCTAGACTAGCTCGGACACAAAACCATGATGCACAACAATGGTATAGTCGGTCCAAGCAAAGAAGACCCTCTGGTAAGATGAGAAAATTACTACAACTCGGTCAATATTAGTTCCAAGAATATTGGATTTGGTCTCAAATTGTAGATCAGAAAGTCTCCTATGATTGAGAGAAAATTTATAATTTTTTAACTAATATTGACCGAGCTGGAGTCATTTTTCATCTTGCCAGAGGGTCGTCTTTGCTTGAACAGACTATAGAAGCACTATTATGGAAACGACAACAATAACTTAGAAAGCTCCTTGGACAGACAACTCAATAATCCCGAACGAAAGCTTCTTTCTAGGAACAAAAACTGCTTCAACAGTTTTCAGACTGAAGAAATAAATCAATTTTAAAACTTGTAGACTTAAAAATAAGTCAATTAATATAATTATCTTAATTAGACAACTAATTAATGAGCTTCAACTTAAATCATAAGCTTCAAGTTTAAGGCTATATTTCAATTCAAATTACCGTTTACCACTGGCGGCTCGTGCCCACGAAACAGGTGAAGTGGCCGTATCTTTTACTGTACAGCACTTCACCTGTTTCGTGGGTACGAGTCGCCAGTGCCGTTTCGTTTACATACCAAAAATTCAAGTGATTGATATGAACATTTCTTATTTTGAATGAATGAATAGTAACTGGGTGCGAATCAGAATTTGAAATAGTTAGAAATTTGTATTGCAAATCATAGACTTAGTTTTCAAAAGCTATGATCATTGTGGGTTAAGTGGAAGAGGGGGCTCTTGTGCCTCAACTTCGCCCACATCACTTGTGTTGTACAAAGTGGGGAATAAAGACATTTATCTATCTATATATCATCAATAATATTATATTCCAAAACAATAATCAATCACCAACTGTCATAGATTACATTAACAGTAAGATTGACAATGTTTGACAGGCAATTCGTTTTGAATATCATTAATTGATAATATCAATACAACAAGGAGTACAATCTGATCAAGGATCCCTACAAGGTTATTTGATGAATTATAAATATATCGCCATATCGGTTTCATGATGAACGGTCTGCTAGAGCTATAGAGTTGAAAACGAACTCAGCAAACACTTTCACTCTCGAAGACCGCTTTCAAACTGTCCTGACAGAGCTGAATAACAATCAATCCCCAGTAATTTTTACAAAAACATCACACGGTCATACTTATTCATAAGTCTTATATCTAAAATTTCTTGGACTCCTTATTCCTTTTCACAGATATTTTAATTGAAATCAAGATACATTGATTTTCGCTCAGATAATAATAGAGTAATAGGCTCTTTCGCCTGTCTCTTGTACGTGATGTAACCTACTAAGAGCTGGCGTAAAGCATCTATAGTCCTATTTGATCTCGAAAGACATCATCTAGGTTCAGATAAATGACAATTTTAAACCATATTGGGTCCCACAAGGAGCCAAATTCAACTGATTATATTAGAAAAAGATAAGTTATATTAATCAGTCAGCTGTAGTGTTTCAATCTCTGCCTCAATTCTATTGGTTCTCAATAGATGATATGACTCATAAATGAGAGTTTACCAGAGATTGATGGTGTACCCAGTATCTCGATTCTAATAAATCAGTGGTTGACATCTTAGTCTTCATTTATTATGGATAACTACCACATATCAAGACAACTACTCAGATAAATGTCAATTTATTACAATTGACAACATCAGCTGTTAGAGCGCACAAGGAGCAGTTAAAACCAAGGTAATTAGAATAGAATTAATTATTTTCTAATTAGTTAACTGGCGGCTCGTGCCCACGAAACAGGTGAAGTACTGTACAGTGAAAGATACGGGCACTTCAGCTGTTACGTGGGCACGAGCCGCCAGTGGTTAAAACCACAAAACCTTTCAGCATCAGATTCAGATACAATAATATATAGAACTTGCCAATTATAATCAGCTGATTGAATGGAGTTCATCTACCGATTGCTAGAAAGGACCAACAGATCAACCGATCACTTTGATCAACCGGAACCGATTGAAGAAATGCAACCCATCACTACAGGGCACTCTGTAGTCAATACTCACTTTAAACATAAGTTACTTAGATTTGGAAACAAAAATGTCTAAAAACATTATTCTGTACAACATATTTATATTTAGACACCAGAATGTCAACTAGCTTCCATCCAGAGACTTGCAATGGTGTTAGAACCGGAACGTGTAGTCGGCTTTCCAAGCAAAGAAGACATTTTGGCAAGATGGAAAATGACTACAGCTCCGTCAATATTATTTCAATAATCCTGAATTTGGACTCAAATTGTAGATAAAAATGTTTCCTACAATTTGAAACCAAATTTATACTTTTCGAACCACTATTGACCAAGCTGGAATCATTTTCTCATCGTGCCACAGTGTCTTCTTTGCTTGGACAGACTACAGCCGGCTGTCAAGTTTAATAACACATAACAACGAGAGGCCGGTTACCCCATGATAGGAGGGGGGGGGGCTGTTTGGGTGGTAGGGGGGTTACCGACTGCAAAATATCAAAAGGTCAATGCGGGCAGGGCACGACGATGCTTCACTTGGTACAGCCTGTCCAAGCAGAGAAGACATTCTGGCAAGATGGGAAAATGATCACAGCTCGGTCAATATTAGTTCAATAATTATAAATTTGGTCTCAAATTGTAGATAAGAATGTTTCCTACAATTTGAAACCAAGTTAATAATTTTTGAACAAATTTTGACCGAGCTGGAATCATTTCCCATCTTGCCAGAACGTCTTCTTTGCTTGAACAGACTAGATATCATGCTCCTGCTCCTGCAGCTCATAATAGCAGCCAAACAGTTATTTTCATCATCGAAATCAAGTGAAAGGAATACCACCGAAAGTGATGTACAGTACCAACTGTACACTGTAGACGCCTTGCCAAATTTGGTACACTGCATGCGTTTCAACTATTCAGAAGTATTTCAAGTCAAATGGATGTTACCGTTATAATAGGTACTTAGGCTCCATTGAAGAGAACTAGAATATTGGAGATCTAGTTACTCCATAGTTCCATTGAATTACTATTATTAGAGTATGGCTCATTAGTGGGGAGTTTCGAACACAGCCGACATAACCATAAATAACACAAATCCCATGATGGGGAATTGTGATAGTTCTTGATTTTGTACACAGTGATTAAGATTTATGTGAAGTTCCTCAAACTGTATTATTCCATTCAATAATAAAGTTGTTATATGTTATCATGGGTGAATGTGATTGTTCAAATCTAAAATTGAGATACTGTAGACCATTTTAAACGGAGAATATGCATTTTTGCACCACTTAAAGGCTCTTATGAAGTTATGTAACAACAATCTATAATCTTCTACTCAATAAATCTTATTTCTATTTGTTCAATTCTTCCAATGATTCATTCAATTTTTTATTCTAATAGAAAGTTTGTTCCAAATCAGTAGCCTATAGGTAGTATTTGAATAATTATTGGAAAACATTGCCTATGAAAATTGCCTATCAAAACACGAATATTATACAGCAATGTAGGCCCTATAACATTTCAAGTTTTGAATTAATTATTTTAAAAGTGAAAATTGAGAGAGTGTATCTTAATAGAGCACATGAATAACCTGAATTTGGACATTTTCATTTAAATAGTATAGAAGACGTTTAGGGCGAACTCAATTTTTCATTCCCTAATGTATTACAGTAACCAAATAAATAATAGCATTATTATCATCGCCTGTTCAAGTAAAGAAGACATTGTGGCAAGATCGTGAAATAACTCCAGCTCGGTCAATATTGGTTCAAAAATTATTAATTTGGTCTCAAATTTTAGATCAGATTGTTTCCTAGAATTTGATAACAAATTGATAATTTTTGAACCTTTTTGAACTGAGCTGGAGACATTTTGCCATCTTGCCAGAATGTTTTCTCCGCTTGGACAGACTATACCAAAGCTGATAACACTGAATTATAGCACTGACAATTACTGATAACACGTTATATTACCCAAGTTTGGGACTTTCTTTTGCATAATCATTGTTAGTTCTAGTTAATGTATTTATTGACTACATGTTAAAAATCGAATGTAAGGTATGAATAATGAAATATGTATGACTATTGTCAATGCCAACTTATGTATAGCCAATGACATTTATACAAATAAATTGTGACATTGAATTAAGTTTGTTGGACTCACATTTTTTACGGTGATTCCTCTTCAGAGTCGACGGCGCCCGATGAATCTTCGCCACATACTTCACAGTTTTCCTCGACTTTCGACGCCTCACCGGCCTCCTCACTCGCTGGTACTCCTCCTCCTCCTCCTCCTCCTCCACCTCCTCCTCCTCCTCCTCCTCGTCATAATCACTCACCGGCCCCGATATACACTCATACAGCCCCTCATCCTCATCATCATCATCATCGGTAAGACGCAAATCACGCGGCGTACAATAGTCGCGTATTTCGTGCACTTCGTAGCGTCGCGACGCCGATCGACGTACACTGCGCTTTTCGGGGGGCACAAAAATCAGGGGGTCCAGTTTAAGGGAACGGGGGGGTCGACCCACTACCACCTGGTACAAATCACTACGCGCCGTACCCCCTCCACTCCTTGAATCACCCGCTACACTATTTCGTGTACCCTTTACACTATCCCCTACACTAACTCGAGTAGTATTCCGTGTACCCCTCAACTTTCCGTCACACTCGGTCGTCCGTACACTTTCCCCCGCCACCCCAACACTAGTCCGTTTAAAGTACCCCTCCCGCGACACACTCAACTTCGGTTTAACAGTTTTCTTCTTTTTCCGAAAAAATCCGCCCGATTTTTTGTCACCGGTCGGAGGCGGAGAAACGGAAAACGAAAACCCCGAATCTTTACTGGAACACAGCGGTTCAATAGATCCTCGCGACGACAAAGTTTTCCCCGTCGAATCAGTTTGTGTTGTCGACGACAGAGTTCGACACACGGCCGACGGAGCGCGCGTCTCTCGCAAACCGCGCACTTTCGGTTCGTCACGTTTTTCCTTTAAAGCACTATCCAACGAGTGATGCGCTCGTCGATTGCCACCGCCTCCGGGATCTGCCTCAACGGAGCTCGCACGAGGTAGTTCGAGGCTTCGCGGGGCGTTGGCCATAGCTAGCGGGGCGTCCATCCAGATACGCCCCAACGATACACTCAACGCCGAATCAGAACGTTCTTCTTTTCTAAATCTTCGACGCACTTCAGGCGACTTCTCCAAACGAACAATTTCCAACGAATTGTTCAACGACGAATCGTTACGCGTTCGCCTTGGGGGCGGCACCGGGGGCGGGGGCGGTGAAGGTGATGATTTAGAACACGACGACCCTGTTGTACTAGAAACTACTTTACCGTAAGAAGACGTTGTATTAGACACTACTTTACCGTAAGAATTCGATTTGGAACCTGATGAAACACTAGTGGTGGTGGTATTAGTGGTAGTAGCAACCTTCCCGTAATCCTCAGCATGCAAACACTCAATCCACTGTCCGTAGCCGATCATTTGCGGGGGCGGTTCGGATTCCACCTCCGCCTCAACCACCACCTGCGGGGGTGGCGCCACCTTCAGCGGGTTACGACCGCGACCGCCGCGCTCCAAATAGTTTTTCCGGATCGAAATACGTTTGAACGATTCGCTGCGTTTGAACGACGACTCGTTGCGGTCCTTCTTTTTGCGACCTCCGCCCATTAAACGGCGGAGGTTTTCTAGTGTGATCGGTTTCATGACAAAAATCGATAATAATCAGATAATCGATAATTTGGTAATCGATAACAACCTGTTAATCAGTGCCTCATCAGATGAATTATTGTACCCTAGTAAACTGTGTATCGAGGAACTGTCGACAACTGCTACACACATTGCTATGTTCACAATACACACGTATATATTTTGCTCCTTCATGGTGTTCAATTGATTTTTTCGAAGACCTATTGAACAATGTAATGAACAACTACGAATACATTACAAATAATGTATGAATACTGTTAAACTTCTTCATGATGTTTGCTTGGTTCTAACTAAAGAATCATAACTACTCAAAAACCTATTGATTTTTTTATTCGAAGTTTAATGAACAACTAACTGTCAACAAACATTGTTTTAAATACAATATAAATGTATAATATACAGTACCACTATACTTCTTCATGACGTTTGATTGATTTTATATGAAAGTCATAGCCACTCAACAACCGATAGATTTTATCCAAAATCCTATTGAACAGTGTAGCCTAATACACACACATTTTTAAGTATTCAATACATGTAAAACTTTGCTTTTTCACGGCGGTTGATGCTGCTGTTGACGACTCATCATTGACAACACAACACTTTAAACAATAAACAAAACAACCATAAACGCACACACACACACACAGTGAAAGTAATCACGGGGAGCGCGCGTAGGAGAGCCACAGACTCCTATCGACACCACGGTACGACTACAACTGACGGGGACCGAGGACTGGTTGCCTGCCTGGGGTCCTCCCCCCCCACCTACTGACAGGGCCCCCTCCTGCTGGTGGTCACCCTTACCCTCCCCCCCAGCCAGAAAATCACAAGGACGACCTCTCATCCCACTGCTTGCTGCATTCCACTTCACTACGCACACACACGGACACACTATCATCGGATACATTCTTTCTCCCTTGCCTATTGGCTATCTCTGTCCACCAATAGTGGACATCATCGCCATTAATGCATTTAGCCCTATTATCACTTTTCATATTAATTTATTTCAAAACTGAAATTAATGGAGAATTAGTAATGTATAATTGGATACCTTACAAACACAATTATTGGTTCTTTCTATAGAATAATATTCGTATCGATACCATTAAGTAGGGAGACCCTTACGGGTAGGTTCCTTCTCGCCACTGTGAACTGGTCACCCATCCAAGAACAGTCCGTGACTTAACTTCACGATCACATAGTAACCATCCTCAACGAGTTCACCCACCCTCACAAATGAGTTCCTTACATGAGTTCCAACATTCCGGTATAACGTGGCTTAAGTTTGGTTCTACTTTGCTCTAAAATTTTTGCAGTTTATTAAAAAATCTAAAAGTTTTTGATTATTTTTATTTATTGTTTCTGATTCACAGTGAACTCAATCAGAATTCAGGATTTTTTCAAGTGAAAAGTGTTTTTCAAAGTTGAAATTGTATTGTGAACATTCATCATCCACCATCATTCATTCAGTATTGTTTAGTAGCCTAAACATCATCATTCACTTATCACCTTTGCTTAAAATACTTGATATAAGTTGCAATTGTAACAATAAATAACAAATAATAATAATTTCATAGAGCATATTATCCAATACTGTTCAAATATATAGGCCTACAGTAAAATTCCGACATCAAAACGTCAAAAATGCCAGTATATCACTTCAAAAATTGTGGAAATTTTTATTCTAAAAAAAGTTTCCAGAGCTAATAAAAGCGTTTGAAAGCTATTCCAAAGTTTTCAGAGTTGTGATGAAGTCTTTTGAGGAGTTCTGGAACATTTCTATCAATTTTGAATCCAAGTAAAATATGTAGCCTACAGTATCATTGTTCATGAGTAGATTTAAGCCAACATTACAGCACATGAAATGTAAAGTTGTGTTCGCATATACTGAATTAGTACCTCAATTATCAACCTAATAATTCTAACAATTAGTACGATTTATTTTAATAATATTTTTGGTACGAGTATAAGTAGTCTATACATACATTATTATTGATTCACAGGAAGCCCAAACTATAAAAATGGAACAATGCCCAATAGTCCAGAATTTTCTATGATCCGACACCGAGCCGTAACGTCACTGGCGGCTCGTACCCACGAAACAGGTGAAGTGCCCGTATCTTTTACTGTACATCACTTCACTTGTTTCGCGGGCACGAGCCGCCAGTGCGTAACGTGCTGATACAGTATCAGTATTTTCTCTCAAGGACGCCTACAGAATCTTAAAAAAATGATGAGCCTCTTTGAATTCAGCACCTCATTTTCATGCAAATGTCACAAATTCTTCAATAATGAGACCTATTGATATCATGTGCAAAAACTAGTAAAGTGCTACTGATTGCTTGTCATTAGTAACGTTTGGAGGCCACTCACAACGTCACACATTTGACAGAACTAATAAACTTCAACAAGTTACAAGTAAAAACGTTGAAAAGTAAATTATGGGGATTCCTATTACATAACGCAAAATCACTATCTGAAAAAGATCAGGTTTCGATTCGGAGTTATGGGAAGGTTCGGTATTGTACCTTGAAAGTTTGGAGTTCTAGTCACTGTTTAACTTAAAGTTTAGAGTTAATTTTACTTTCTATTTTTCATCTTTAGAGTTAGTTTTTTGTACTGTTTATCGATGATATGAAACTTATCTGTTGAATAATGGGAATACCTTATGTACAAACTATGTAAAATCGTAGATATAGTACACCTAAGTATATACTTAGTCTATGATAGAATTTACAAAAAATAAATAAAATTTCAATTTCAATTTTATTTAGGCTACATGAAGAGATTTTCAATATGGTAACTGTTGGACGAAAGTGGATTGACTTCAATCGTTATTTGTTAGTTCCTGTCAAGTATCATCATTAGCTAACAATCGATCGACCTTTTCAAGGTTTTAGAAAACTAAGATTCATTCAATCTTACCGTTCCTACGCAGATTCTTCTCTACTAGCAACCAAATGAATGAGTTGCTTACCTGAAACAAGAGAAAAGAGAATTAATTTAAATCCACCTAAGATAATAATATTTACTTTCTCTGAAAAATGTTTCTATAAAGTAATCAGTAATCTCAGGAATTTTAACCTTAGTATATATTGGATTATTCACTGTAAAAAATACAGTTTTCCCAACAATAATCACTATCTACAAATTTCAATAAATAATTGTAGTTTTTCAACTGTTATTTGTATTCTTTTATCAATAATTGTTTTGTTTCAATTGCGGTAACAAACTCGTCTACAAAAAACAACAAACCTACTAAACAAGAGTTCAATAAAACTTCGACATTCAACAACCTAAAATGAAAAAACAAATGACTCAATTAATAAAATATTACAAGATAAAATTCTCATCAATATTCAACACAATCACTCCGATATTTCTTCACTCGATAATTATAATTACTATTACACAGAACCGGTTTCTTAGAATGGTATCAATCCAGAACTGGTTCTAATTATATCGGTTGAAAGACAGTTCAATGTGCTATCATCAATCCTAATCATATAAGTTCATTTTTAAAAAAGCGACTTGTAACAAAAACCTGCCGACAGTAAATTAATCATTGGTTGTAAAACAATAAAAAATTATAGAAATCATGTCAGATCATACAACGTGAGAATTGTTCAGAGTATTTTTTTAACTCCAAATTTATGAATGGGGATAATAACGGCTTCTCACAAACAACGTAAAACTGGAAACAAGGAATCATTTCAATTCCGTTTTTTTCTTTTCATTCTTCTTCAGAAACCTAGTAATTTTGATTTCATTTTCTTTTTTTCATCAAGAAAGAGAGGTTTTAATGACACAGACTCCTATTATCGCCTGGCTTCTACAGGTCTAATATTTAATCCTACTTCAACAACGTATACTGAATGGGTATTTAATGTATGTATATACTATGTACGTAAATTATGTATGTATATTTTAGTATACTAACGTATCCCGGGGTCATTATACATTAAAACTTCATCTCTCACTAAGATTGTTTCTCCAATTTAACATCTCACTCGCTCCGTAACACATGCTGAGAACTTGAAACTACGAAATGAAATAGAATCTTTTTCCATAATTAACTTACTTCGTTTTACTCAATTTGCTTTTTACAATCTGTCTCAGCCTAATGATCTTTAAACTAGTTCATGAATCAACACCTTTCAAGTATGAATTTATGAGTTTAATTTTTCGAAAATAAGTGCATATTTTCAACAAACAGTTATTGTACTTAACTACCAAGGGGGCTCAGTATATTACCATATTCAATTTAATTCAATATGATTGTATTCAATAACTAGATTGAGCATGAATAATATCTTTATAACAAATTTGAAAAATATAGCCTACATCTAGTCGTCAATATCAAATTGGAGGGAGATAAGAGGAAATACGAACCAATATGGATGAATATATTTCCCATAATTAATTATTTTTTCGAACAACCGCCTGCACGAGAGCCAATTGAATTCAAACACCATGGTTTGATTCCAAATAACTTTGAAAACAAAATTCATGTACTGTATTAGTTAGTCGAATGACGTCATTTCACATCACAATTTGCCACTAGCGAACCAGCCAAACAATTCCCTCTTTTAATAACAGTACATTGATACTCTATACAGCAATAAATATACAACAGTAGGCTATTGATAATACTTATGATACTATGATACTTATGGTACTATAATACTATGATACTTATAGTTTAATACATAATTAATTTGGCTATTTATTAAACTACAGTATAGTCTTTCCAAGCAAAGAAGACTCTCTGACAAGATGAGAAAATGACTCCAGCTCGCTCAATATGGGTTCAAAAATTATTGATTTGGTCTCAATCGTAGGAAACATTCTTATCTACAATTTGAGACCAAATCAATATTTTTTGAATCAATATTGACCGAGCTGGAGTCATTTTCTCATCTTGCCAGAGGGCCTTCTTTGCTTGGACAGACTTTAGTAGGCTATTAATTATTAGCATGTGGCACCCAAAAGATTATGATTCATTTGAAAGCAATTATTGACCTTGAGCATTCATTGATTTAACTATGAAAGAGCAAAAAATACAACTCGAAAATGAGAGGCTACAAAGAAGAAAAGAGAACGATGAGAATCATTGAAAAGAATAAGGTGAGTAAGGAAAAGGATGAGGATAAGGAAGAATAAGGAATAAGGATAAGGACGAATAAGAAATAAGGAAGAGAAACAGAAAAGAAAACGAAGAATGATGAACACAACAACATTCCAGACGAAAATGTTCGTGACACAACTCATCTGAACAGCTTTTGCCCAAACAAGCTTAGCTAAATAATATTCTCAACCGATGAATAATAATTATGTGCCACCGATAATTAATTTCAAATTTTAACCAGAAAGAAAATAAGGCGGGGCGGCTCGTGTGCGTGTATGCGCGTGCGCAAGATGATCTCAAGACCAAAACACAATAATGGTTAGGAGGTAGAGGAGTTAAAGAATTGAAGCAGTGACCACGGTTCAATATTCTTACAAAAACATACACAAGATGATAAAAATAATATGTACTAAATGTAATAATATGTATTAATTGAATTGAAAGGTATCAAAGACCTGTTTTCTCTTTCCGTATCATATTATTATTATTATGATTGTGTGTTGGTATCTATGAATAAATAAATAAATTATTATATAAACGAATGTTGAGATGGATCATCTTGATTATAGTCTGTCCAAGCAAAGAAGACCTTCTGACAAGATGGGAAAATGACTCCAGCTCGATCAATATTGGTTCAAAAATTATTGATTTGGTCTCAAATTGTGGATCAGAATGTTTCCTAGAATTTGAGATCGAATTGATAATTTTTGAACCGAAATTGACCGAGCTGAGTCATTTTCCCATCTTGCCAGAGGGTCTTCTTTGCTTGGACAAACAATATTATGAACTTGAATATATCTTGAGGAAATTGAACTGTAGAGACACAGTTTTTGACAAAAAAATAATGAATGATACAGAGGAAGTAAGGAAGGAAGCAAGTAAGAAACGACAAAAAGAGAAAAAGAAAGGAAAAAGCAAAGAATATTTAAGAAACATGATGGAAAGGAGGAGATTGAAAAAGGGAATAACAAAGTGTGGAAAATGAGGATTAGGGATAATGCAGCATAATAATATGGGAAGAAGATAATTAGAATAAGAAAATGGTGATGAAAGAAGATAAGAATAAAATGAAGATTTGAAGGGAAAGGAATCCATGATAAAAAGGAATTAAATAAGGAAGAGGAATCAATTATATCAATAAGAGGTTGTAAAGTAGAGAAAGTAAAGAAGTAAGAGAATAATGAGTGAGTATAGTAAGGAGTATGAGTACATACAGTATAAAAAGAGAAGAATTATGAAAGTGAACCGAGAAGGAGAACAATAGGAATAAATGGATAGAGGAAGAGGAAGAACCGTGAAAAAATATTAAAGATGATGCCAAAATAAATTATTGAAATTTTAAGATCGATGGAACATAGGACGAGGAATCCTTTTTCTTTTAATAAATGGAGAAGAATTTAAGATTGTGCCAAAATGGGTGAGTGGCCAGTCCTAGAGATTGCTTATAGCTTGTAAACTGTAAAGTGATTAGGAGCCAACCAATGTAATAGTCTGTCCAAGCAAAGAAGACATTCTGGCAAGATGAAAAAATTACTCCAGCCCAATCAATATTGCTTCAAACATAATAAATTTTGTCTCAAATTGTAGATCACAATTTCGCCTACAATTTGAGACCAAATTTATAATTTTTTAAACATTATTGATCGAGCTGTAGACATTCACCTATCTTGCCAGAATGCCTTCTTTGCTTGCACAGACTATAGTCTAGTCGAGAATCCCGGGTTCGAGTCCCATTTTTGCTGGCGACATTTTTTGCAAAAACCCAAGTCTAGCCGCGCTCTCTAGACTCACGCACAGTTCGTTGGTCTCTGGTGGGTAGAGAATAAAAGGAGGATGAGAAGAAGAATGATAAAAAAAGAGAAGAGGAATGACAAAAAAGAGAAGAAGAAGATGGAGGAGACTCCGGAGGACCAGTTTACACTTTTTGTCTTTGTTGCATTTGAAACCGGTTTACGGCAGGCTGCCTGCTTCTCTTCTTTTTTGCTCTCTTCTTTCTAGTTCTCATTCTTCTTCACAGTTATCTTCGTTTTTGTCATCTCCTATGCTTCTTTCCATTTCACCTATATTCGCGTCTTCTGGATTTCAAATACTCCACATAATTATGAATTTTCATAGATATATCAAACTCTTGAGGAGCATTTAGTAGCATTGGTTTAGTCCGGTCGAGCAAAGAAGACATACTGGCAAGATGGGAAAATGACTCCAGCTCGGTGAATATTGGTTAAAATTTGGTCTCAAATTGTAGAGCAGAAAGTTTCCTACAACTTGAAACCGAATTCATAATTTTCGAACCATTATTGACCAAGCTGGAGTCATTTTACCAACTAGAAATACATCGTGTTTGAACGACGACAATGCAATTAAATTTGATGCAAAGACATCTAATCTCTACCACTGGCGGCTTGTGCCCACAAAACAGGTGAAGTGCTGTACAGTAAAAGATACGAGCACTTCACCTGTTTCGTGGACACGAGCCGCCAGTGATCTCTACAATTAAATTGTAGTCTTTCATGGTCAGATGTAAGATTCAGATATGACTTATTCAGACTTATTTGATCTGATATAAATTCATATTCAACCCCTCCCAAACTGAAAATGGTATCAATGTGATTATTCAAAAGCAATCTACTGGATACAATGTATTGGAATTCGCTCGGAAATCAACTTATAATCCATGAAATTCGTTGAATTTTTCACTATTTGGACACACAAAATTTTGTTCCTGAAATGAAATGAAATAATTATTGAGTTGAAAGCTATTTGGACTCATTTTATGAAAAATTTGGTAAAGGGACAGTTTTGGGAGTAATCCTGTTGAACCTTCCATTAAGTATATGTTGTAACTTGATGATAAATAAATAAATAATAATTATTGAAACAAAAATGTTGGTTTCCGATTGTATTGGAAACGTTGTGTATATTCTTCAAAGAATATACATTCTACAAATGTATAAAAACTTAAATGTATAAATGTATATATTCTTTGTAGAATATATATTCTACAAAGAATAGTCATTGGAGTCGTACAAACAGATTCTTCTTCTTTTTCTTCTTCTTCTTCTTCTTCTTCTTCTTCTTCTTCTTCTTCTTCTCCTCCTCCTTCTTCTTTAACTTCTTCTATTCCCCTTCTTTCTCCTCCTCCTTTTCCTCTTACTTCTTCAACTCCGCAACATCTTCTTCTGATTTCTGAGTTCTTCTTTCCCATCGTTCAACTCATTCAACCTTCTTAATTCTTTTTTTCTACTTCCAATAATTTTTTGTTCATAGTAATTTTCAAGGCTACTTCCACTAAAACGAAGATAGCAGAAAACTTGAAAGAAGATAAACGTTACGGACAAGTTATGCGAATTCTTCTTTGTGAGTTTTGCGAGCGAAAAGTATTGCCCATTCAACTGTGAAGAGGTTTCTCCAATAGGTTTTCTAGTCCTTTTTTTCTGAGAAATAGTTTTGAAAAGAAGTTTGTCAAGCCAAAGTGTTTAGTTAGTGAAAATGTTTGTTTGGTCTTTGAATGGCCGCACCCAGGCAAACTAATTTGCTAATCAGTTGGCATTTGGCAACCATTATTCAACAAGCTCAGAAATGGTACTGTACTACAAATTGTAACATAAATTCTATGAATCCTACCGAACCACTATTACTTACTTTGAGATTGAAACTACATTACTTCGATTCTTACTTAAAACTCTACTAGATTCTATTTACTTTAGTGCTGTACAAAAATTAACTCTTTTTCTCTTTTTAATAGAAAAAATTTTAAAAGGTGTTTACTCATCCAACACTTGAAATAATATCTCACCTTTGAAATCAATTAATTTCCTATTGTTAATAGAAAGTTTTAAACCAATATCGATTTTTAAATTAATAAATATTTTTAGTTACTTTTGAGAAACATTCTATTGTAGTTTATTACCAATTTCACTATCTATGACACTATTGGAAAACTACTGCGATAGTTTCAATCTTTGATTGGCTCTCCTGAGAATCTACTTTTTTGGACTTAATACGACTTCCAGCTTCTGAGGTTCATAGGAATGATAAAAATTAATACTGGTACTGGAGAAGGTATAGGGACTGGTATAGGGACGTTACACAGTTTCTGTAGGCAAAAGTAAATAGTAGCCAAGAAATCAAAACAAAACATAATTATCATTAGGATAGCATTTCAATGTAAATCTCATGACAGTGGCAGAAGTACGGTAGATTCAACCAATCTTAACCAATCAAACGTTTAACAGGCCACTCTGTGAGTATACCAATACAGAATACAGTCACTGTAATCACAACTATAGGAAGGGGCGTGACCATTCTGCGATTGGTGGAAGCTCGCGGCTCCTGATTGGCCGGCATTCACAGCAGTTGAGTTCACAAAATGGAGGATGCGACGCACGTAATGGCGGATATGAATGAGGAAGCAATGGGCTTCAGAATTGGTTTCACTAATAATGTTCAAAAATTTCATATTGAATTTCTACAAGAAATTCATTTTGATTCTAAACATAATAATTATAATATTATGGAAGTTTCACATAGTAGACATAAAAGTATAGTTTCATATTATAAATATAGTTGATTCCTCTTCTGACCCAATCTCCTTGTTCTTCTTCTTCTTCTCCTCCTGCTTTTCTCTTCTTCTTCTTCTTCTTTCTCTTCTTCTTCTTCTTCTTCTTCTCTTCTTCTTCTTCTCTCCTCTTCTCTTCTTCTTCTTCTTCTCTTCTTCTTCTTCTCTTCTTCTTCTTCTTCTTCTTCTTCTTTTTTCTTCTTCTTCTCTCTCTTCTTCTTTTTCTCTTCTTCTTCTTCTTCTCTTCTTCTTTCTTCTTCTCTCTTACCTTTTCTCTTCTTTCTTCTTTTTCTTCTTCTTCTTCTACTCCTCCTCCTCTCTCTTCTTCTCCTTCTCTTCTTCTCCTACTCTTCCTGCTTCTTTTTCTTCTTCTCCATCATCTTCTTATTTCCATTTTCTTCTTCTTCTCCACGTCTCCTCCCTCTTCTTCATCCCCTCCTCCTCTCTTCTTCTTCTTCTCTCTCCTCTTCTTCTTCTCTCCTCCTCATTCTTCTCTCTTCTTCTTCCTAGAATGGACATATATATGTCTAAACTTCGCCTTCTCATCTAGATAACTTACACATCTAATACATTTGGCAGAACCTCGAATTGAGATTTGTATAAATTTTGCACTCACTTTTTACTAGAAGTTTCTATTTTAGTGAGGAAGTGAAATTTATAGAATAATATGTTCTACTCATTTATATTGTAATGTAAAAGCTGAATTTTGTTATCTATCTATTTGAATACAGTAATCTAATCTTCATCTTCTTCTATTTCTCCTCCTCATTCTTCTTCTTCTTCTTCTTCTTCATCTTCTTCTATTCCTCTTCTTTCTCCTCCTCATTCTTCTTCTTCCCACTTCTTCCTCTTCACCCATTATTTCTTCTCCGTCTTTTTCCAGACTGCAGACACAATTCTCCACACACGATTCGTTTCGTCCATCAACAAACAAGATGCAGATGCACCGTGCTGTGTCTAAGGACTTGACACACACAGACTACTATAGTCTGTCCAAGCAAAGAAGACCCTCTGGCAAGATGAGAAAATGACTGCAGCTCAGACAATATTGGTTCAAAAGTTATAAATGTGGTTCCAAATTGTAGAAAACATTCTGCTCTACAATTTGAGACCAAATCAATAATTTTCGAACCAATATTGAGCGAGCTGGAGTCATTTACTCATCTTGCCAGAGGGTCTTATTTGCTCGGACGGACTATAACTGAGGAGGCAAAAACTGACAACCAACCCACTGTACCGTGGTTAAATGTAGTAATTGTAGTTACTTCTTGTGTTCAGGTTACTGGGAAAACTTTACATCAAAGATATAGCATTAGTAGAGCAGAGAGATCGGTAAGAAGAGATTGCGGAGTGATATAGCCTGCATCAACTTATTTACTATCTTTATTCATTATTACTTGAACATTCATTATCACCGAGTTTTAATAAGATAATTCGACATTAATCATCAGTCAGTTTATATTTGAAAGAAAATTTTTTTGCAGTAATTCACCCTTGACTCGGAAATTTTGTAGATTCGCCATAAAGAGGTGTAGGGGTTTAATATTTTAAACTATAAAATAATCTATTCCTAAATTATTCTAATTAGTCTATCATAAACCAATAAACCTGATCATAGTTGTTTTGTTCGTTATAATATGTAGAAAAACTTATAAGATTGAACTTGATTTTCGTTCTAGCTCTGACCGATACAGAGCTATACAGGGTGTTTCAGGAGGAATGTACAATACTTCTCAGGCTGATTCCTCACACCAAGTAGACAAAAAAGTTCCATGGGACCAACCCCCAAAAACGCTTTGTTACCGAGATAACAATGGCGGGAAATTGAAATTTCTCAAAATATATTAATTTTTCCAATTTTTTAGAAGCTTTAGTGAGGTTTTAAAATAATCAATTCCTACGTGAAATTAGCTGAGGAATTCAATGAAACAAGTTCCAAGTTTGTAACTTTATCGGTTATTGAGATAAATGGAAAAATATGCTAGAAAACGCCATTTTTTAAACAATAATGGTTTGTTACCGTATGTGAGAAGTATTGCACATTCCTCCTGAAACACCCTGTATAAGACTCTTATATAGTCACTGTAACCAATACCAATTTTTCAATAAACTCTGTTCTGTTACAATTTTATTGTGACCTGCTTCAATAACTTTACAATGCTTCACATATCTTTATATTGTTCCATTTCGGGCTGTATCGAGAACTCAAGACGATATTTACAGTATTCTCTCATGAACTGCTTTAATAATTCTATAATTCTATTTGGCTCTCAAAACAACCATCCTAGTTTTTGAATCAATAATTTTTCCAAAAATGTGTTTTTTAGAGTGAAAATTGTGAGTGAATATTTCAAAGAAACATAACCTGAAATTGTACATTTAAATCTAAATTGGAAGAGAAGATGTTTTGGGCAAATACCTGTATTTTCGTTCCTTTTGTTGTATAATAGTAATCAAATAAAAAATGAATAATATTGTGGCTTCATGCTTTCACTAATATGGATGATAAGTATACTCTTGATTTTAGAATAAGTGTGTTGGGAAACGTTACAATTGAATTATTACTCAAATAACAATAAATAAACAAGCTAATCAATTGGACAAACAGTCAATAATTATACATACATATTACCTGGTTCGAACGCTCAATAAGGCGGAACTAACAAAACACATTCCGACAAGAACACAACTACAAAAAAAGCAACGATACTACAATCTGTACAAGCAAAGAAGACATTCTGGCAAGATGGGGAAATAACTCCAGCTCGGTCAATATTGGTTCAAAAATTATAAATTTGATCTCAAATTGTAGATCAAAAAGTTTTCTACAATTTGAAACACATTTTATAATTTTTGAACAAATATTCACCGAGCTTATACATTTCCACATCTTGCCAGAATGTCTTCTTGGCTTGGACAGACTGTAACTGGCCATCTATCGATGCAAACTAGCCTAGCAGGTTTGCCAGCCACTCTTGATTCCGGTTTAATTCTTAACCGGCGGTTACCTCCTTCTCAATGACCGATTAATTAATCGACACAATCATGCGGCAGCAGACGACATTCCAATCACTGTCAAACCAACAATAAAACATCACAACACCAAAAAACAACAATGTGCAGCAGAATTTCCGCATTAGCAGAATGCGTGCGTCTTTGATTCTTCAGATATGTTTCATGAGAAAAAATGGACACTACGGAAAACGGGTTGTAGAAAAATGTAGATGATTTATAAATTCTCAAACACATTGAATTACTGTTAAATTAATATTTTTATAAAATTCTACATGTGAGTGAGTGTGGTATAGTTACTATTAAACTATTAGGGTAGGTTATGTGGTTCTGTCAAAAAGGAGAGGCTTAAGGTGAGGCTTGAAGATAATACTATCTATATCTATAAAAGCGAAATGGCACTGACTGACTGACTGATTCATTATAGAATGATTCATTCATTCATTCTTCACCAGAACTAAAAATCTACTGAACCGAATGCGTTCAAATTTGGCAGGCATGTTCAGTTGGACGTTTAGACGCGCGTTAAGAACGGATTTTAAAAACTTTTCAAGGATACGTCAAATATTTAAGTTTTTCTATAGTTTTTCGGCGTTTTCTCAATTTTTTCGAGAATTAATCGATAGAAAATGTTGATATTTGGTGATAAGGTCTAGAAATGTTGTGTTAAAATATTTTTGAAATCCGTTCAAGAGTACGGCAGTAATAACTTTTTCAAAATTGTAAACGTATTTCGGGTTGCATATCTTCCGCCTTGATACGATCCTTTCTGTAAAATCACTGGTTCAGCGAGATTATAGATGAATTAATTCAGAATACATTGAATGAAGTTTCAAACTATGTCCAATATACTTCCCAAGGTTACGCTTAATATAAACGTTCAACTGTTTTTCGGAGTTTTTCTCACATTTTTCGAGAACCAATTGGCAGAAAAAATTGAAATTTGTTATACAGGTCCAGATTACGTCCAAAAATGCTATGTTCAATAAATTTCGAACCCCTTCAGAACGGAAATTGCAGACGAGCGAAGCGAGCCCGTTTGTCTGATCTTACACTGACAGAGGTTTTGCAGGCGAGCGAAGTGAGCCAGTTTGTCTCACTTACACTGCCGATACAGTCGGGGGTCCAGGAGATAACCGGAGAAGGCGAGCGAAGCGAGCCTGCCGGCTAGTACTATAATATACTACAGGTGTATGATATACAAATCATTTATGATATGATATAAATTTAACTATGTTTATACTATGTAGCACACACAGCCTCACCTTATTTGACATATTCTTACCCTTAGTCTGTGGGTAATGACCCAAATGGGCTTATAGACCTGTGCGTGGCTAATGAGAGGGATGATGGTGAGAGATGACAACTACTTCTGAGGTTGTCAGGACCGACCGACGGCTTATCGTCTCCTCCGAAAGACTGAATTGCCGCATAGTCTGTCCGAGCAAAGAAGACCCTCTGGCAAGAAGGGAGAATAACTGACTAAAACTCGGTCAATATTGGTTCAAAAATTATCAATTTCATCTCGAATTCTAGGAAACAATTTGATCTACTACTGAGACCTCATTTATAATTCTTGAACAAATATTGACCAAGCTGGAGTCATTTTCGCATCTTGCCAGAGCGTCTTCTTTGCTTGGACAGACTATATCTATGTGAATGACAGCACAGCAGATCATAGTATTGTTCCCGGTCGGGATTAAAATTCACCAAAAAATACGTACCAAGTATTGGTAGAACATATGTTATCAAAGTGTACAACACTTATTGTTTTAAGCCGGTATTACACGATAATAGTTCTATGATCATAGTTGATCATATGGAAAGAGATGAAAATACGAAATCATATTTTTGTCTCTTTCCATATGATCAACTATGATCATAGAAATATTATCGTGTAATACCCGCCTTACATTGTACAATGACTACTGAGATAATTACAACATGGTTAAGAGTTGTAAAAAGTTGTAAAGTCAATTAAATTAATTTCTAGTACAGAGTTCATAGTAAGACACGATATTTCCTTTTTACAAGGGCTACTTATCAGAGTATTTATTCAATTTAATAAAAATTGCAATCACAAATAGGTAAAACAATAATAATAGGACAACACCTCTCAGCTCACATTGCAACCCCACGCTGCAAAGATTTAGTGCTAATGAGCTTCCTTCCTGAACAATTGCGTATCAAATCTGAGCTTTCGTATCACTGCTGCGTATCAAAACTCAACCGTGTACACAAAAATGAAAACAAGAGCTTGAAGATCACAATAGAGATTACAGAATACTGTAAAGATGAAACCAAAAAGGAGGAATAACAAAAAGATGGAAAAAATGTAAAGTATAATGAGGACAAAAAACTAAAATTGAGGTGGAGGATCAGCTACTGAAGAAGTAGATTCACCTATACTAGTTGAATACAGAGTACGTGTTTGGCCACAAAAAAGGTGATCATCACAATGAGTAGGTGTGCGTGCGTGCGTGTGCGTGTGTGTGAGTTGGGTACCAGAAAAAACTGAGTATAAAATGAGACTAAAAACTGAAGGTCGTCTGTTGGAAGAGGCTGTACAAGCAAAGAAGACATTCTGGCAAGATGGGGAAATGACTCCAACTCTGTCAATATTTGTTCAAAAATTTTTAATTTGATCTCAAATTGTAGATAAGACTGTTTCCTACAACTTGAGACAAAATTTATAATTTTTAAACCAATATTGACAGAGTTGGAGTCATAGTACCATCTTGCCAGAATGTCTTCTTTGATTGGACAGACTTTAGTGAGGAAAGAAAACGCACCTTGGAAAGATGCTGCTTGTCTCATGATAATCTTCCTATCCATTGTCTGACTGTTATACTCTAGTTGATGTAACTTCCGACTTGGCGTAACACGTACAAGATAGGGAAAAATGTATTCGAATTCCACAGTTACATCAAATCCATTGCTCAAGTTCTGTATTCAAGTAAGACCCTGGTGACCAAAGATTTCCAGAATGAGAGATCATAGTTTTCAATTTTCTCTAGAATAGCACCGATCTATAGTTTTCCATTATCAAAGGAATATGGTACTGTTGATTTCAAATCTATTACTTGAAATTTGTATTCAAGGTTGAACCTTCTGTTTGAAGAATTCTAATTGAAGAAACCTGGTTTTCAAATTCATTAAACGCACATTAAAAATAGTCCATTAATGAATATATTAAATAACAAATAAAAATAAATGAGAAAATACAAAAAAATAATTGCATCATGTACATTTATAGTGTCTTGTTTCGGACAACTTTAAAATCATTTTAAGGGATTTAACTTTTATTTCAAGGGATCAAGTTTGTAACTTCAACGGTTATTGAGATAATTGGAAAAAATATGCTAGAAAACGCCATTTTTCAACAATAAGGGTTATAACTGGATAAGGAATCATAAAATTGTATTGTTTATTAATGGAAGTTGAAGAGAGTCGGATTGTAAATCTCACCCAAATCTCAGAAATAGCAATCAAAAATCGCAAAATCACTACTAAACACAAATTCATCACTTGTGCTATGTTTTGTCAATTTTGCGATTTTTGATCGCCATTTCTGAGATTTGGGTGAGATTTACACAACCGCCGCCATTCAACTTTTTCTTTAGAATCCGACTCTCTTCAACTTCCATTGATAAAAATACAATTTTATGATTCCTTATCCAGTTATAACCCTTATTGTTGAAAAATGGCGTTTTCTAGCATATTTTTCCAATTAACTCAATAACCGTTGAAGTTACAAACTTGGAACTAGTTTTATTGAATTCCGCAGCTAATTTTACATAGGAATTGATTATTTTAGCACCTCACTAAAGCCTCTAAAAAATTAGAAAAATTAATATATTTTGAAAAATCTCAATTTTCCGCCATTGTTATCTCAGTAACAAAGCGTTTTTGGGGGTTGGTTCCATGGAACTTTTTTGTCTACTTGGTGTAAGGAATCAGCCTGAGAAGTATTGCACATTCCTCCTGGAACACTCTGTATAATTTGTCATACTGCATTGAAATACTTAGCAAAGTAAAAAAACAGTACAAATTTGTGCCATTCGAACCTTACCGAATATTGGAACATCTCATTTTGTTTTTCTGCGCATGAGCATTTATTTATAGAGCCAACAGCATAGCCAACCGTTAGAATATCGTGACCATGTGCTAAACTACACACTCTCCTCCAATACTTTGGAAATACGGTATCGCTATGCTATAGTATAGGCTACTATCTATCGTTTATTCGGATTTTATAGACACTCTTTCAACAAGACCCTCGCCTTGAACCTGCAAGGCAAGGACATCGACCTCTCACTGCTGACTGCATCTTCACTTTCTTTCGTTTCATCTTCTTCTTCACCGCCTTCTTCTTTAACCTTTTATAGTTTTCCTTTCTTCGTCTTCTTCTTCTTCTTCTTCTTCATCATCTCCTTCTTATTTTCCTTCTCCTCTTCCTTATTTATCTATCTTCTTTTTGTCCAACTCCTATTTCTCCTATTTCTACTCCTTCTGCATCTGCTTCGCAACACCCATCTTTTTCTTCCTCTATTTCTCCTCCACCTTCTTCTTCTCCTTTATCTTCTCCACTACCTTCTCCTCCTGCTTCACTTCTCCAACTAGTTTTTCTTCTTCTTCTTCTCCTTCTTTTCCTTTTTTCTTTTCCTTTTTTTCTTCTCATTTTCTTCTTACTATTCTCATTTTCTTCTTCTCCTTCTGCCTCACGTGCTCCTACTTCATCTTTCCCTTCCCTTCTTTCCCCTTGTTTTTCTCCTCCTTATTTTCCTCTCCTCTACTTCTCTTTCTTCACCTTCTTCTTCCTCTGCATCTGCTTCACCACCTTCTTCTTCTCCTCCTCTTTTTTCTTCCTCATCTTCCTCTTCTAATGTTATCCTCCTTCTTCTTCTTCTTTTTCTTCTTCTTCTTCTTCTTCTTCTTCTTCTTCATCACCAGCTGCTTCTACTTCTCTTTCTCCTCCTTTTCCTCTTTCTCCTTCTTCTTCTTCTCCTCCTCCATATTCTCGTCCTCCTTCTTCTCCTGCTACTGCTCCTTCTCCTCCTTTCTCTTTCTTATTCTTCTCCTACTCCCACTTCTTCTCCAACTTCTTCTACCTCTCTTTCTCTTCTTTTCCTTTTTCCTTTCATTCTTCTTCTACTCCTTTTTATTAATCTTCTTATCCTTCTTTATCCCCTATTACTATCACTACTTTTTCTGCTTCTTCTTCTTCTTCTACTACTTCTTCATCTTTTTTTCTTCTTCTTCTTCTTCTTCTTTTTCTTCTTCTTCTTCTTCTTTCCTCTTTTTCTTCTGCAGCATGTCTTGTACGTGTGTCTCCATATCGCGACAACCGCTACATCGCACTTTATCACCCGGGCTGGCAGAGTGACTAGTGAGAGTTGTTAGTTGAGCCGCTTCTAATCTTTATCTATTATTTATTTATTCCATAATTCTGTCTCTTCTTTCATCTTATTCCAATTCCCATCCTCCCACCATCTTTCTATTTTCTCATCTTATCTATCTATCTTCCATCCAAGTGTTAATGGTTCAAGTCTTATCATCTATGGTTCTCATCTTATCTATCTATCTTCCATCCAAGTCTTAAGGCCAAGTGTTAATGGAAAGGATAACCTTATTATCCTTTCCCAAGAATGGACATATATATGTCTAAACTTCGCCTTTTCACTTAGATAACTCACACTCCTTATTCATTTTGCAGAACCTCCAATTTAAAATCTGTATAAATTTTGCATTCATTACATCACCGTTTTTCGTATTTTTACTAGAAGTCTCTATTTTGTGAAATTTATAGGATAATTTTGTTTTACTCATTTATATTACAATGTATAATCTAAGCCGAATTTTGTTATCTAATTGAATAAAGTAATCTAATCTAATCTAATCCACAAATCTATCATTCCTTATCTATCCATCATAGAATTTTTCCAGTTATGTTTCGTTAGAAAAGTAGTAGTTTCTAGAAGAAAATTATCTATTTGTTTGTTATCAATGCTCTGCTCTATCAGGACTAACCAATCAGTCTGGAAGCGGTCTGCTAGAGCGAAACTAGGTTTAGCTCAGTTTCCGACTGCCGTTCATTATTTTCCGACTGAGCATTATTAATATAATTAACAACAGATTTTCGTTAAAATAATGCCGTTGAGAGTATTACCAGTATAAGAGACCCTTATATAACCAAGACCCTCTTTATAATGAAGTATAAGGGCCCTGTCACACTACGCCACTTCAGACGCGCGGCGGGTCATGTTACATTTTTTTACCTCGCGTTTCGACGCGTTTTGATGCGCGTTTTTTCGTGGCGCCACGAAGGGGGGATATAACCTTGGATTCTACAGTGTATAGGTTCGCGCACGCTGAGAAGAGACTCCAGCTCAATGCACCACTATTGTAGCGGCGTATCTTCTCAGAATGCGCAATAGACAGCATAATTAATAGACTGTATCATTGTCTACATTTACTTATTGTCCATCATTTTCGCCTTTATTGAAACTGTATTGATTAATATGAACTAATATTATATTATATTAACCTACTCATCTCACCACTGATCTAGCACAATCTATCAAAAAACTACATTGAAAACAGTGAATTTGGTTTAATTGTAGCTACATTAAAAATCACTAGTGAAATCACTACATTCTAGTTACTAAATTTTAGTCACCCCAGGAGTTAACTGGATGCTTTGAACAAACAAATTAGTCAACTATACTATAGCCTGTCCAAGCAAAGAAGACTCTGGCAAGGTGGGAAAATGACTCCAGCTTGGTCAATATTTGTTCAAGAATTATAAATATGGTCTTAATAGTAGATCAAATTACACAATTGAAATCAAATTGATAATTTTTGAACAACAATTAACCGAGCTTGAGTCATTTTCCTATCTTGCCAGAGGGTCTTCTTTGCTTGGACAGACTATACCTACTATTAAAGTTTTCAATAATTAATGAAGATCTTAGTACCCTTTTCAAATAATATTTATTGAATAATGAATTTATTAAAATAATAAAAAGCACCGGGTGGTCAATTAAAATTAAATTGTATTGAAATGTAGGCAATTATTATTTCTTAAGAATTATTGGAAACAACTGCCATCAGCATAACACGGTTTTGTCAACAACATCTTATATTAGTAGTAGCTGTCAGTGCATAGACTTTTCATTGAATATACATCTCATATTATTATTACTATTATTATCAATGATTTGATATAATTTTTATAATAATAAAAAATTGCTCATAATTATATCTTGCTCATATGCACATCAAAAACTCTGGAGAATAATTTTATCATGTGAATTATAAGATTATACTCAACTACATTTGTGGATGAAAAGAAATAATAAGCTTGATTATAATACTTTTCGGAAAAGTATTATTATTTACTTTTATTTTTGGGAAATAACTTATTCATTCATTCATTCAATACTGGCAAAATTTATTAGGCCTGTGTGCTTAAAAAAATGTAAAGCATACTACAATATTTTCTCATATAATCAAGAATAAAAAAAGATACTGATGATTCTAATCGAAATATAGAAATATAGCTGCAATTCTATACTTTGTAACAATTTGTAGTGTAATAATACTCATAATGTTTTACTATGTGATCATTGAAACTGAATAAGTAGTATAGAATAAAATTGAAACTATCAAAGATAATATAAATTCCTCAATTTTGAATATTTTTGAGTCCACGTGGGAAATCTTACTAATTAGAGAACGCTGAATCCGAATCTGAAATCAGAATTCCCCTATCTTCAAAATCACGTGATTTAGATTTGGTGGAGTGATAAGATTTTTAATTGCGAGTGGCGCTGAAGTGGCGTAGTGTGACAGGTTGGGCGCGTTCTCATAACGTTACAGCTGCTGACCCTGTGGCTCGCCACTTCTGAGTGGCTTTGGAAACGCGGACGGTCGACCCAACAGCGCGTCTCAAAAAAACGCGTGGCGTAGTGTGACAGGGGTACGCGCCACTCGTATTTGATACTATAGAAAAAAAATTGGATGAGCCTAACGCGCTGTTACGAACGCGCGTCTGAAGTGGCGTAGTGTGACATGGCTCTAAAGCAGACCCTCTCGCAAGTTGGGAAAATGATTCCAGCTCGGTCTAACTCAAAAATTATCAATTTTATCTCAAATTATAGAAAACAATTTGTTCTATTAAGATGACCACATTTCAACAAATTATTCAAACAAATATTGACCAAGATGGACTCATTTTCCCATCTTGCCAGAGGGAGTTCTTTGCTTGGACAGACTCTACACAAACTATTATTATAGGCATTATACATAAGTGAGAACTTTTATACATGTACAATCACCCTAAAACTTCTTATAGATTTGTCCCTGACCCTGATTAAATTAGGATAAAACATGAAAAATAGTAAGACATGAAAAATTCGAGTGAATCTTCTTTTTCTGCTATTGTGAAGAGTTAGTTAGCTTTGTCCGATGTGGACTACTTACTGTTGGGTGGGTGACCAGTCAGTATTTGGCCAGAATTGCCGAGGTGGAACCTACTCTGTGATATTTTAAAAAAAACTTGAATTCAATAATTAATTAATTATATGTAACAAGTTTGTCGTCGTCAATCAATTTTACACCCCTGGCTCTGGGCTAGCTGCTGGCTGGTCCGCACTGGTTTGTTTTTGTGTCTATGTCGCCTTCACTCACTCCACTAAACCACTACCTTGGGATTTCGACTTACGACCTTTTAGCACTGAACATTCGAGTTTCACGGCAACAGAACATATAGCAAGCAGATGCAACGTTCCGCTGTCGGTTCGAACTGTTTGGGCAGCGGCGACTGGCTGCTTTTATGTTCTGTTTGCCTGGTACAGAATTCAAATGTTTAGAGCTAAAAGGTTGTAAGTGCCATCAGGCTTCACAATTTGTCGTAATCTGTTTGTTGATGAAACAGATTTCACTTTAGATGTTGTTAAGTTTTAACGGGGGTGATTTTAATTAACGTGGCTAGCGACTCCATCGAAAAAATACACAGTAAGTGAAATGAATGAAAAATAAGATTTTATTATAAATAAGTAAAATATTAGTATATAAATTACAACATTTAGTTGCAAAAACTCAATGCACAAACACACACACACAATTCACTTACCACTACTTTTTATTTATTTATCTACATTTAATTTCAATGTTTATTCAAGTCCCAACTAAATTAATTGATCAAGTTTAGATTTAGTTAGACCATTGTTTGCTATGGATATAAGTAGACGTCTCATCGCATAGGGACGAATGGCTCAAACTTTTTGAGACAACACTCTAACTTTCTTTATATCCATAGTTCAATGGTTAGACCACTTGAATAAACAATTTTTTTATTCATTTTATTGAATTAAAAAACATGAGTTTCATTATAAAAACAAGTTTTATTTTATTCATTAAATTAATTATTGATTTATTGTTTACAATTGCGACTTGATAGCAAATTATTTTAAACAAAGATGATGAGTGAGTGGAATGATGATGAAATTTGGTGAATAATTTAGATGATGAAAAGTTTTATTGAATGAGTTTTAGAAAGATGAATGGAAGTTTTAATAGTAAAGATGATGAAAGTTTGTTTACATTACAATAAAATGAGTAGTTAGTTAGTAACTTAATTTATTCAATAAAACAATAAGTATGTTTATAGTTAACAAATTAACAAAGCTTTGGAATTGCAAATACTCAATGGCACAACAATTCAGCTAACTTCACTTTTACATTAAATTTTAATCAAAAACAACAACAACAACAGGAGGGAGGAGGGACGAATGGACATCATCATCAAAGAGGATAGGATCATTATCATCATCAAAGAGGATCATCATCATCAGAGGAGGACAGACAGGAGGAGTCATAAGATTTGGAGTTACGTCAGTTTTGCACTGAACGATTCGAATTCTCTACCGAGCAAACAGAACAGGACAGACAGTATACAGGATAACGCCACTGCTCCAATCTTGACTACAAAATCATCTATCTACAACTCTACTACTATACGCAAGGTTTATATTATAGTTCTATACTAACCTTGTACTACACGTACCTGTAGTATAGTGAACATCTACAGTACAAATACTGTACGTAGTATTTATTTATACAGGGTGTTTCAGGAGGAATGTGCAATACTTCTCAGGCTACGATTCCTTACACCAAATAGACAAAAAAGTTCCATGGGACGAACCCCCAAAAACGCTTTTTTACCGAGATAACAATGGCGGAAAATTGAGATTTTTCAAAAATATCTATTTTTCTAATTTTTTAGAGGCTTTACTGAGGTTCTAAAATAATCCAATTCCTATGTAAATTAGCTGAGGAATTCAATGAAACCAAGTACCAAGTTTGTAACTTTGACGGTTATTGAGATAAATTGGAAAAATATGCTAGAAAACGCCATTTTTCAACCAATAAGGGTTATAACTTCGGATAAGGAATCATAAAATTGTATTTTTTATTAATGGAAGTTGAAGAGAGTCGGATTCTAAGAGGAAAAGTTGAATGGCGGCGATTGTGTAAATCTTACCCAAATCTCAGAAATGGCGATCAAAAATCGCAAAATTGACAAAACATGGCACAAGTGATGAATTCGTGTTTAGTAGCGATTTCGTGTTTAGGGTCAATCAATTAATAATTTTTCGTTAACATTTCATTTACTCAGCTTACACCCTACATGAGGTATATTACTAGTTGACAAACTACATTAACACAAACATAAATTGACACAAGTACATGCCTACGATTCTAAGTGGAATAAATTGGTATGCCAAACTCATTATTGAGACACTTTTTACAAGAAAGTGACTCCTTTATAGTCTACTAGCCCGGCAGTACTCGCTTCGCCTCGCCTCTCCACCTAGCTCCGCCTCTGGCCCCCGACGGTAAAGGAAGTGTACGTTGAGTCAAACTCGCTTCGCTCGCCTGAAAATTCTGTTCATAAAAGAGATTCGAAATTTATTGAGCACAGCATTTCCACACCTAATCTGGACCTGTTTACCCATTTTCTGTAATTTTTTCTAGAACAATCTAAGAAAAAACTCCTTGAAAATTCAAAAAAATAGTAAAACGCTGATATTAAGCTTAACCTTAGGAAGTATATCGGACATTGCTTGAAACTTGATTCAATATCTTCCAAATTAATTCATCTATAATCTCGCTGAACCATTCAATTTACAGTTAGAATTGGTCGTATCAAGGCGGAAGATATGCAACCCGCAACACATTTACAATTTTGAAAACCTAATTACTGGCGTAATCTTGAACGGATTGCAAAAATATTTTAACACATTTCTAGACCTTATCTGAACCTGCCCACCAAATATCAAACATTTTCTACCGAATTGGTTCTCGAAAAAATGAGGAATACGCTGAAAAACTCTAGAAAAAACTAAAATATTTGGCGTATCCTTGAAAAGTTTTAAAATCCGTTCTTAGCGCGTCTAAACGTCAACCTGAACATGCCTGACAAATTTGAACGCATTCGGTTCAGTGGATTTTTAGTTCTGGTGATGAAAATGAATGAATCAGTCCAGTCAGTCAGTCAATCCAAGCCATTTCGCTTTTATAGATATAGATAAGTATTCATGAAGCAGGTTTACACGGTTCAGTTTACTTTCTAGATTCTAGAAAATACGCAAATGTATGTATCTCATATTCGAGATACTATTTGGAACTATATTTACAATCATTATGTAACGCTACTATCATCCCTACAAATTTGACTACTGAACGTCACGTCACAATTCTATCATAAGCTTGATGACTGACCAACATAACTTGGAGAAATATTCTTATCAGAGTGCAATAAGCTAATGCACCATGCTGCTTCCTGTTATTAATTTTCTTTCACGAGTGGAGTTTTTTCAAATTGAAATCAAAACACTAATCCAACCAACCAAAGTAGACACTCCGATTTTATGGTAATATACTCAGAATTACCACGTTTACTATTTCCTTCATGTAACTAACTCCTTCTCTCTCGGATACATTCCATCACTATATTTCCAACTCTTTCCAACTTCTTATTTCTGCGCCTTCATTCATTCATTCATCTTTCTGCAATGATAACACATTGTATAATAGTCAGTCCAAGCAAAGAAGACCCTCTGGCAAGATGAGGAGATGACTCCAGCTCGGTCAATATTGGTTCAAAATATATTGATTTGGTCTCAAATTGTAGAACAGAATGTTTCCTACGTTTGAGACCAAATCAATGATTTTTTAACCAATATTGACCGAGCTGGAGTCATTTTCCATCTTGCCAGAGGGTCATCTTTGCTTGAACAGACTATATCACTTATTTCGATATTGCAGACTATACATTCGTTACTGGTCCAGCAGTTACAACACAATTATAGTCTGTCCAAGCAAATATCTGGCAAGATGAGAAAATGACTCAGCTCGGTCAATATTGGTTCAGAAATTACTGATTTGTTCTCAATCGTAGGTAACATTCTGATCTACAGTTTGAGACCAAATCGATATTTTTTGAACCAATATTGCCCGAGCTGGAGTCATTTTCTCATCTTGCCAGAGGGTCTTCTTTGCTTGGACAGACTATACGTACGGATATTACCAGTAATTACTGATGCGTGTAATCTGCTTTTTCAATTTTTTTTCTGGGTTACTCAATATTGCAATTCGTCTAAAAAGTGGTCTGCAATTGAAATTGGTGCCGTTCATTTTTCGTTTGTGTTGTAACCGCCGGCAATTCAGAATTAATAGATTACTACTGTACTTCCTAATTCCAATGAAAAATTGCTTCTTTGATATATAGTCTGTCCAAGCAAAGAAGACCCTCTGGCAAGATGAGGAGATGACTCCAGCTCGGTCAATATTGGTTCAAATACTATTTGGTTGGTCTCATATTGTAGATAAAAATGTTTCCTAGGATTGAGACCAAATCATTAATTTTTTAACCAATATAGACTGAGCTGCAGTCATTTTCCATCTTGCCAGAGGTCTTCTTTGCTTGGCCGGACTATAGTAAGCTTTCATTAGGTAATGAGTAATTTCCTGTATTAAGGGGATAACGTAAGTTTTTATTTGCAATGAAGAAATGGATAATTCTTTTTATCCTGAACAGATTAGAATTTCTATCCTCTGCGTTCTGTGTGAAACCATATCACATTTTAAAAGTAGGAGAATTTATCTGAATGGGAAGAATTAACAGTATTTAATTACGAGAAAATTTCAAAATTCTAGTTATACAGTACAGCAGCTGATGATGCGTTGGTAAACGTGAATCGTGAAACCTTGGTACTGTACGCAGGTTTTATAATAAATGAGTGAAATTTTACTATTAATAACCTTGTTTTCTTATTAGCACTATTAATATTTTATTATTATAATTTGTCGAATTATTCTTTTGGTGTAAAATTTAGTGTTTCAGAGATGGTTTAGTGACTAAACCTTTTTTGTTTGGTTTGTTGGTATAAATTTAAAAGGAACGGGCTATGAAGCCTGTTGTATATTCTCTGATGTGAAATAACTAAATAAATAAATTAAGAACCCAATTACGAGCATCAAATGAAGGCTGAACCTAAAAACTCTAAGGTTTGACAAGTTTCTATGATTTAGCTGAGAAAGGATAAGATTCAAAATTCAAGGATAAGAGAGTTATTTGGGCTGACGCCCAAAAGTTAGGCGGTTACATCTACTCCTTGTGCGCTCCAACAGCTGATATTGTCATTTAGCTATGCCTAGGTGATATTTTTGAAATCAAAAGATACAATAGATGCTTTAAACCAGCTGTTAGTAGGTTACATCACGTACAAGAAATGAAATTCCTCAACTTTTGGAGTCAGCCACACTTCAATACTCTTTGAATTTATTTAAACTCAATACTCAAACTTCAATACTCTTTGTAATTATTCGAACTCGATACTCAATATCCAATACTCAATACTCAAACTTCAATACTCTTCGTAATTATTCAAACTCGATACTCAATATCCAATACTCAATACTCAAACTTCAATACTCTTTGCAATTCTTCAAACTCAAATTCATATTTATTACTATAAATTCAATTAAATTCTTCAAACTATAATGCAACGTCAATCCCATTTCATAATTATTATTCCATCCAAATCATTCTGACAACGCACAAAACCAATCTCAATAAAAATATTTTCATCAATGAAAGAAAAAATTACAATCATATCACCTCAATCAAGGGGTCGCTATGATTCTCAAATAATCAAATCGTGGTCTATTAAAAAAAGTGATATTAGCATTTCAATAGCCGATGACAAGAATAAATAATTATCAATAGAATATTAGAATAGTAGAAAAAGTGAGATATTGGGCCTGGTGAATAAAAACAAGTAAAGACTTTACTAAGGGTTTTCGAGTATTTACTAGCTTTGGAGTGAATAAAAACCTGTCTAGTAGAGGCTCGACGAGCGTTTACTAAGGGGGCCTAGTAAGCTCTAGTCGACCTTGAATTTTCTAGTGTTTACTAGCTTTCGTGTGAATAAAAGCTAGTAAAGACTTTACTAGGTTAGTATTTACTAGCGTTTTTGCAAGGTAGGGTCAGAGCAGACTTGCAAGAGAATACTAAGCCAATTCCCCACTAACATATTCAAGTTTATCAACGAAATCTAATTATTTAGCCTATTCTATGGAGCTATTTTACTATCTATTGAAATTATTTAATTATACAAATATTTAGGAGCTTACAAAAATTATTTTTCAATCAGCTAATTTCTGTCAGGCTGGTCTTAAACGGTAATATTTCTATTATTAAGGGAAATCATGTGAAGAGAGTTATTGGTTATCGGTTGCCATGGCAAAATTGTGATGTGAAAATTTCGTGCTCCAAATTCTTTCAAAATTCAATAATTTCCGATCGTGGATTAGTGCTTCAAGTGTTATTTTTGTGTTTGGCTTTATGAAATTTGAAGAAATTCACCAAAATTCCAATAACTTTGTTCAATATCAAGAACTACCACAATAATTTCCCGACATGGGAAATTGTGGTTATGTCGGCTGTGGAACTTCTTCGGAACTCCCCACAAAATGAGCTATACGATAATAATAATGAAAAAGGGAGAAAAAATACAAAATTATATTCAATATAAATCTCTTATTATATTATAATACTATTGGAATATTACCATATAATATCGGACTGTGGACATCTCTTGCTCATTTTCAGGCCAAATTTATTTATTTAAATAATAACTATTTAATTATTCATTTATATAAATTATTGTCATCACTATAACTATACTATGATATGGTTCAGTATATCTTATATAAAGATAAAACTGATATAACAATTCAACTAGCTAGTATAGAAATATAATTTTTCATACATATAGAACAAGATATAGTTATATACTGAGATTAGGCCTATGGATAGTCTTACAATGGTTTTGTGTCGGTTTATGGTGCAAAATAGATTGGAATGTTATATTTTGGTATTTGACCAGAACTTCCCAAGATTTTAATTAATTAGTAGGATGGCAGGTAGTGAATAGGTCATAGCAGATGTCCTCTATACGAGCATTGAAGAAATACAAAGGCTATAGAAGAAACTGCGTGAGAATAATAATTATGTTTGTCCCTCTTCTAGGAATCAATGAAAGCAGTACCGTAATTGGGTTGATGGCAGTAACAAATATCTTGTGCAGCTCTCCACTGTTCATTGATCAGTCTTCAGTTGACCAATATTATAATAAAAGAAGTACAGCTGTAGGCTTACACATTATGCCTACTACACCTAACTGTAATTACCAGTGTGACTAGAATCCATGGCTATTCTTAATTTTATTTTCTGAGAAATATCTAGAATAGGCCCTGAAGAATACAAAATGGTCGAACCGAGTACAAAAAAAAAAATTAGTTGGCCTACTCGTTTCATGTTATTTATTTTAATTTTGCTTTCTTGTCCAGCCTATTCATTCAATGCGGTGGTTGGAAATTCTAATATCCAAAAGCAAGATAGTGCTAGTTTCAATTTCCTGTCTTTTTTATCAAGGAATATTATACGACTAAATTAGGAATAGAAGAAGTTTTGGGGATTGATTATTTTCTTCTACCCGTATTGTACATTTGTATTGAATAAATAAGTATAAATTTCAAGAAAATCACTATTATTGAGACAGATTATAAGTAGCCTAATCAATTTTATATGAAAATGGATTATTAGTAACTATAAAAAATAGAAACCGGTAACTCTTAATCTGAAACTTATTTCAATTTTAAACTGACAATTTTAAACTGTCTCACTTTAAAACAGAACAGATATCCTGGAATGTTTCCTCTTCTAAAATATTCTATGGTGAAGCCTGATTATTCAATAAATTATTTTATCTGTAAATCAAAATAATTTGATCTTAAAATTATTTTTCAAACTGACGTTTCCACTTTAAGAACAGTTTCTAGATATCCACGAACAAATATGCTCAAGAGTATCAAAGTTTCTTCTATTTGAGAGAGATTTGAAATATTCTCATGTGTGAGCTTGATTCTATCAATAATTTTATTCATTCAAATGTAGGACTAGAAATGAAAAGAATTCATTCAGGTAGACTTGAACTTTTTGTATTCGGTTGTGAACACATCTATGAATAGCTGCTTAGTAAGAACTAGGGAGATTCTATGTGAATAAGAGCGCTGGAGAGTATACTCTATAGTAAAGACTTGGGTTTTCACAGTAAACACTAGAAGAGAGCGTACTAGGGTTATTCACTTCGAAGCAGTGATTACTAACCGGGCGAGCGTTTACTAGGTAGTAAAGACTTTACTAGACAGACCGTACTATGTAGTATTTACTCGTTTTTATTCACTTGGGCCCATTAGAGTATAGACTATAGAACAAGCGAAGTCCAATGGACATGATTCGTCCAAACGAGAAGACATTCTTCCCAAGAGAAACTGACTCCAGCTCGGTCAATCTTGGTTCACAAATCTTAATTTGTCTCAAATTGTAGATCAAAATGTTTCCTACAATTTCAGATCGATTTTATAATGTTTGAACCAGTATTGACAGAGCTGAGCCATTCTCCCATCTTGACAGAATGTCTTCTTTTTTTGGACAGACCTATACTATTAGGTTGTTCTATTAACAAGGATGAGTTGAACCGTTAAACCGATAATAGGTTAGATAAGTGGTCTGAGATAGGTTAAGGATCCAGAACAAAAAAAGGAATGGGGATGAAGAGAAGAAGAAAAAGAAGAAGAAGAAGAAGAAGAAGAAGAAGAGAAAGAATGATGATTATGATAATAACGAGAGGGGAACAGAAGAGGCATGACGGCTATCATGTAGAAAGAAGTGGCTCTTTTGAAATTATGTAAAATAAAATAAAAATCAAAATAGATGAAGACTGAGCTATTGTGTTTGAGATGTCTGGACGTTGAAAACGCGACGTATAAAAAACGCCATGATTGGTTTGACGTGGTACGTGATTGGTACCATCGAGATCGAGAAGAGGAAGAATAAAAATTGGAAGAAAAAGAAGAGAAAAAGTAAAAGAAAATTAAGAAAAACTTGAAAGGAGGTTTTTTTGTGATCGCGTGAAAGCCCAACGTACTTGAGAATTAAGTAGAAAATATTAAGTGGAGAAAATAAAGAGAAATCAAGTTATTTCCTGCTGAAATTTATCCTGTAATTTCGTACTGTGTTATCTATGTAGAGAGATGAAGGAAAATGACGTTGATGATGATGATGATGCCTATGTTATACTTAATTTAATATTGACCAACAACTCTCATTGGAAAATAAAATACAAAATTATATCGTGTAATTGCATTCAAACAGAACCACAAACTAGGGTATTATTAATAACGATCTAATCTAGTCTTCTCTCAAACCGATTCAAATAAAGATGAATAATTATAATTTAATTAATTATCTACACTTATCTGTGACAAAACCAAATATTATTCACATTTGATTTTGATTAGAAGAATACCAATCAACGATAGTGTTGGAAAAGAAGAAGAAGAAGAAGAAGAAGAAGAAGAAGAAGAAGAAGAAGAAGAGAAAGAAGAAGAAGGAGACGAAAAAGAAAAGTAAGAAGATGAAAGTAGAAGAAGAGCAGGGCGACCTTGGGTGGCTGCGAGGTAAGTGAACAGTGCAATGCACCGCCACACCTTCTTGTCATTCTTGTCTCGTAGTTCTTCTTCTTCTTCTTCTTCTTCTTCCTTCTTTTCCTTCTTCTTCACCTTCTTCACTACTTTCCTTTTTTCCTCTATTCTTCTTCTTTCTACAACCTACACCCCCTAACAACTGCCATCAGACAGTCTCAAAGCACATTTTGAAAAGCAAATTTAAGAAAATTGTGTACAATAAACTCTAGCAGAAAGTACCAAGCGTATTAAATTAGAATTATGATGATATGAAATAAGATACGATATGTATAAATATGAATATGATAAATATGCTGATATGAGAGGAAATTTTCCTGGACTACTGTACTAGAGATAGAGAATTTATGAGAGAACCATATTGAAATTCAGATAAGGAAGTGCACTCAGATGATTATCAGTTCACCCACACCAGCAAATATTTCCAAATGAATTTGAAACTCATGTAATTATTCTCAATTACAATTATTTACAAAAATATTGACAAAGTTAGACAATGAATGTTTCACAATCAACAATACTAAACGATACAACAGAAAGTTATAACCAGAACTTCTCAATTATTTTCATAGCTGTCCACGGCACTCACTCTACAGTGAATTTTTGAACAAATGCAGCTACTGTATAGTGAATCTACTGTATACTTTGGGCAATTTACACAGCATCTACTGTTAACTACAAAGTCGAGGGAAAGGCAGCAAAGTTCGACTCGTGCCTGGCTGTAAGTCACGTTGAATGACTTGATCTGCAATACTTCAGTCACTCACTGCTCTCAACTTAGTGCATTCAAACAGTGAAAACATTCTAGGAATATGGGAGAATGCCTCCAGCTCGTTCAATATTTGTTCAACTATTATAAATTTGGTCCCAAATTATAGAGCAGAATGTTTCCAACAGTTTGAGACCAAATTGACAATTTTAGAACCAATATTGACAGAGCTGGAGTCATTTTCCCATCTTGCCAGAATGTCTTCTTTGCTTGGACAGACTGTAACTTAGTAGCGATCCGTCGTTATCTGCCATTCAGAGGAGATAGTGTAGCATACGACATTATTTCATTGGCACCGAACCTAGAATGCTAATTGGACTATGTAACGAAATACACCTTCACTTTTGGTCTTCATACTGGGTATAGTCTGACCAAGCAAAGAAGACCTCTGGCAAGATGAGAAAAAGACTCTAGCTCGGTCAATATTTGTTCAAAAATTATTGATTTGGTCTCAAATTGTAGGAAACGATTTGATCTACTATTAAGACCAAATCAATAATTTTTGAACAAATATTGATTGAGCTGGAGTCATTTTCCCATCTTGCCAGAGGGTCTTCTTTGCTTGGACTGACTATAAGAGCTTGAGGAGGGAAAATGCATAGAAGTTACAAACAAAGGATTGACTCAAATAATTCTTTGGATTTACATAAAAACCATTTTCGCTGATTCAGTTTTAGGAAGCAAATTATTCAGAAAGTTCTTTCGATGTAGATGAAAATACATACGAGTATTTCTTCCTGATTCAGATAGAGGAAAATGTGAAGAAACGATTGATAGTTTGCCTGAATATAAAATTGGGCATTTATTTTACAAATTTCGTCTGAAAATAACATCAATATCAATAATTGTTATTAGATTTTGTGCCAATTATCAGATCAGAATATTTTCTCACAACTTATGTTGATCCACAAATCTGATATGAATTTTCTTTTTTCTTTATTCCGAGGGTGATTCCTACATAGGCTTCTAGGCCTGTGCGTGGGTAATGAGAGGGAAGATGATGACTACTTTTTAGGCAGTCGGGACCAACGGATATTATCTCCTCCGAAAGACAAGGAAGCTTTATTCATGTGATTATGCTGTGGTCAAAGCCTGGCAGAGGATCGAATCTAGGAACCTTTGGTTAACAGACCGGCGCGTTATCACTCACTCCAACGAGCCAACGAATACGAATCTAAATGTAAACTTGATTCATTATTACTTATTTTATTCAAAATTTTAATTGAGTGCAATTCAAGTAATTTTATGTAATTTACGGCAAATAAAATTGATTTAATCTCCTACTTCTCTCATCCTCATTGTTTCTCCTTTAGTTTTATCTCTTCAGTTTCATCCCTTTCTTCCTCTTTTTCTTTTTGTTTTTGTTTTCTTCTTCTTCTTCCCCTTACATCTCTTCCTCCTTCTTCTTCTTCCCCTTCCATCCTCTTCTTTTCTTCTTCTTCTTCTTCTTCTTCTTCTTCTTCTTCTTCCCCTTATCCTCTTCTCCTTCTTCTTCTTTTTCACGTTCATTTACTTCTCCTCTTCATCTTCTTCATCCAACTCCCATTTTACATCTTTCTTCTTTCTTCTTCTTCTTCTTCCCCTTCCATCCTCTTCTTCCTCTTCCTCTTCTCTTCTTCCTCTTCTTCTTCTTCTTCTTCTTCTTCTTCTTCTTCTTCTTCTTCTTCTTCTTCCCCTTATCCTCTTCTCCCCTTCTTCTTCTTTTTCACCACGTTCATTTACTTCTCCCTCTTCATCTTCTTCTCCAACTCCATTTTACATTTCTTCCTCCTTCTTCTTCTTCCCTTCCATCCTTCTTCTTCCTCTTCTTCCTCTTCTTCTTCTTCCTCTTCTTCTTCTTCTTCCTCTTCTTCTCCCTTCTTCTTCTTTTCACCACGTTCATTTACTTCTCTCTCTTCATCTTCTCCTCCAACTCCATTTTCATCCCTTTTCTCCTCCTTCTTCTTCTTCTTCTTCTTCCCCTTCCATACTCTTCTCTTCTTCTTCTTCTTCTTCTTCTTCTTCTTCTTTTTCTTCTTCTTCTTCTTCTTCTTCCTCCAGTTCCTCCTCTTACTCCCTTCATCACAACTAGCAATTTTCAAGGTTGATCAGTGATGATATGCTTTTATAGCTAGAATAGATTGCTTGTTATAGTCTGTCCAAGCAAAGAAGACCCTCTGGCAAGATGGGAGAATGACTCGGTCAATATTGGTTCAAAAATTATAAATTTGATCTCAAATTGTAGGAAACAATGTGATCTACTATTAAAACCACATTTATAATTCTTGAACAAATATTGATTGAGCTGGAGTCATTTTCCTATCTTGCCAGAGGCTCTTCTTTGCTTGGACAGACTATAGTGATACGGCTTCCTCCTCTTCATCTCATACACCCTCCTCCAACCCCTATAAATCAACCCCCCTCCCCCCCATAACAACCACCTACCAATCTCTGCTATCAGCACTATTGATCAGCATCTCGCATCATCTGCCACTAGATTAAGCAATAAAGTTTTTTCTTGTCTGTGCACAACACACCACTCTGAAGCTATTTAGACCGATCCTAGGTCAGCAGACTATCATTCCAGGTCACATAATTCAGGTGGCATTAAATAAATAGTTAATATAATACTTCAATAGTTGACACATAAAATCGATGAATATATGGAATAATTATAATATTATTCAATGAACAAATAATTATTATTAGTGAAATGTGTGTATTAATTTGCTAACAAATCTTTCTTTCTTTACAATGTTGGAACTATTCCTATTCATTAGGAGCAAGTACCTGATGTACCATCAAGTTCCGACACAAGTAATTTTTAAATTGAAATGAATTCCCTATTCAAATTGATAATGGACAAGATGAACCGTGTTGGTTTCCTATTCAGATCAGCAACAGAAGCAGAACAAATAGATACCTCAACTATTATTAAGCTCCAATAATATTTCCTCTTTCAATTTAAACTACTAAAATAATGTGAAATACTCAACGGATATAGCTGAGTTAGACAGTTTCGTATGTCTCTTATACGTGATGTAACCTACCAACAGCTGATGTAAAGCATCTATTGTGACATCAAAACATCATCTTGGTATAGCCAAATGACAAATCTATTTGACATCATTAGCACAAAGAGTAAAAGAAACCGCCCAACTTCTCAATGTTTTGAATAATTCATGAATAAAATTATATAAATCGATGATACAAGCAGAATAAAATTTGCCAAATGAATTGAAAATTGTAGAGGAAAAAAGAATCTTGATACAGAATCTTCCTAACCAATTGTTTATTTTTATGTTATTTTTCTTTAACCATTTTTATTGCATTAAGATCTATTAATAATTTTTAGGAAATAGATCAACGCTTGAAATTAATTTCATTTTCAACCTTCCAGTATTGTTTATTTTTCTCATTTTCAACTCATATTTATAAAAATTGATAATAATTCATCATTGATGACCATGAGATTGAGAATCTTCAGCAAACTGAGATATCACAGCCTCTACAACAAAATCCTGGAATCTGTAACCTCTGAAGGTCATTAACCCTTATCTCCCTGATCACCCATCCACCTTACAATATAAATCTTTTCGCGCACTTTGCACAAACAAAGAAGATATTCTGGCAAGATGGGAAAATGACTCCAGCTCGATCAATATTGGCTAAAAAAGGATAAATTTAGTCTTAAACGGTAGGAAAATTTCTGATCTACGATTGTATACCAAATTTATAATTTTTCAACCAATATTGACTGAGCTGGAGTCATTTTCTCATCTTCCAGAGGGTCTTCATTGCTTGAACAGACTATACACCCAGACACATAACTCAACGATGCTCGGATGCGACTCTATCCTATTTCATACATTTTATGCTCCCATAACTTACACACATTATATTACTTTCAACTTTTTCCCCCATAATATCACCCCGGCACTAAATTATTTCTATATTCTGTTCAACCAAAGAAGACATACTGGCAAGATGAGAAATTTACTCCAGCTCGATCAATATTAATTCAAAACATATCAATTTGGTCTCAAACTGTAGATCAAAATATTTCCTACAATTTGAAACCAAATCAATGTTTTTTAAAACAATATTGACTGAGCTAGTGACATTTTCCCATCTCGCCAGAATGTCTTCTTTGCTTGTACAGGCTGTAGCTGAAATAAGTTATAACATAGTTGAACTATTTAATGGTTTCGGATTCACGGTAACACAACAATTCCTAGACATATTATTACTTGTTACTACGAAATATAGCACTAAATTATACTAAGTTTCAACAAAATATTACCAACTGGTAATTATCAGCTGATGGTAGAGGCGTGACAACATAAAACCCTTGAGAGATAGTTTTTATCACAACACACACGCAAGGGAACCAAATGAATGCAGAGAATTCATGGTGTAGCTGGTTTCAACTGACCTGAAGTTTGGCGGAAGGCTCTTTATCAATGCTGAGCTCTGTCAGGACAGTCGGTGAGCTGTCTGCAATAGTACATCGAGACGTGAGCAACCCCACCCCATTATAACTAGCTGTTAAAGGCAGCTCGCCGACTGTCCTGACAGAGCTGGAGCATTAATAACAGTCAATCGCCAACCACCTTAATTTTTGGCTTCACAATTGACAAAACTGGTTGTTATTAATGCTCAGCTCTGTCAGGACAGTCGAAAATTGTCTGCGAAAGCGAATTAGTATAGCTGGGGTCGCTCTCGTTTCGATGTTATCTCGTAGACAGCTCGCCGACTGTCCAGACAGAGCTAGAAACATAATAACGGACATTCGCCAACCATCTAAATTTTTCGGAAAAATGGAGAATGGTTAAGAGTCAAGCCGAAAAATGAAACATATCATTATTACTATAATGTAACGGTAATCATAAAATGATTTTTTATATTTTTTTATTCATTAATAAAGCACCTAGTAGGAGACTAATAAGCTATTCTATTTTAACTTAAATTGATACAAGTGATTAGAGAAGATATGACCCATTGGTTTAGCCTTCTATCTTGGTTAATAACTAATAAATTGTTATAACATATTCACATAGTGAGAAAGGATACTCTGCTTTTGAACACTGAACTTTTCACTTCAGCACTAAACTAATTCGTGTGGCTTCCTGCGTTGAAGCGTAGATATATAGTATTCTCTATATTTAGCCTATGGTTGAAGTATTCGTATCCCAGGCACGTTGAACAGTCCACGTGAATATAAAATGATTTGACACGAATGATACGATGCACTTTATTCATATAAGTTCTAATATTCCATTTTAGTGCATTTCATTTGAAAAAAATGCACTATTGGTCTTGACCGGATAATCGCAAATATATGATGCGATACATTTTTTACACGTTTCCGAGCCCCCAGAACAAGAATCCGATGTCCCTTCAAACTCTGATGTCCGATAACTCCCGAAAGGCTTGTCGGAGAGCGACCAAATTTTGCACAAAAATCATTAGTGTTAATATCTCGGTCAAGTTCGTTAACCAGCCAAATTGGTCCAAGGGAAGGGGGTGAAATTAGGGGATGAAAATTTTGAAAAATCACTACAAATCGACCAATGACTTGTTATCCCTTATGCCCTTCAATTGCACTTAATATCCTTATTATGCCCTACAATTTGAGCCATCAACGAAAAAAATCCAATCAAAAATGGCGGAGAAAATGGCGAATAATATGCCGAAAATTGTGTTTTTCATGGGTTTTTCGAAAACGGCACCTTTGAATTCATACCCTGAATAACTCATTAAAAGTCATATGATATGAGCCATCATAGAATTGCATTTGAAATGCACTCTTTCCGACCGCCAGCTGCCGGAACGAATTTATTTCTTTATAAATATTCAATCTAAAAGTTCAAAATGCTTGCTTTATACAAGCACTGTATAAAGCTTAATACAGTATAATGTATTGTATCGCTGTATAATGCTTGCTTTATCTAGGTACTTTACACAGATGCATTCAAGATCTAATCCGATGATTTTCCAAAAAATGTAGGAATTTCACAGATAAACTTCAACGTTCCAAATTTATCTGCTGATTTTTCCCCATCAGTGAAAATTGACGTATTTTACCGTTGAATACCAGAGTATTCTCTAGGCATTCTATAGGTTGTCTGACTATTCATCTCGAAGAGGTCATGACCCTCTCGGCTGCTGCTCAGGTATGTCAGGTCCAGACCTAGGCAAAGATTCACGGCCCCCGACAGACTGGGGGGGGAGCGGCAAGTCATGTACCTAACCAACCCCCCCCCTCGTTTACAACCTTATTACAATACCATAGGGGTATGGGGGGAGGGAAAATTCATTGAACTCTTGAAGCATAATGAACAACACAATCAATTCTTGATTACAACTCATCATATACAAAGAATAGACGACAGGCAGCCTGCCTCTTCGTCTTCACTCTTCTTCTCATTTTCTCCTCCTCCTCCTTCTTCTTCTTCTTTTCATCCATCTTCCACACCTCTTTTTTCTTATTCTCCTCCTCCTCCTTATTTTTCTTATATTACTCCCCCTCTTCTACTACTACTCATCCGCTTCTTCTTCTCTTCCCCCTCATTCGACTCCTCCTTTTTGTATTCTACTTCTTCTTCTTCATCTTCATCATCTTCATCGCTTTTTTTCTCATTTTCTTACACTTCTTCATCATCAGCTCCCTCTCACTGTGCTCCTCCTTTTTAATCTTCATCTTCATCACCCTTTCCTTATTCTTCTTCTTCTTCTCTCCTCCATCTCCTTTTTTCTTCTTCTTCTTCTACTTCTTCTTCCACTCCTCTTTCTTCTTGTCCTCCTGCTCCTCCTCCTTCTTCTTTTTCTTCTCCTATTAGTCCTCTTCTTCTCCTACTCTAGTCTTCTTCTCTCCCTTTTCATATCCTACTCCTTCTTCTTTTTTCTTCTTCTTCCTCTTCTATTGTTAATTTACAATATGAATAGCTTCCTTCACTCCCCACCCAAGCACAAGGTGACTGTATTGTAATTGTCTAGCATACCGGTATGCCGTTAGTGATTACAATGAGATCGCTCTCATTATTAGGATAAAAATGAAAAGACAGCGAAGAAGATAAGTAGAAGGAGAAGAAGAAAGAGAAGAAGAAAGAAGAAGAAGAACAAGGAAGGAAATGTGCTCTAGAATTATTGAAGGATTGAAAATGAAAGGGAAATTGAACTTGCTCAATCACAGGTGATAGCTGAAGATTAGTAATTTTCTATTGTTAAATCTATTAGTTCATCATATTTTATGACAATTATTATCTAATGTGATAATTCCTAGTTCCTTTTAGTGATTATGTTTTCTATTTTGTACAAATCTAGTCAAAAATTCAAATCTTGAAACGACTACAATTTATATTTTACTTACTGATTGATGAATTAGCTATTACTGATGATGAAGGCAACCAAATAAAAGCAATTACCTGAAAGAAAAACAAATTGAGATTAGAAACTTTAAAAAAACAATCACAGCTTTGGAAGAATAATCGGTTAGATACATGAGAAGTCATTAATCACCTCTGTAACAAGTCAATGAATAAATTGATATACAGCATTGGTAGCTCCACTAAAATGTACTTGGAGAGAGAAACGTAAATTCTAAACAAACTTAATGACTGCAAATATGCATTGCATTGCTGAGGCATGAATTGAATAAATTCTCACTTGTTGACCACTTGAGAAGGTGATATTGTTTTAGTTATCCATATTAAATGATAAGACAAGATATTGTCGAAACGTAGATTTAAAAATAATCAAGATAGGCTACCATTTCTGTTGCTACACAATTATCAATCTCTGGTAAACTAAAACTTAGAATATTAAGTACAGAGAAGCAGTATCTATACCAACGGTCAAGCTAATTGGTAGATTAGCTATTGGTAGATGTTTAAACGAATCACAGTTAACATCTGAAATATACTGGGTGAAATGTATTGGAAACCACCCATACAACACCAGTCCAATCTAGTTTCATCATTAATTCCTTAGTAATTTCTCACGGTATTATCTAACTTATTCCATTGTTTTTCAATTATTTCGTAACATTTTAAACATTAATTTATATGTTCTTGTTACTATTCACCACTGGCGGCTAATACCCACGAAACAGGTGGAGTGCCCGTATCTTTTACTGTATTCATATTTCATTGTGGCTGCTTGAATCGCCATTTTGAAACGTTTGTGCAGACCACAAATCGGGGAGGGGCTTGTCTAGGCCAATGGCGGACGTTCGCTGTGATTGGTTCAAGCAACTACCAATAGCGGTGCTTAGTATGAATACTGCTACTGGCTGCTCTGTACTTTATGTTTCAGTCTGAGATTGAAACACACTGACATCACTGGCGGCTCGTGCCCACAAAACAGGTGAAGTGCTGTACAGTAAATGTACGGGCACTTCACCTGTTTCGTGGATACGAGCCGCCAGTGACTGATATAACATAGATTGATAATGGTGTAGCAATCGAAAATGGTATCTCGATTTTATTTGAACCTGTATTAAGAATTAACAATATCTTGTCTATTCATTAAAAAAATTTCAAACAAAATTTCCCATTCTCAACTCTCAGGCTCCACATGCAACCTCCAGCGTCATCTCAAGCCACAAAATACAATAACGCCCCCGTTCTTATGGTATAGTTCGTACAAACTTAGAAGACACTCCACTACAAAGTAAAAGTATTGTAACGGCGTGTCTTATCAACTTCCACGATTCTAAGCTTGTACTAAGGTAACCGCATCGCCACAGGATCGCGTGCTCTGTCTCCGACAACAGAACAAAACCAAAAAATCAAAAACAAAACCTAACAAAACAAAACTCGCGGAAGACATTATTACTCAACCCAACCAGCAGCATATTGTACAGTAATACTATACCCGTATACATATTTTCAGAATATATTTACTACCGAGACAGAGTGGCCATTGGTGAGATAAAACGTTTCCCGCCACCCGCCATACATTTACCAAACTCTCAATTTTTGATACGATTTAGCAGTAAGATTTGAAATATTTGCTCATTTGTTAAAAATTTTTCAGGAGGAACAATATTGTGGATAAATAAGTTTGTATGTATGTGAGAAAGATAGAGAACGTAATAAACGATAAGAAGGATTCAGATATAGAGAAACAGAGAATAAACGAAAGAAGAAGCAAGTGAGTGAGAAGTATAACGAAACATTGAGATGGAGAATTTTACAACTTGGCGGTAAGGAGAGAATCTTATCCACCACGACCCCCCCTCCCCACTGGAAGAGGCCCTCAAGGTCATGCGGAGGTGGCTCACATATGCCCACACACCACCCCCATCATAAATATAGGTATACAATTTTATAAAAACTCGTAATATAGTAAATTATCTCGCCAATATACGACGAAGGATCGAATCAAATTAATAAAGCTACAATTTTCAGTGAACTTCCGCAATAAATTGATAATATAGTATTTTTATTCATTCATTGGTTATAGAAAGGACTTCCTAGTCCTAACTCCGCCTAATAAAGGATATTTTCATTTCATTGGTAATTTGAAAATTCCTCCAACAGTAATGAGCCGGTTCTAATATTTTAGATACATTTGAACAAAAAATAAAAGATTGAGATTTCATTTCAATTCAGCTTTCTGAAGAGGAGAATTGGTAAGGCTAAGTGAGAAACGAATCATCCTTTTTTAAACAAAAAAATAATTGTTTAGCATAAAAATTACATAAAAATAACATAAAAATTTGAATTCTGTGTCGAATAACGCTTTACCAACTGTGATGTTATTCATGGAGAATACATCCATATGCATAAAATACTCTTCAAAATAATGTACTTTTGAAAATCCATGATTAATTTTAACAAATAAATTGGTGTATAACATATTAATTGATTCACAAATACTTTCACTGTTTTACAAATTTATATAACCCGCTTATACAGGGTGTTTCAGGAGAAATGTGCAATACTTCTCAGGCTGATTCCTTACACCAAGTAGACAAAAAAGTTCCATGGGATCAACCCCCAAAAACGCTTTGTTACTGAGATAACAATGGCGGAAAATTGAGATTTTTCAAAATATATCTATGTTTCTAATTTTTAAGAGGCTTCACTGAGGTTTTAAAATAAGCAATTCCTATGTAAAATTAGCTGAGGAATTCAATGAAACCAGTCTGAAGTCTGTAACTTCAACGGTTATTGAGATAATTGGAAAAATATGCTTAGAAAACGCCATTTTTCAACAATAACTGGATAAGGAATCATAAATTTGTATTTTTTATTAATGGAAGTTGAAGAGAGTCGGATTCTAAAGAAAAAGTTAAATGGCAGCTATTGTGTAAATCTTACCCAAATCTCAGAAATAGCGATCAAAAATCGCATAATTCGACAAAACATAGCACAAGTGATAAATTTGTGTTTAGAAGCGATTTTCCGATTTTTGATCGCTATTTCTGAAATTAGGGTAAGATTTACACAATCTCTAAAGAATTAGAAAAATAGATATTTTTTGAAAAATCTCAATTTTCCGCCATTGTTATCTCGGTAACAAAGCGTTTTTGGGGGTTGGTCCCATGGAACTTTCTTGTCTACTTGGTGTAAGGAATCAGCCTGAGAAGTATTGCACATTCCTCCTGAAACACTCTGTATATTGCACTGCATCATAACAAGTCATTGTAGATAATTGTCATATAATCTGTTCATTGTCAATCATTATCTAATCTTGTCTGCTCTTTCTCTATGACTGTACTATGTAGCTGAAAAACACTTTACCGCTAAAATTGAAACCAGCGCACATCATGTTCTCTCAATTATGACGTCATCGAAACATGCATTCTAGCATGACAGCGTCTCCTAAATAATAAAAACGTAACATTTTCACCTGTTCCAAGTACAGTCTGTCCAAGCAAAGAAGACGTTCTGGTAAGATGGGAAAATGACTCCAGCTCGATCAATATTGGTTCAGAAATTATCAATTTGGTCTCAAACTGTAGAACAGAATACTCCCGACTATTTGAGATCAAATTTATGATTTCTGAGCCAATATTGAACTAGCTGGAGTCGTTTTTCCATTTTGCCAGAATGTATTCTTTGCTTGGACAGACCATGTCATGCAACGACGACGCCCATCCCGTTGCACTGAGTATGGCCTTGACTTGTTTTAAAAACATGTCAACCATTATCATGTTATGAAAATCATGTAACCATGGTATGTTACCACAACATAATTGATAATCGCTCATGAACAATAATTATGACTACAAAAGAGTACATAAGCGACCGAAGAACTTGGTAGCTTGATGAAGTTTTTCCTACATAAAAATGATAAACGATCATTTGTATGATGATCGATAATTTTTAAATCCCTACTAGATACAAGGAACCCACCGTGGGAACAAAGAAGTTGACTTTTTTCTCAGATAATCTAAAATGATTAGTTGAAAAAAATCCGCCATGTTGGGATTTGAGTGACGTAAGTTGTACACTATTACAGTTTGGGATATAGGGTTGCACAAGAAAATGTCAACCATCTATTCATAGACTAAATTTATCATGAAAGCTCCTGGAATAAATACTGGAAAGGCCTTTATCACACTGTAATTTTTTCCTATTATCAAATTAAATCTCATGTAACGAGATAAAAATATTATTTCATTATTTCGTATTACTGTACTTAAAACACTCAACTTACTCGGCAATGTTTCCATTTCCAAGATAGCAACAGAACATTTTCAAAAATCTACGATTAGCACTTTATAACATCGGTTGTTGTAAAAAAATGATATTCAAAAACAATTTATATTATCGTATCCGTGATTGTGTACAATTATAGGCGGCTCGTACCCTCGAAACAGGTGAAGTGCCGGTATCTTTTACTGTACAGCACTTCACCTGTTTCTTGGGCACGAGCCGCCACTGGTAAAATAAAGGACAATACTGTAGTACAGTATTGCAGTACCGACAGAATCAAGTGAACGGTAGAACAAAGAGAAGAAGGCAAAGAGAGAAAGACCTAGGAAATAAGTCGAAGAAGGAAGAAAAAAACTAGAAATAGTGGGAGTAAAAAGAGAGAGAATCCCACTCTATTCGTGTCGTCTGTCACTTGGCACTAAGATGGACGACTTTTTAACGAGAAGAGAAGATCATTATCGGATACAGGCCATAAAAGGATACAGGATGGGAAGGATAGAAGCAGAAACAGGACAGTCGCAGAAAGTAGAGAGATAAAAACAAGAGGAGAATAGGGTAAGGTGAAAAATTCGCTAGAAACGCATAAATATAATGCACTTGTACAATACAAGCTATAGTCTGTTCAAGCAAAGAAGACATTCTGGTAAGATGTGAAAATGACTCCAGATCGGTAAAAATTGGTTCAAAAATTTGAAATTTGGACTCAAATTGTAGGAAAAATTTTAATCTACAATTTCAGACAAAATTTATCATTTTTTAATCAATATTGACTGATCTGGAGTAATTTTCCAATCTTGCAAGAATGTCTTCTTTGCTAGACCAGACAATACTATACAATACTATACAGACCAGACAGTACAATACTTGGTATAATAATATACAGTATATTGGTGTCTGATTCTAAATCTCTGCTGATTCAACTTCTTTCATCCTATCCTTCACTGGCGGCTCGTACCCAAGAAACAGGTGAAGTGCTGTACAGTAAAAGATACGAGCACTTCACCTGTTTCGTGGGCACGAGCCGCCAGTGCTATCCTTTGCCTTAGTTTCCTTCTGATTTTTTAAGAAGAATTCTACTTCTTGTGTTTTTTGGTGTTGGTGTTTATGATATGATAAAAAAATCGTCAAATATGACATGTTAATGATTATGATAAGAAAATTTCATCGATTTTCAAATGCTTTATTTGAAGGAATAGCCAAACTAAATTCCATCAAGCACTAACTCGAAACCCCTATTGAGTTTAACCACCGTAAAAATTAATGAATCTTGATTTACTGTGATGACGTCACTTTAAGGTAAACTCAACTGTTCAATTTATTACTGGATCAACTGACTTTAAAATATTACTTTTAAATTCTTCACCTTCAAATTCAAATTCAAAATTCCCCACCTCAAAATATAATTTCAAAATTCTCCACCTTAAAATAATCATTTCTAAATTCTTCACATGTAAAGGTTATAGTCTACTATTTTAAATCATTTCATGAGACTATTATTGTCAAATAGTGAGCTTTTTATAAGTAACAATATGAGTTTTTATAATAACGAAATGAGTTTATGATAGAATATTATATAATAGAGAATATAAGATAGTTTATGATATTCTATGTTTCCATACAGATTTCAATGTTTTATGACACATTATATCCAGTTCTAATCATTTCTCAACAATAAGATAAGACATCCAATCAAGAAAGTTAGTTTCATTTCAATAGATTGATTAAATTCCTATCTATACTGACTCGTAGCCCTGGCGATATCTATACTATTATAGCCTAATTAAACCGAATAGTACGGTATTGTAGTAGCCTATATAAACTACAATAACTATGTAACTAGCATAGTTTTGTAATCAGTGAACCGTTATAGCTCTGCTTGACCTGTCATCTTAATTTTGTTAAGGAACAAAAGGCCTATTGTTCAGTGTTGAGGTATTCGAATTGGGAGAAGCTTTTGAAAAAATCGACTTTATTAGATCTAACTGCTTCTCGTTCAAAAAGCGAAAAAAACAGAACCAGAGGATGGAAAGGAGACAGAAAAGAGAGCTAAGAAAAAAAGAAAGAAACTAAAAGAGGAAGAAAATGAAAGAAGGGGAACGAGAATTGGATAGATGGAAGAAAGTAGAGGAGATGAAGGTAGAGGAACGAGAAAGAAATGATAGTAGAATATAGGAAAATGGAAAAAGGAGAATAAGAAGAACACGATAGTGGAAAAAGGTTGGGCAGGGAAAACAGGAAAAAATACACAAAATACGATAGAGAGATCAAAGTATTTAATAATATTATCACTTGCTCGCATTCAAATATTAGACAAACTAGATATTAGTTCATTCTATTCATCAAACTATTGATAATATTATTTGATAATCCAAGACTTATCGAACTAATAAAGAGTAGCATAATGTACGTGGATTACACTGGCTGCTCGTGCCCACGAAACAGGTGAAGTGCTCTACAGTAAAAGATAGGAGCACTTCACCTTTTTTCGTGGGCACAAGCCGCCAGTGGTGGATTATGCTTCAAGCAATACTATTGGTCGGTGGGTGGAAAGTCTATCAAAGTGAAAGCCTGCTATTGGCCAAGGGAAGCCACGCCCATTGTACAGCAAGCGAACGCCAGAAAATGGCGGCTAGCGAATGATTTTGTTCAATGCTCAACAACTTTGTCAGAACAGTCAATATAACACGTCCTCAGCTGAACAGTTTCGCTCTTGTTGACCGCTTTTAGACTGTCCTGCTAGAGTCAGAATAAATAAACCGGATTTGTTGCATTTGCTCTAAACTGCGATTCATTCACTTATCAATGTAGACATTATTTCAATGATAAAATAAACCTGTTGCTTCCATTATAAACTATTTATTTATTATTGTAAACATTATCTTCAGGATATTTTCAATACTTCTAAAAATGTGTTTAATAGTGTTTCTATAGGCTACAACCAGTATATTATATCCTTTCAAATAAATGAATAAATATTAGTGTGAAACAAGAAAGTCCAACGACTGACTAACGATTCTCCTTCAATTGAAAATGAATCCTTGTAACGAAATAAAAGTGGAAATATTCAAGCAGAACTCAATAATAGAAGAACAGAGCTTGCTGCTGTGTTTCCAAAAACGTTTTCCGAATGATTTTCAACGATTAAAAACGGGTCTTATATAGGCATAGGGGCCTACAGAGCTGAAATGAGAATAAAAACACTGTGGACCATCTTTACAAACCAATGAAAACGAGATCGGACAACCGATTCGGTTTCCTCCTCAATAAACTTCTACTCCTTTACTTCTTCTTCTTCTCTTCTTCTTCTTCTTCTTCTTCTTCTTCTTCTTGCTCTTCCTCTTCCTCTTCATCTTCTTCCTCCTCCTCCACCATTACCCATCTTCTTCTTCTCCTTTTTCTTCTTCTCTTCTTCTTTTCTTCTTCTTCTTCTTCTCTTCTTTCTTTTCCGTCTCTTCTTTTATCTTCTTGTTGTTGTTCTTATTATTATTATTATTCTTCTTCTTCTTTTTCTTCTTCTCTTTTCTTCTTCTTCTTCTTCTTATTCTTCTTCTTCTTCCGTCTTCTTATCTTCATCTTCTTCTTTTCCGTCTCTTTCATCTTCTTCTTCTCCTTCCACCTCTTTATCCTCTTGTTCTTCTTCTTATCCTCTCTTTTCTTCATCTTGTTCTTCTTGTTCTTCTTCTTCTTCTTCTTCTTCTTCTCCTTCTTCTTCTTCCTCTTCTTCCTTCTCTTATCTCCTCCACTCTTATCCTCCTCTTCTTCTTCTTCTTCTCCTCTCTTCTTCTTCTTCTTCTTCTTCTTCTTCTTCTTCTTCTTCTTCTTCTTCTTCTTCTTCTTCTTCTTCTTTTCAACCTCTTCTTATTCTTTTTCCTCTATCCTTCTTTTTCTTCTACCATCTTCACACAACACTGTTTCAACAGAATTCACTTTTGCTTTTATTTATTTCCATGTTCATTCAGAGAGACAGAGACAGAGAGGATGAATATTTCTCCCGAATATAAATTAAGGGTCCACCAAAAACGAGTTGTACAATCTGTCCAAGCAAAGTAGACATTCTGGCAAGATGCGAAAATGACTCCAATATCGGTTCAAAAATTTTGAATTTGGTCTCAAAATGTAGATCAGAGCGTTTCCTACAATTTGAAACCAAATTCATAATTGTTGAACCAATATTGACCGAGCCGGAGTCATTTCTTCATTTTGCCAGAAAGTCTTCTTCGCTTGGACAGACTATAAAAAAATGCTCGTCTTATAAGTGGGCGGAACCTCTATAGATATAATGTATCCTAAAATTTGAAACCAATATACTAACTTGAGATACAACTCAATATATACATCAACAAATACACACTCAATATTACGTATGATACATTTTTATAAGCGGCCTTAGGCGAATCATAAAGCAGAAAAGAAGTAGATACGATGAGACCAGATGAGATTCCTCCTTCTCTCTGGTTTGCTTTGATTTGCTGCTCTAATGGCTTCAGACATCCTACGTATTATTTTTCTCTCCGCGTATATGCCCGGTTTTTCCAAGCACACTCAAATTTGAGGGACCCTCAAGTTAACTACACTTCACTACATTTCCTATACTTATCATAGGAAAAGTCAGCTGTTCATCAAAATTTGAGGGTCCCTCAACTTTGAGTGTGCTTGGAAAAACCCGGCAATAGAGTATAAATATGTACAGTATACATTAATACCTAATGTACATAGATATACAAGGTAGGTATTTCTCAAGGCTAGTAAATCTTACCAGGTGGGATATTTGCCTGGAAATTATGGTTCACAAATCTGACGTCACTAGTTTTCTACAGTGTCGCACTCTAGCGCCCAAAATGAAAAGCACAGCTGATGAAAATGTAAACATAACCTATTTTCGTTAGTCTTGAAGAATAGTATTGTTGTAATTAATTCTGATGAGTTGAGAACATCACAATTAACAACAGCTGGAAAATTGGAATCCTAGATACATGTCGAATCATAAATATAGTTATAAAGCATAATGTAAAAAATAAAATTAGTGACGTCATCCGGCAGGAAAAAGTGGACTGCTGGGCTCTTATGGACGCTGGCCTACCTGGTAGATTTATTTATCTTGGGAATGTCTATTATGTATCCAGAGACTCTTTTCAGTGTCCCATGAGTAAAGTGCCAAATTTTGTGAAAAAGTTCAAAGTTGAGAGAAAATCGTCAATTATTTTTGTTTTTAGTAGCTCGATAGTATTGAAGAAAGATGAACATAAAGGAAGAAAAATAATATTGTCAATGTTAATAAGATCAGCCGCCATTCTTGTTGAGAACACTACTAAGAATAATCTGTCCAATTGGAGAAGACCCTCTGGCAAGATGAGAAAACGACTCCAGCTCAGTCAATATAATTTCAAAAATTATTCATTTATGCTCAAATTGTAGGGAACATTCTGATCCACGATTTGAGACCAAATCAATATTTTTTGAATCAATATTGACCGAGCTGGAGTCATTTTCTCATCTTACCAGAGGGTCTTCTTTGCTTGGACAGACTATAGTCTATAATAGGCTAACCTGTATTAAAATTGAGGAACAGTATTCATCTCTCAAATCTCAATATTTAAGTCTTGTAAAGTTTTCCTAAACTGATTTTTTTCTAGATTTCACCTTTGGTAGGAAAAATTGGTAAGAAAAAATTTTCCACTCACGAAAACTCAGAAACTGTTCCTAGCAGTCAAGACTTCGAATATAGTCCGACCAAGCAAAGAAGAGCCTCTGGCAAGATGGGAAAATGACTCCATATTGATCAACATATGCTCAAGAATTATAAATGTGGTTTCAATAGTAGATCAAATTGTTTCCTACAATTTGAGATGAAATTGATAATTTTTGAAGCAATATTGACCGAGCTGGAGTTATTTTCCCATTATGCCACAGGCTCTTCTTTGCTTGGCCATACTGTACAAGAAATTTAGTGCTAAACTAGTCATAGTGATATTTAAAACGTTGATAAACTTCTACTTCAATTCAAGATTCTATGACACATGAATTACTTGATTAATCAACTCATCAAGCTGTACATTACAGCCATCAATTACATCAATCATTGACTGTGTACACACTTGAAACCCCTGTCAATCATTTACAGCAATCAAGAAAACATCAATCTTTTTCTAATGAGAACTATCATTTCAACATAGCTCAACATTTTTCCATTGAAATATCTAGTTCAATGTTCGCAGCCAGAGAAAATATATTTAGTAGGTATAGTCTGACCAAGCAAAGAAGAGCCTCTGACAAGATGAGAAAGTGACTCCAGCTCGGTCAATATTTGTTCAAAAATTATTGATTTGGTCTCGATTGTAGAAAACATTCTGATCTACAATTTCAGACCAAATCAATAATTTTTGAACCAATATTAACCGAGCTGGAGTCATTTTCTCATCTTGCCAGAGGCTCTCCTTTGCTTGGTCAGAGTATACTGTTGAATAGTTGATACGAATAATAATATTGATCACCTTGACATAAGTTATGATTGAGAAAGGCTACACAGAAAAATGTAAATTACGAATTAACATGCTATGTAACATCATAGAATGTGTCATAAATATGTAATGTAGTCATGTAGCGTTTTATTATATTGGTCACTAGTTCAAAAGCTGTATTAATAGTTATAAAACTTTATAAAATATACTCATTTCAATGCTTCTCACGTTCTACTGAATATAGTAAATTTCGAATGAATTGGAAACCGTCGAATAATGAGACTACACTATATCTGTAGATTAATAAAATTTAATCCAGTTTTTAATTTCGCTATTTATTGCAACTCAACCGTGAGAAATCAGTCGGCATTCTGTTAGTACAGTCTGGTCGAGCAAAGAAGACATTCTGGCAAGATGGAAAAATAACTTCAACTCGGTCAATATACGTTCAAAAACGGAAAATTTGGTCACAAATTGTAGAGCAGAATGTTTACTACAATTTAAGAATGAATTTATAATTTTTGAATCAATATTGACCAAGCTGAAGTTATTTTCCCATCTTGACAGCATGTCTTCTTAGCTTGTACAGACTATACCATAGCAGATCATTGGATACGCTATAGTTCAACTGAATGGGAACAAATTCAGGTATTTCCAATTGCGTTACAGTTGAAAATGTGTGATACAAAAATGCAGTTCAGTAGTTGCATACAGTTGTTGAATATAGTCTGGCCAAGCAAAGAAGAGCCTCTGGCAAGATGAGAAAATGACTCTAGCTCGGTCAATATTTGTTCAAAAATTATTATTGATTTGGTCTCAAATTGTAGATCAAAATGTTTCCTAAAATTGAGACCGAATCAATAATTTTTGAACAAATATTGACCGAGCTAGAGTCATTTTCTCATCTTGCCAGAGGTTTATCTATCGATAAACTGAAAAACTTCAATAAAATAACAGTTGTTGAAAACTTTCTTATGTGAGGAACGAAGGAATTCCAAGGAGGTTGGAATGAATCATACTTCGGTTTACTGGTTTTACAACACAACTTTCATGTATTTCAATTACTAATTCACATTTTTGTATAAATACTAGTAGAACTAGAAGGTCAACGATTCATCAAATCAGAGAATAAATTACAAAACCCTTGAAACTGAGCACTCCACGCCAATGGACACGATTATACCTGATGCCAAAACGTTAGGCGGTTTCGTCTGTCTCTAGTACGTAATGTTACCTACTCACAGCAGATGTAAAGCATCTATTGTCTCTATTGATTTCAAAAACATCATCTAGGCATATAGCTAAATGACAACATCAGCTGTTGGAGTGCACAATGAGCAGGAATGAATTTATTAAATGGGAAGACGTAGAGTAGTAGTTCAAACAACCAATGTAGAGCATTTCTCTCGATTTCAAAACATCATCCAGGCATAGCTAAATGACAACTTTAATATTGACAACATCAGCTGTTGAAGCATTCAAAATATAAAGCTGCATTAATAGTGGGTTAAAACATTACTTTCAATCATTCTAATAGAAATGATAAATGATTATGGTTAAAAGATGAAGATGTTACTAAAATTGATATCCAAGAATCAGCTGTAGTAAATAAAACACATTGAAATAAATGGAAGTAAGCATATGATTTAATTAACGTCATCATCTTCATCTTTTAACCCACTTTGAAAGCACCCTTACTGTCAAATACATAGAACCCTCTGACTATAGTCTGTCCAAGCAAAGAAGACCCTCTGGCAAGATGAAAAAATGACTCCAGCTTGGTCAATATTTGTTCAAAAATTATAAATGAGGTCTTAATAGTAGATCAAATTGTTACCTACAATTTGAGACCAAATTCATAATTTTTTAATCAATATTAACCGAGCTCGAGTAATTTTCCCATCTTGCCAGAGGGTCTTCTTCGCTTGGACAGACTATACTGCAGTCGATGCAAAGTATCGCGTTGAATCTCAAACACCCCAAACTGCTTAATATTCAGCCGAGGGTTATCTGCACAAAAGTGCATCCAAGTGATGCATCGAAAAGTGCAGTCAGATGCATCCAACGGCTTCTTACAACGAAATGCATACTGTGCTGTTGCGGATATCGCCTAGTTCAAATTCAAAAAGCACTCTGCAATATATAGGGTAGTGGTATGAGTGCCTTACAGATACAGATATATTGTGGCTTACAGGAAATGGTTCAAAAGTATAGTCTGTCCAAGCAAAGAAGACATTCTGGCAAGATGGAAACATGACTACAGCTGAATGAATATTGGTTCAAAAGTTATAAATAAGGTCTCAAATTGTAGATCAGAATTTTCTCTAGAATTTGAGATCAAATTTATAATTTTTGAACCAATATTAACCGAGCTGGAGTCATTTTCTCATCTTGCCAGAATGTCTTCTTTGCTTGGACAGACTATAGTAGAAGAGACATAGAAAAGGTTGAACAGGGTATATGCAAATTGGTATGCTTCAATCTGCATCATAAACTCTTTCTCTTACCCCATTCTCCTCATGTTTCACATCTTCTTGTTCTTTTTCTTCTTCATCTTCTTCTTCTTCTTCTTCTTCTTCTTCTTCTTCTTCTTCTTCTTCTTCTTCTTCTTCTTCTTCTTCTTCTTCTTCTTCTTCTTCTTCTTCTTCTTCTTCTTCTTCTTCTTCTTCTTCTTCTTCTTCTTCTTCTTCTTCTTCTTCTTCTTCTTCTTCTTCTTCTTCTTCTTCTCTTCTTCTTCTTTTTCTTCTACTTCTTCTTCTTCTCTTCTTCTTCTTCTTCTTCTTCTTCTTCTTCTTCTTCTTCTTCTTCTTCTTCTTCTTCTTCTTCTTCTTCTTCTTCTTCTTTCTTTCTTCTCCTTCATCATCTTCTTCTTCTTCTTCTTCTTCTTCTTCTTCTTCTTCTTCTTCTTCTTCTTCTTCTTCTTCTTCTTCTTCTTCTTCTTCTTCTTCTTTCTTTTCCTTCATCATCATCTTCTTCTTCTTCTTCTTCTTCTTCTTCTTCTTCTTCTTCTTCTTCTTCTTCTTCTTCTTCTTCTTCTTCTTCTTCTTCTTCTTCTTCTTCTTCTTCTTCTTCTTCTTCTTCCTCCTCCTCCTCCTTCACAACTTCCTTCCCCGTCTCCTTTACATCTTCTTATTTATTATCTTCTTGGAAGAAAAATGACTACCGACCACATAATTCAAAGCATGGGGATTTGAAAGATTCCCAATATTTTCTTTTCTTTTTGATGTTTTAAGCAACCAACAAAGGTATAACAGGGCAATTTATGAGCACACAAGTGGTTGGCGTTAATATTGTCGGTAATAAAAAATTACAAAATTATCTGGTCAAGGGCATAGCCCAGACAAAAAATTAATAAAAAAATAGAAAAAAGACACTAAGAGTTAAGAGTTAAGAGAATGAGAGAAGAGAGAGAGAGAGAGAGAGAGTGAGCGCGCGAGAGAAAAAGATCTAAATCCACACATGTTTTACGGCCAAATTCGCAATGCATCTATTGTGTTGAAGACAATCAAGAAAAAAGAAACTTACGAAAATCTTTAAACGTTCAAGACAAACAATATAGACTAATATCAGTCATGGTCAAGCAAATTGATGCAGGGAGAAATGATGCACAAAACGTACAGGACTGCTACGACTAGAACTTGAGTGTTTCCCAGTATTTTATACCAATATTTTTAAATAGAACACGGAATCTAAAAACTTCAAAAGCTAGGAAAATACGGTACTTTTGAATTGATTATCCATTGCGACCAATATAGTTATTAATCTTCTGTGAATCACTTTACAAAATTACAGAACATAAATTAGAGTACTGGAGTTCATGACAAATTTCTTCAATAATAGAGAAAATATGTATGTAATCAATACAAATCGGATACAAATTAATTTAGAACTACTGAAAATTTAATATTAATATTTAAATTTTATTTAAAATTTTTAATTAATTTAAATTTAATATTTTAATTTAAAACTGATTTCCAACTTACGGAACTCTTGCTAATCAAATCTTGAAAACTGCACTCACCTGAAAATAGAAGAGATCACAAAATATTAAATTATGAAACAGTTTAAAAAAAATTTGGAAAAAAATTGAAAATTGAAAATTGGAAATTGAAAATTGAAAATTGAAAATTGAAAATTGAAAATTGAAAATTGTAAATTGAAAATTGAAAATTGGAAATTGAAAATTGAAAATTGAAAATTGAAAATTGAAAATTGAAAATGAAAATTGAAAATTGAAAATTGAAAATTAAAAATTAACAATTAAAAATTAAAAATTAAAAATTGAAAATTGAGAATTGAAAATTGAAAATTGAAAATTGAAAATTGTAATTTGAAAATTGAAAATTGAAAATTGTAAATTGAAAATTGAAAATTGAAAATTGAAAATTGAATTGAAATTTGAAAATTGAAAACGGAATCTAAAAAATTGAAAAGCTAGGAAAAAAATTTTGAATTGAAAATTGTAAATTGAAGTTATTAATCTTGAAAATTGAAAACTTTACAAAATTACAGAAAATTGAAAATTGAAAATTGAGTTCAAATTGAAAATTTCTTCAATAATGAGAAAATTATGTATGTAAAATTGAAAATCGGCTACAAACTAATTTAGAATTACTAAATTGAAAACTGATTTAAAATTACGGAACTCTTGCTAATCAAATCTTGAAAACTGCACTCAATTGAAAATTGAAGAGATTGAAAATTAAATTATGAAACAAACAGTTTTGGAAAGTAATTTACAGATTAATGATTGAAAATAACCAAGTTGAACAGATCATACCCCAATGTAGATAGATAATTGAAAACAGAAGGTTTGACAGAATCGTCATAATCCCAATTTTTATTATTGGAATCGTTTTAGAAAAGGTTTCTCCTGGATAATTGTTGATAACCCAAAGCAAGCTGGGTACAACCAATTTCAACATGTGAAAAAAAATTAATCCATCCTTATTTACTCAATTAAATAAGAATTAGATTCATAACCACAATGATGGCATGATGGCATAGACTACTATCTGAGATTTACTATAAATAATATAACTCAACAGAGCCCAGTTCAATACTTATTTTCTCTTAGGGCTACTGTACTCATTGAGACTTTAAAATTATTAAAATCAAAGTACCCTTTTTAAAAATATTTTTATTTTTCACAACATGGTTCGGCGTTCTAGAGCCATTTTCGAGTTTTTTAAAGAACCCAGTTCGTATAATACATTTTTAAAAGAAAATGCAAGATGTTGTCAAACCACGGATTAATTAGAAAATCGAGATACCGGTTTCAGTAGTTACAACATAATCAATCACTATGTAGACTAAAGATTATCATCCACTTATCACTTTTGCTTAAAATACTTGATATAAGTCGCAATTGTAACAATAAATAATAATCACTGGTGAACTCTCACCCAAAATCATATCATACACACTGCACTAAATAGCATACACTCACTCTCCAGCACACCTACAATCAATAAACTTCAAATACCTTCGATTGCATCATTGCACTCTAGTAGAACAATAAAACTTAATGCAACTTATGCAACTGAATCAATGCAACTGAAACTGAAAAAGGGCGGGCGGAACAATTCATAATAATATCCAAAGTTCGCGCACACTGAGAAGACACCCCGCCACAGTGTAAAGTGAATAGTGACTGCGTGTCTTCTCGGCTTGCCCGAACTTAATCTATCAATGATTGAGAACAAGCAGAGCGGAACCAATAGTAATTCCGGTTTTTCGCATAGTTCAATCAGTTGGCAAACTTCAGACAAGATTCCAGTAACATATCACGCGACTGCCTAAACGACACAGTTCGTAGACTCAAGGATTTTGTAGACTCACCAACAAAATTGTATATTCACACATAGATGACATTTGTACAGTCTGTCTAAGCAAAGATGATCCTCTGGCAAGATGAGAAAATGACGGCACCTCGGTCAATATTGATTTAAAAAATATTGACTTGGTATCAAATTGTAGATCAGAATGGTTCCTACAATTGAGACCAAATCAATAATTTTTGAACCAGTATTGACAGAGCTGGAGTCATTTTCTCATCTTGCCAGAGGGTCTTCTTTGCTTAGAAAGACTATACCATACATAATACTTATTTTAAAAAGCGTAATGAAAAAAAATGTTATGGTCTTATGCCACGTTTACACCGGAGTGTTAATAATAACAATTGTTGATAACTTCTACATATAACTTATTATGTAAAAGTTATAACCAATTATTGTGTTATCAACTCCGGTGTAAACGTGGCTTTAAGAGCCATGATTGTAATGTCTAATGTAAATAATTGACAACTGAAATCGAATGACCAGAAAAAGATTGTTACTTGTCTACAGGGAATACTTCCTTCATTTCTTGAGTTTTCGTGATATAAACTCAAAATCATTGCGCTAATCAGTTGAGTTCTATTAATGACAGAGTGATATGTGCATTGATGAGTAATATAATGTAATGATGACTGATGAGTAATCATTTATTTGCGAAAACAGATCGCTATTCCCTCTGATTTCTTATCTCTATTTCACTCCCTTTAACTGCCTTCCTTCAAATTCAATCCATTTTTTCCATTTCTGTCGACATATCACAAAATTAAGGCACGTGTCTTCGCAAATATGTCTTTCACCCCAACCGAAATAGTTAAACTTTCAAAATTATCACACATTTCCAACTGTGTCGACACAATATTCTAAGTCAGTTATAATTTGTGCAAGCAAAGAAGACATTCTGACAAGTTGGGAAAATTACTACAGCTCAGTCAATATTGGCTCAAACATGATGAATTCGGTCTCAAATTTTACAGCAATATGTTTTCTACAATTTGGAACTTATTTCATAATTTTTTAACAAATATTGACCGAGCTGGAGTCACTCTCCCAGCTTGCCAGAATGTCTCCTTTCCTTGGACAGATTATACCAGAGCGCGCTCATGTCACTGATACGCTTATTTGAATTGCAGCATTTGTCAGTGCGCTGTTATCTAATAGTTTAACGTACGACTGACAATGGCTAATTCATTGCTAAGGAGTGGTTGTCTGGATATTTCGCCTATTTTTCAACCTGGTAGGTAGAAACTCTACTCTCTTTGTCTACCTCAGCCCAGAAACATATAGAATACCTAACTAACAGAGACAGAAAATGTTGAAAGATGGAGAAAATCGGTAGGGTGTGAAGTGGGTGTTACCAATGGAACAATAATAATCTCTCTATACAGAGAAGACATTCTGGCAAGATCGAAAAATGACCCCAGCTCAGTCAATATTGCTTCTAAGATTGTAAATTTAGTCTCAAATTGTAGGAAACATTCTGCTCTACAATTCAAGACCAAATTTATAATTTTTAAACCAATATAGACCGATCTGAAGTCATTTTCCCATCTAACCAGAATGTCTCCTTCGCTTGGACAGACTATCACTATTCTAAAACCCGTATAAATCCAACTAACACTAGATACCAACATAGAACAATATTATATGCATAAAATACATATATAATACTATGCTTTCAAGGTGTAACTTACTTGATATATTCACTATTCGGTACACTATACTGACTGAGTTTACTGATATTGACACCAGATTGTGTCACAATCTCCTACTTTTGTGAATAAATAAATGCAGACTCTATCTGTATCTGTGTGAAACTTGCATACATTATTGCCGACAATTGTGATTTTGACTGTGATAAAAAACTTAGTTATCCTCACTTAATAAATTCATAATAGAACTGATGCAATAACGTTAGGCGGTTTCATTTGCTCCTTTTGCGCTCCAAAAGTTGATGTTGTCAATCAGAGTTGTCATTTAGCTATGCCTAGATGATGTTTTTGAAATCAATAGAGGAAAATAGATGCTGTACATCAGCTGTTAGTAGTTTACATCACGCACAAGAGACAGACGAAACCGCCCAACTTTTTGGCGTCAACTATAAGGTCCGGGAAAACAAGAAGACACGCCGTTACAATACACTTTACAGGGTAACGAGGTGTCTTCTCAGCATTGGCGAACAATAATCGAATAGGAATGCAAATTAGGAAATAGTTGGAATTTTCTAGATTCTATTTTGTGGTCGAATAGTTTGTTTATTAATTCGAGAAAATATCACCCACTGAAACAACTAACTCTGGAAAAAAAAATATTTTGTAAATTTCAGTATAATGAAGTCTCAGTATTATAGTCTTTCTTCTATTAAATCAAGATTCTCACGAACATTCAGGAGTTCTGTGATACAGTGGAATAGTTATAACACTGTTGACATGAAAAGTAAGGCCTGCTATGCAAAAACTGATGAGTTTGATGTGTTGATTCTCCTTTTATATTAATGGAAGCACAGAAAATGTAAATCCTATTATCAATCTCTGTTGGGCCTACTTCAACCAGGTAGATGCTTCAACCATGTATATGAATATGATGTATCTATGATATGTACGACAGTGAAATCTATAAAAGTGAAATGGCACTGACTGACTGACTGATTGATTCATTCATCACCAGAACTAAAAATCCACTGAACCGAATGCGTTCAAATTTGGCAGGCATGTTCAGTTGGACGTTTAGACGCGCGCTAAGAAAGGATTTTAAAAAAATTTCAAGGATACGCCAAATATCTAAGTTTTTCTATAGTTTTCCGGCGTTATCTCAATTTTTTAGAGAACCAATCCGTAGAAAATGTTGATATTTGGTAGGTAGGTTCAGATAAGGGCTAGAAATGTTGTGTTAAAATATTTTTGAATTCCGTTCAAGATTACGCCAGTAATAAGGTTTTACAAAATTGTGGATGTATTGCGGTTGCATATCTTTCGCCTTGATACGACCAATCCTTACTGTGAATTCAATGGTTCAGCGAGATTATAGAAAAACTAATTTGGAAAATATTGAATCAAGTTTCGAACTATGTCCGATATAGTTCCCAAGGTTACGCTCAATATTAGCTTTTTACTGTTTTTCGGAGCTTTCAGAGATTTTCTTGGATTTTTCGAGAATAAATTGGTAGAAAATGTCGAAATTTGATGAACAGGTCCAGATTAGGTCTAGAAATGCTGTGTTCAATGAATTTTGAATCCCTTCTGAACGGAATTTGCAGGCGAGCGGAGCGAGCCTGTTTTTCTCAGCTTACACTGACAGAGGTTATGCAGGCGAGCGAAGCGAGCCTGTTTGACTCACTGAAACTGCTGATACTGTCGGGGGTCCAGGGGGCGGAGCCCCCTGGCTAGACGGAGAAGGCGAGCGAAGAGAGCCTGCCGGCTAGTATATTATATAATATAAGTTTACATAAGTTCATAATTTAAGTTTAGAATATTTTTTATTAAATTTTGGTAATATGACGTTTTGGACGTACCGTCTGTAATCTATCTATAATGTATTGTATTTTCACAAATAAATGAATGAATGAATGGCTGAATTTGGGATTCATTAATGTACAGTATTTGAAAATAGATTTAAAGCAGTAAATTAATATTCTGAAATAATAAACAAAACACAACTCCTGTCCCACCCAACTCTGTGGAAAACATTCCAGCCACTTCATTTTTCATACAATCACTACAACTGTTCTTGAAAAATTACAAAGAATAAGGTTAAATTCCATTGCATTACATAGTATAATCTGGCCAAGCAAAGAAAAGCCTCTGGCAAGATGAGAAAATTACTCCAGCTCGGTCAATATTGGTTCAAAAATGATTGATTTGATCTCAATTTTAGGAAACATTTTGATCTACAATTTGAGACCAAATCAATAATTTTTTAACAAATATTGACCGAGCTAGAGTCATTTTCTCATCCTGCCAGAGGCTCTTCTTTGCTTGACCAGACTATACGACACTGAACCACATTCTAGCCTGGGTTAATGTTCCAAGTGCATTCTTGTATAGTCTGATCCAAGAAGAATACATTCTGGCAAGATGGAAAAATGACCCCAGCTCAGTCAATATTGGTTCAAAAATTATAAATTTGCACTCAAATTGTGGATCAAAACTTTTTCTACAATTTGAGACCAAATTTACAATTTCTGAACCAATATTGACCGAGCTGGAGTCATTTTCCCATCTTGCCAGAATGTCTTCTTTGCTCGACCAGACTATACTTTACAACATGAGTCCTTGTACTTTTGGAACAGATTGTCGGCAGGGCGTAGCACTAGAGTAGAGAAATTATTAGAAGAATTAATTATTGTAGAGCGTATCAAGTTACAACACAGAGACCCATGTGAAGTATATAGGTATAAAAGTGTACAATAATATTGTATATCACTGATTGACCGTATGATAACTATATATAAGTATATAATGAATTCTTCTAGAACACTGATTGAACGTAGACAATAACTATATAAGTATATAATGAATCCTTGTATATTGACCGTAGAATAACTATATAAGTATAAAATGACTTCTTGTAGATCAGTGATTAGCCAATGGCGTGTCCAGGAATGTCGGCTGCTGACGCCCAAGGGTCTCCAATCCAGTTGGTGTCCGCGGCAGCGTCGCTTAACCGGCTACCACAAACATTCAATGTCCGCACTTCAATAGATAGATAGAAGTTGACAAAGAAACTACAATTAGAAAAGAATTGGAACAGGTAAGTGAAAGAGAAAAAGAGCTAGAAAGAGTAAAAAGAAGAGAGTATCGAAATCCATTCAACAGAGAAAGATATTGCTACAGTCTGTCCAAGCAAAGAAGACCCTCTGGCAAGATAAGAAAATTACTCCAACTCTGTCAATATTGGTTCAACAATAATAAATTTGGTCTTAAATTGTAGGAAACATTCTGATCTACAATTTGAGACCAAATCAATATTGTTTGAACCAATATTGAATGAGCTGTAGTCATTTTCTCATCTTGCCAGAGGGTCTTCTTTGCTTGGACAGACTATAGTAGGAAAGAATGTAACCAGGAAAATGAAAGATTTAAAAAGAGGAAAAAGGAGTAAGAGAAATGAAAAGGGAGATAGAAAGAGTATTGAATGAATGTGATCAGAAAGAGAAAGAGAAAGAGAGAGAGAGAGAGAGAGAGAGAGAGACAGCTGACCTCTGCCCTCAACTGTTCAACATAACTACAAAACAAAAAAACCGGAAAGCTTGGTCAATAGTGCAGCTGCATAGTGATCTAGAATATTATTACAGTATTGTGATCTAAATAATATACCTATGATACCTATACAGTATATGAGCGAGTGAATTTTATAGAGCAGTTACACAGTGATCTGGTTATGGCGCAAACGGTCACAACTTTTTAACCTTGAATACCATTAGTACTTACCATTAATCCTTGAATACCATTCAGTAATAACCCTATTTTTTAATTGTTTTTTTGATTTTCTTATTGAAATTATGAAGTACCATTCAATGAAAAATGCTCAATTGTTTGTAGAGAGTGATGTCCACTCAAACTCTTGTTTTAATTATGTTGAATTATGAAAAAAACTCTTGTTTTAATCATGATTTATGCACGATAATACAATAAGATGAGATTGAATCATAGACACAATCAAAAAAGTCTCTTCTTCCCAATATTGATTAGTTGATATTAAAAATAAAGGTAATGTTCACACTCAGAACTCAAATTGTGCACAAATTTTTGACAAATTCATAAGTTGTTATTGAAGAGCCTGCTGAATGTATTTCCTGTTGTTTCCGTATAGTTTGTCAATAAGTAAATAAATAAAAAATAAATAAATAAATAAGAGGGTTGGATATGATGATGATACTAAAAATGACCAAAATTATGTTACTGGCCTAAGCTTCAAAAATAGTACCTATGATAAGTGATAACATTATCTGAGAATAATATCTGATAATGATAACATTATTGTTTCTCATATTATGAAGGTAACAAAAAGGAGCTATTCAAATTCAATAGTGAACAAAATTTTAAGAAATAGTTGAAACCAACTTTCTACAACAAAACTTCAATCTCCCATAGTTCTCTATTAAAAACCCTCCCAGAGTTCTCAGTGAATTTCAAATCTTCCCACTATCCAGTTCATCTATACTGAATGTTCTACCATTTGAATGAGTCTAACTCAATTTCTGAATTGAAATACAGTATAACGCCGATTATCCGAACGCCGATTAACCGAATTACCAATTATCAGAATTCAAGTCACACTACAGGGCCCAGCATCAAAATCCAAAAATTCTTCAACAAAACTCCTAGTGAATAATGTGCTTTGAGTTGGTAATGAGCCAAAACTCACTTAAACCATCAATACCCAATTCAAACACGAGAAAAAACTATACTCCGACGTAACTTCCGACTTGGCCTAGCTTGTATAACATACAAAAAACGTTTTGAAACGATTCAGTCAGAAGTTACATCAGATCAGTGACCTACCGCACTTTCGAAGTTCAACATGCAATAACTGAACCACAAACATATTCATGACTGTCATATCTCGGTATACAGTACATTCGGACACATAACAAACAATTCAGTAATAATATGTTGGACAAGAAATAACTCACAACTAACCATTTGTAGTGAGCCATTAAAATGAGGTAAGACAAATACTACTACATTATACCATTCCATTATACTACACCAAGGCAACCATTCTACTACAAATATATTGTTTTATTACAGTATTAGAAACTAGAGAGGAAATTATATTGAAAGAGAAAGAGAGAGGCTCACGCTTAGAGAGAAAGAGAGAAACACACACAGAAATAAGGGAGAGAAAAACACATAGAGAGAATGAGAGAGAGATAGAGAAATAAACAGAGAGATAATAAGAAATAATAGAGAGAAATACACAGAGATAATAAGAGAAGTACATACTCAGAAAGAAAAACATACACAAAGAGAAAGAGAGAGAGAGAGACAGAGAGTGAGGGAGAGAGAGAGAAAAAGACAGAAAAGACTGATGGAATTTGAGTGAAAAGGCAGATATTATAAGAAAGGGGTTTACAGGAAAATATAGATATTAATAGATATAGAAAAAATTGGGAAGTAGCTATGGAAGTTAGAAGAAAAAAGAGATTGTGAGAATGATCAAAAGAGAGGGAGAGAGATATAGAGAGAGACAAAATTACAGTGAAAGTGCCCACAAAATTTCAAATCCAAAGCCCCATTCGGTTACGCATAAATTTCGATTCCTCAACTTTCGTCAATACAATATAGGCTACAAGAATTCCGCAACAAATTGTTATGCCGGTTCCCTGAAATAATATCGTAAATTTTTCAACCAACCAAGGACGACAACTTCGATGGAAGAACATTACTTATCAACAGTTTACATGCTAAATTTTTTTACTAACCTGACCTGAGGGGCACCAGGTCAACAAAAATTTATACAGTTTGGAAAAAATAAAAATAAGAAATCTGCTCCACAAAGAAGGTCCGACAATCTATAGCTTCTGGTCCAAGAAAGAAAACATTCTGACAAGATGGGAAAATGACTCTGGCTCGGTCAATATTCGTTCAAAAATGACAAATTTGGTCCCAAATTATAGAACAAAATGTTTCCTACAATTTAGGACTACAAATTTGTTATTTTTGAACCAATATTGACCAAGCTGAAGTCATTTCCCCATCTTGCCAGAATGTCTTCTTTGTTCGACCACACTATTTCTATTTGTGTGGGAGAAAGTGTATATTTTTGTTACGATTGCATCAACTATGGAACCAACACCATTTTCCGACACAAAGATTTGCAAAGATATTATACAGAGAAACGCACTCAACTCAACCATATGTTATAGTCTGTCCAAGCAGAGAAGACGTTCTAGTGGGTTGGGAAAATGACTCCAGCTCAGTTAATATTGGTTCAAAAATTATAAATTTGATCTCAAATTGTAGAGCAAAATGTTTGCTACAACTTTAAACCGAATTCTCAACTTTAGAAGCAATATTAACAAAGCTGTAGTCATTTCCCCATCTTGCCAGACTGTCTTCTTTGCTTGGACATACTATAGCAAAGTTTCACTATGTGAAGTCCCCATATTACTATGCACGTCTGTCCAAAATAAAAGTGAAAATTTCTCTTTTTCAAGCTGGTGACAACGATTTCCTGTTGATAACAATGCACTGGCGGCTCGTGCCCACGAAACAGGTGAAGTGCTGTACAGTAAAAGTTAAAGGCACTTCACCAGTTGACTTAACAATGTTGACAGTAGAGAAACAAACTGAATTAAATGTGTCGCAGTTACGTTTTAGCGGAACAATCTTCAAGTACAAAGATTTTTTCACTTTAAATAAAAGCTTCACTTCAGATTAAAAGATTTCATAATAGATTCACTTCATAAAATCTACTGTACATTCTACACTGAAAGAAGTTGTATAATCTTACCAAGCAAAGGAGACATTCTGGCACGATGGGAAAATGACTACAGCTCAGCCAATATCGGATCAACAATAATAAATTCGGTCTTAAATTGTAGAGTAGAATGTTTCCTACAATTTGAGACCAAAGTTATAATTTTTGAACCAATATTGACCGTGCTGGAGTCATTTTCCCAATCTTTCTAGAATGTCTTCTTTGCTCGACCAGACTATAGGCTACTACTTACATTATTTTTATGACAAATAACACGAGTATAACCAATGAAATCCATAAATTTTACAACAAATTTAACAAAATCGCTGCAGGAAAGGGGGAGAATGGATTGCTTTAACCGCAGTATTTATTGAGTTTCATATAAAATGAATTAAATCTGTGTTGGGTAACCACAAAATTAACAGAAGAAATCTCTAAATTAATATTTTCAACCGCGAAGTTTACCAGAGCCCATACTGAAATAGACTTCAGCTCGAAGTCCAATATTGGTTCAAGAATTATTATTGATTTGGTCTCAAATTGTAAATACATAGTCTGTCCAAACAAAGAAGACCCTCTGGCAAGATGGGAGAAAGACTCCAGCTTGGTCAATATCGGTTTAAAAATTATAAATGTGGTCTCCATAATACATCAAATTGGTTCCTACGATTGAGACCAAATCAATAATTTTTGAACCAATATTGACCGTGCTGGAATCAATAAGTTCCCATCTTGCCAGAGGGTCTTATTTGCTTGGACAGATTATACTATAACCAAAGAGAATCCTAGGAATTCTAGGAATAGATCTCTATAATTATTCTATGCTATAACTGACACTCTGGACCCTGTTAGTCATTTTCCTCTTCAACCAAACTACAGAAACTTTACGAATTAGGCCCCAGAAATTCATTCACATGTTACTGTCTAGTCCATTACCGGTCATAGCTTATTACTTTCTCTCAATCAGTAGTAAAATTACTGAAGCGAATAGCCACTGCACTACAACTACTACTTCTATAACTATATTTTCATTTCACTACACCATTGCCACTACTAAAATACTAATGGAATCAACTTCCATTTGTAGAATCGATAATGGAACACACAGTCGTAATAGCATAATATTGAGAAGCGATGCGGAAAAAATTAAATTCTTATCCAATGTTGAGGGAGTCACAGTTATGACGTAATCCAGGTATAGTCTTTTCAAGCAAAGAAGACCCTCTGGCAAGATGGGAGAATGACTCAAGCTCGATCAATATTGGTTCAAAAATTATCAATTTGATCTCAAATTGTAGGAAACAATTTGATCTACTATTGAGACCACATTTAAAATTTTTATACCAATATTCACCAAGCTGGAGTCATTCTCCCATCTTGCCAGAGGGTCTTCTTTGCTTGGACAAACTATATAATACACTAGTATGGAGCAGCCACTGAAATTCCTTTAGTGAACTCTGAAATTGTTTCAATTTGTACCCAGACGTTATAGTCTGTACAAGCAAAGAAGACATTCTAGTAAGAAGGGAAAATGACTCCAGCTCGGTCGATATTGGTTCAAAAATTATAAACGTGGTCTCAAATCGTAGAAAACATTCTGTTCTACAATTTGAGAATAAATCAATAATTCTTGAAACAATGTGAACCGAGCTGGAGACATTTTCCCATCCTACCAGAATGTCTTCTTTGCTTGGACAGACTATATTACTGATAGAGCTCTCACCAATATTAAAGACGGTTGGCGAATGACTGTAACTGATTACTAACTCTATCAGGACAGTCTGAAGCTGACTTCAAGAGCGAATCAGTATATCTGGGGTCGTTCTGGTTTCGATGTACTCTCGCAGACAGCTCAAACACTGTCCTGACAGAGCTGAGAATCGATAACAGCCTTTCGTCAACCATCTCAATTATTGGCGTCTGCTATAATATAGTCTGTCCAAGCAAAGAAGAGCCTCTGGCAAGATGAGAAAATGACTCCACCTCGGTCAATATTGGTTTAAAAATTATTGATTTGGTTTCAATTGTAGAAAACATTCTGATCTACTATTTTAGACCAAATCGATAATTTTTGAAGCAATATTGACCGAGCTGGAGTCATTTTCTCATCTTGCCAGAGGCTCTTTTTTGCTTGTGCAGACTATACTGATCGGAGTTTTCATGTTTATCCTGTTCATGCTGAAGTGTAGGCAATTGAATACCGAAGAAGAAGATAAATGGGGAGAAGAAGGAATGATAAAGATTAAGAAGAAAATGAAAATATGAAGGAAGGAAGCAAAAGAAAAACAAGGAGAAAGAAGAGAGAGGAAGGTAAAATAATAGACATCCTATATCAGACACAACTGTGAATAGTACGACATAAATATAGGTCATACTTTAAACAATGCACTGAAAACGAGATAAAAATCTTATAAAAATAAAATTATCATACCGTAGAAGTACTTGATAATAGTTCAAGATTTGCTATGAGTGTGTTCAAATTCAATTTTTCTAATATGAAAAAAAATCTTCACATGAAATATTTAATGATTACGTCATTTACAACTAACAAATGAAGGCTATCGGGAACCAGTGCTATCCGACATTCTTAAGCAATAATAATTGTGCAAAGACCAGAATAATGCTGGGAAATTTCTTTCAATCGGCTTCCGAAAGAAAATTGTAAGCGTGAGAAAATTCTAAAAAGCATAATAGAACGTCCTTGACAAACTTATTTTAATCACAATACTGATAGGCAGCATTCGACCTTAACACAGACTTAAGTCCGTCCATCTTTTTTGTAAAACCTGACATTACAAATCTACAGTATGTGGTAATTTTATTGTTTGGATGATTTTGATGAGAAAAATTATTCTGTCATTAACAAAGAGTTTGAATGACAGAGAGTATAACTAATAAGAAAACTAAGGTACTAAACTTATCATAGATATTTATTTATATTCTCTCAGTACTTTTACATTCACGGACGTTATTGTTTCAATAATGGAATATAACGCTGCATCCAGTTGACAAAATTGGCGACATTATTAGATAAAAATTTTCCTAAGCCTTCAAGCCCTCTTTACACGGGTGATTTTTGATACGCAGTAGTGATACAGATTCCAAAATTGATACAGGAAGATAGCTTGTTGATACGAGACACTTGCAATGCTCATGAATCGCCGCCATATTGAAAATAAGGTGATTCTATTCCTCAATGACTAAACATTTTGAGAAAACTTGAATTCATACAAAAAACCAATAAAATATTCCGTTTCAGAGAACCAAGAGATATTTTCCACCGATTTCCAGCATTTTCAAATGTGCTAAACTCACTTTCCAACCCCACGTTGCAAACATTTTGTGTCAATGAGCTTCCTTCCTGTACGATTGCGAATCAAATTCCGACTTTTGTATCACTAATGCGTATCAAAATCAGCCATGTGATGTGAAGAGGCCTTTACATTCAGACATGTTGCAACAAATAAAATGTTCTCTAGAAACACCCACAACTCACATTCCAATACAAAATTTTTTGTTCGGTTTGTTGTGAATATTGATCTCAATTATGCTGAAGCCGTCCTATTAGTTGAAAACAAATATTTTATGGTTATGAGTTGCTGGTTATTTCAAGTCCTATGGAAAATGTGGATGTAAATTGCTTTATTCATGGAATAAATTCAACATCGATTGTTCTTCTATTTTCAAAATTTTCTACTATTTTCTATATCTTCAAAACCTAACATCAAAACAAAACGTTTCAAATTTTCAAAAGGAGAAAGTAAATTCCAAAAACACCACCTCTTTATTGTACGCTGAGAACAAAAATAGCAAAAAACTTTCAACACTTTCACTAGCTAAGAAGCTGCTATCCTTTTGTTAGTCTTTTGATCATGTGTGAAAGCTTGCCTTTGAATAAACACTGAACAAAATCTACAGCAAGTTCGTTGTAGGAGATTGTATCAAATAATTCCGGTTCCACAATCTCTTATACGATAATGCACTCACCAATAATGCCCTATTGTCATCAAAATATTGCGTAACTTAATTGTATATTGTTCATCCAGTAGTACCCATTATGCAACCTGATCAATAGTATACGTATCTTCCCACACTAGCTCAGCACTGGCGGCTCGTGCCCACGAAACAGGTGAAGTGCTGTACAGTAAAAGATACGGGCACCTCACCTGCTTCGTGGGTACAAGCCGCCAGTTTAGTTCAGCCTCTTATATTGACTATGTTATCTCTTCCAGTAGACCAGTCAACATTTCTAGTACTGTATACGATAATGTATACTTACCATGGATATAGGGGTATAGTCTGTCCAAGCAAAGAAGACTGTCAGGCAAGATGGAAAAATTACTACAGTCAGCTCGGTCAATATTGGTTAAACAGTTATAGGTTTAACCAATTATACGTATTATAGTTTAACCAATCCTACAATTTGAGAACAAATGTATAAATTTTGAATCAATATCGACCGAGCTGGAGTCATTTTTCCATCTTGCCAGAATGTCTTCTTTGCTTGGACTGACTATATCTGGGTTGTATAGTATGTCAAAGCAGAGAAGAGCCTCAGGCAAGATGAGAAAATGACTCCAGCTCGGCCAATATTGGTTCGAAAGTTATAAATTTGGTCTTAAATTACATAGCAGAATGTTTTCTACAATTTGAGACCAAATTTATAACTTTTGAATCAATATTGATCGACCTGGAGTTATTTTCCCATTTTATCAGAATGTCTTCTCTGCTTGGACAGTCTATATTTTCATTCCTATAGAAGTGCAGATACAGATATATTGCTGTATAGTCTATTATCAAACAGAACATATTAAATAGGCTAGTGTTACATGACTAAAGCAGAGTAGATATACAGAATAAATTCAGTAAATTAAAGAATGCATAGGAAGATTCTATAGGCTCTTAGCCTTCCCACTGTTGAAATCTATCTGAAGATCCGTAGATAATTGAGTTTTTATGGGTGAGATTAGATCTCGATTCCAATCTAACTCTTCCATTTTATCTAAGGTTGAACATTAGATATGATTATGAACTTCCAAATAATCTAGTTTGAGCTACTCATGTAAACCAGTATTGGATAGCATTTTCCCTAACCAAGCATTTACTCATGATTATTAAAGCTGATAGTAAAGCTAGTCATATAAAGGAATGGAATTAGACTAGTAGGCTATAGTTACTATTATAGTGCAGAGAATAGCTTAGTGACTATTATACGGAAGAGAATAGCATTAGAATACCATAATAGGATCTAAATATAATAGCATAGACACTGGCTCTACAAGTTTTTAAATAACAGAAAAATGAAGCTTGAAAAACTTAATTTTAATAATGCAATTCAAAAACTGTACAACATAAGATTTAGTAACAAAAATCCAAATTCATAGGTTCCCTTAAAAAAAAAAACGTTGGTATACTCTGTCCAAGCAAAGAAGACCCTCTGGCAAGATGGGAAAATGACTCCAGCTTGATTAATATTTGCTCAAGAATTATAAATGAGGTCTTAATAATAGATCAAATTGTTTCCTACAATTTGAGATCAAATTTTTCAACTAATATTGACTACGCTGTAGTCATTTTCCCATCTTGCCAGAGGGTCTTCTTTGCTTGGACAGACTAAAGTACAATATTTATGAAGTCAGTCTACTTTGATATTCTAAATAATGAACTAATTTAGAGTACAATAAAAAATTGTAATTTTGTCAGAATATACACTTCCTGCCATCAAATTGAGAATAATAAAATTACAATTGTATTGACTCTTTTGCATCGCAGGCCCCAAATGACATTTGAGTATAGGTCTCATTGCATTACGCCCACAATCACAACAGGATATACACTATACATACAGATATACAATACAAACAAACTATACATATAGGATACACATTACCACACCTCTATTCACTCAACACTATCTGTTCACTAAGTGAGGTCAATAAATATAGTTATGAATGAACTGTGGGGGGGGGGAAAGAGAAAGAAACGGGGGAATAGAGTAAGAAGAAAAGAAAAAGAAAGGAGAGAGAAAGAAAAAGAAAGAGAGAGGATCCGATGAAATCAGTGGAAAAGAGAAGATAGTACTGTACAGATAGACAGAAAATATGGTATAGATGACGCAAAATTTCTAATTTAAATTTAAAATTTTGTCTCCTTTTGCACTCCAACAGCTAATATTCTCGATTAGAGTTGTCATTTAGTTTTACCTATATGATGTTTTTAAAATCAAAAAGGACAATAGATGCTTTACATCAGCTGTTAGTAGATTACATCACGTACAAGAGACAGACGAAACCGCCGAACGATTTCAGTCAGCTAAATCAAGCTATAACTAAACTTAGAGATTAAAGAATAATACTAAATAGACTAGGTGTAATTATTTACTAGGCGTAAATAATTTGATATTTAGTTGATTTGAAAAATAAAAATCACAGTACCCTTAATAGCATTTAAAGTTTTTTTGTTCAAAAACATACATTGATAGTTGTGTCACGCACAGAAGAGCCTTCGGCAACATGGCTGCCATTCACTGCTGCCAGTAGTCGAAATAAAAATTGTTCCAACATAACCAAATTTAGAAAGAAATAGTACAGAATCAGACTATTTTTTCTGCCCTAGTTCATAATTATGCTATGACTTGTGCTATCATATGTCAATAATTGAATAAATAAATTAATAAAAAAATATTTTCATTCGTGAAATCAATATGATTATGATTAGTGTAAAACCGGTAGGTTGGCTGAAGTGCTTTTGCTCTGAAAATTTCAGTTCTGCGCATGCGTAGTTACACTCTCTCCCACCGCCATCTTGCAAGATGCTCTTCTGTTCTTGGCAGAACTATAGTCCTAGACAAAATGAAACTTAATATTCAGTTCAAATTCTATCTTCCTAAAGCCAATAGACACAGAACTGGTATAGTGTTACATTGTCCAAGGTTGTTTTTTATCGATGCTGTTTTATCGAAAAAGTTTATCGACCTGCGACAACCTACAAATTCTTCGCAAACACGGCCAATTAGTCGGTTGAATCAAACGGGATGGTTCGATCATAAAACAAAATCAAAACACGAGAAAGACAGAGATAGAAACACGAAGAGGAATGAAATAACGATACTAGAGAAGGATATAAGAGGGATGAATAAAGAAACTTGGGAAAGAAAGAACTAATTAGTTCCATTTTATACTTGTAAAAATTGACTGAACGAAATCGAATTTGAATAAAGATTTAGATGATAGTAAGATTGAGCAAAGAAGACATTCTGGCAAGATCGAAAAATGACACCAGCTCGGTCAACATTGGTTCAAAAATTATAAACTTGGTCTCAAATTGTAGGAAACATTCTGATCTACAATTTGAAACCGAATTTATAATTATTGAACCAATATCAACCGAGCTGGAGTCATTTTTCCATCTTGCCAGAATGCCTCCTTTGCTCGAACAGACTATAGAAATAGAAAAATGAGAAAGACTGAGATGAGAAAAGAAGAAGAAGAAGGGAAAGAATAATAAAAGAAGGAGAATTCTGGAAACTGTAACCTAGGTTATCGAAATTGTTAGGGTGTTTAGTATTTTATTTATAAGTATCATAGTTTAGTTGGTATTACTGTATTTTATTTATGACCGGCTACAAATAGGAAATTGCCATGATAGAGAGAAAACGACCGACAATACTGTTCCACGTTTATGGCTTGTTTTACGATGGACTCAGAGAGCCCACGAGAGATTTTACTATTTTTCATCATCCTTCGCATTCTTCTCCACACTTTCTATGTCTCTTTTTCTCCCTAACACTCTCTTCTTTCACAATCTCAGCTTTCTTCATCTCAGCCAATTATAATTCATCCACCTATCCACATTACCCCTTATCTAGTAATAATTATGCAGCAATATCATTATCGAAGGATAACAATATGTACAGAAAGAGAAACATATAAAAACGTTTTTTTTGTTTTCCTGAGGTTGTAGCCCACATGAGCTCATAGACTTGTGCGTGGGTAATGAGATGGATGACGATAATGATGAGAGATAACTACTTTTTAGGTAATCGGGACCGACGGCTTATCGTCTCCTCCGAAAGACGGAGTGGCCGTATTTTAAAAAATGTCAGCTTTTTTCAAGCTTTTCTAGCTAGTCAATAGACAATTGTCTACCCGGGGAGTGGAGAGTGCTGGAAGGTGGTCTACTGAAGAAAAGACTTTGTGATATGTTGAAGAATAAACCACTGTATAAAATTGAGGAATTTTCACAAGCGCTTTTTGTATAATTTTAAATATCTTGACACCTGTTACTATTCTTGAAGAATGTGTACTAAAGAACTATTGACTATTGACTAGTCGATTGTATAACATATTAATAGCAGACGCCGAAAAAGTAAGGCGGTTTCGTCTGTCTCTTGTAAATGATGTAACCTACTAACAGCTGATGTAAAGCATCTATTGTCTGTTTTGATTCAAAAGACATGATCCAGGCCAAGCTAAATGACAATTCCAATTGACAACATCAGCTGTTTGAGCGCACAAGGTGTGTGAGACTACCAGCAGCTGGCTCAGAGAGAATAGAACTATTTTATGGAATAGAACTTTATATTTGTAATTGAAGACACAATTGTAATTGAAATTACATTTATAATTGAAGACACAGTGTCAGGTGAGATGTTGTGATACTTGAACATAATTATAGAGCACAATATTGTGTATATCACAGAAAATTTTTTATAATACAAACAATTGTTTCGATTTGTTTACATCATGTAAACATATATAGAATTATTAATTGAATAGAACTTCAGTATTCTATACTAACTGAGTGGGCTGTACTATACCGTGTACACTGATGCCGGGGTTTTCAAAGTACATTCAAACTTGAGGTTCCCTCAAATTTTTATAGAACAGCTGACATTTTCTATGCAAAGTATAGAAAATATTAACTGTTAATTAATGTAAACTTGAGAATCCATCAAGTTTGAGCGTGCTTGGGAAAACCAGGCATGAGTATTGCACAGTGCTCGAGTACAGTTAACTGGGTACACTTCCTTAATTATATCGATTTCCGTTCTATGCACCAACGGCTCATAAACTACAGTATTTTATACCGAACCGCTCTTCTTATCACTCCATCGGCACGCTGTGGTGACGGTTCATCAAACCCAATCTTCTTTTGTTTCATTCTTCTTCTTCTTCTTCTTCTTCTTCTTCTTCTTCTTCTTCTTCTTCTTCTTCTTCTTCTTCTTCTTCTTCTTCTTCTTCTACTTCTTCTTTCCTTATTCTACTTCTTCATCGTTTCCTTTACCTTCGTCATCTTTGTTATTCTGCTCATCCCTCTTCTACTCATTTTCAAAAATTTTCTTACACTTCTTCTTCCTTATCACCTCCTCCCTCTTGCTGAGCTCCGTCCTTTTTCTATCTTTCATCATCATTATGCTTCTCATCTCACTTTCTGTGCGTTAAACTTTTCTTCACAGTATCTTTGTCTTCTCTTCTCTTTTCTCATCCTCCTAATTTTCTTTAAATTCATCCTTTCATATCTTTTAATTCTGATACTTTTTGTTACAATTTCAGACTATTCCTTCTATTTTTACAGTTTAGTTTTATCTCCTTTGCCTTTTTTCTCTTGTCCCCCTCAAAATATATATTTGTTCTCTAACCCTCTTAATAATATTTTTTGTTTTATTATTTGTATTCTCTGTTACTTCACTTGTTCATGTGTCAAATTCTTGTTGTTTGTCTATATTTTCTCACCATCTTCTTCTTCTTTTCTTCTTCTTCTTCTTCTCCTTCTTTACATCAATTCTAAGACCTTCGTCATCTTTTTCTTCTCCTCCTCTATTTCTCATTTTCCCTCTCGCTATGTTCCACCTTTTATCATATTCTTTCCACTTATGTTTCTGATTTTCTTTAGGCCTTCTTCTTCTACTTCATCTATGCATGCTCCATCATCTTCATCAAACTATTACGACAAACCTAATCATTTTTCCTTCTTCTTCTTAGATTATTCATTAGTCCCATTTCATCATACCATTTGGCATACGGTATTTTGAAAAATATTATGCTTGATTATGGCCAATAAATACAATTCATAACACTATAATCAATATTATTGAATCACACCCACTTATCACACCATTTCAATATTTTTAGCAAATATTAGCAAAACACAATTTTAGCAAAGATTGAGTCAAATACGATACGGTAAAAGGCCTGGAGAAAGTAGGGCTATCTTCAACGTTTGACTTATGATATGAACCCGGCAAATGGAAAACCTTTTTATACTTCGCTCAAGCTGACAAGACACTCCATTACCATACACTTCACATTATAACAAAGTGTCTTCTCAGCTTGCGCCAACTATTGCAGCATTACTATCAGACAGCCTGTCGGCACTCTTGTCTTTTCAATTCTCTCTCACTCTCTCTCACTCTCTCCTTCTCTCACACTCTTTCTCTCTTTAGCTCACACTCTGTCTCTCTTTAGCTTCCAATACGGCACCAAATGTCGTTCACATGATTCATCATACTTCTAAACAGCGATAATAGAATATGAGAATATAGATAATATAATATTTCTATATTCTATTCTCTCTGCTTCTAAACAATCGTTGTACCGAAAATTCCGAGTGGGACCTTCTAAAAACTCCACCTTCATCCTCTTGTGAAGCCTGCCCAAGCAGAGCAGACATTCTGGCAAGATGGGAAAATTACTCCAGCTCGGTCAATATTGGTTCGAAAATTATACATTCAATCTCAAATTGTAGAGCAGAAAGTTTTCTACAGTTTGAGAACAAATTTATAATTTTTCAATCAATATTGACCGAGCTGAAGACATTTCCCCATCTTGTCAGAATGTCTTCTTTGCTTGGACAGACTATATTTATGGATTTTTGAACGCTGTTTCATTTGAATAATGGTTCCAAGTTTTTATCCATTTTTTTGATCGGTGGTGGGGGGTGGAGGGGGGCTGTGACTGTTATTTTCATCATCAAGTGACGAAATTCGATTTCTTTTTTCAACCTATTCATTGTTCGCGCTTCATCGGTTTGAGACCACTCCTTTTTTTGCTTCTGTTCTTTTCAGGAATTATGAAGTAATTTAGTTCAATTATTTTTGATATTATAATTATTTAGTTGAAGATCTTTTGATGAACGATTCTATTGATTTTGAGTTGGTAATCATAGTTTCTGGAATTTATTGAGTAGTTGTGCAGGTGATATTGTAGTAGTTTTCCATATTTATTTTTTATTTTTTTTTAATGAAATACATTCTCAAACCACTGAATTATTATAAATCTACCTCGAACCGTGTCTCGGTTGCTATACAACTATCAATCTCTGGTAAACTGTTATAGCATAACAGTGAACTGTTATAATTTATAACATAATAGCCCTCGAACCTTTTAGTGGTCTGTTAACTGTTAGCCTAATATAGAGAATCGCTAGACAGAAAGACTCGATCATTATTTACATATGGAATATCCACAGACAGTGACAATTAGAAGAGAAGCACAATGATAATAAAATTGATACAAATCATGTAATAACAAAAATAATTTTTCATTACCTGATTTATTCTCACCTCATCTTAAAATATTGAGACACGTTCAAATTTATGTATTATATTGATTTATTATCATGTATTTTTAGGTCTTTTTCTACAATGATAATCCAAAAATCTTGTGGGATTACGTTATGTATTCGTATTGTTATAAGTTGAAATGTATACCAATGTTTTGTGAGGTAATCTTATGTATTGTAATGCATTCCAATGTATTGTAATGTGATGTATTCTGATAGATTATAATGTGATGGAACATAGGCCTATTCGAATGAATTCTCATTTATTAGAATGTATTCTAATATTGATTGAACATTAATTGTGATCAATCATGAATTAAAACAATAATAAATCTTGCATCCCACTGAAAATATATATGTTTTGACAAAAGATCAGAAACTAAATCACAAGCAAGTACAAAATTGCAGGCATTTTCACGGTCCTCCCCAACTCTCTTCACAAAAGCATTCAAAAAGGTTCTGGATTCAGCCAGCAGATGGCAGAAGCAATAGGGTGATTTGCTTTGACTACCATTGGACACACCTCCAAGCTCTGCCCTTCTACGCTCTGATTGGCTGACGAATTCTCCTCTGCCCTTCCCAAATCTATTGAAAAAACCATTTGAAATAGTTTCAAATTCAACCAGCAGATGGCAGTAGCAATAGGGTGACTTGCTTCAACTTCCATTGGACACACCTTCAAATTCCGCCCGCCTAGGCTCTGATTGGCCGACGACATCGGTTCGAAAAGTTTCCAAATTCGACCAGTAGATGGCAGCAGTTATCGGGTGATGTTTCACATTCGAGTTGGACACGCCTTCATGCCCCACCTGCTCTTTTCTGATTGGTTGACAGTCTTCCGTGAGTTCTGTCTTAGAAAATGGCTGCTAGCGAGAAAATGGTGGATGGTGTATCATTCATACAATATAACAGTGATTTACTATTCACTCACTGGCGGCTCGTACCCACGAAACAGATGAAGTGCTGTACAATAAAAGATACGGGCACTTCACCTGTTTGCATTTACATAATCAACCCTTCACAAATTTCTATGCCAAATTGATAGTTTCTTATCCAGAGTACTGTTGGAATGCAACCATAGAGATATAGTCTTCCCGAACAAAGAATACCCCCTGTTAAGATGGGAGAATGACTCAAGCCCAGTCAATATTGGTTCAAAAATAATCAATTTGATTTCAAATTGTAAGATCTACTATAAAGACCACATTCATAATTCTTGAACAAATATTGACCAAGCTGGAGTCATTTTCCCATCTTGCCAAAGGCTCTTCTTTGCTTGGACAGACTATATCTATAATCTAAAGTTTGTATCCATGGAAAACAAAAATAACGGTAGAAAGGGATCTAAGAAAGGATCATAGAAAATAATGTTAAGGGAGATAGAATCTAACTCACAAGGGTATTCAAAGTCCTCAGCTTTGCATAGAGAAAATAGAAGGATTTTAAAGGTTGAGAAAAACTTTATTTGAATAAAATAGATAGAAGAAAATGTGTCTCATATACATATACTCCACTGTAGATGACACTAGTATGTAATCAGGAGCTGTGTATTTTATGTATTTATCATGTATATTACATAGCTTTACTATGTAGGTCACACTTTTTGTTTATATACTCGTATTTCTGTTCATATTATTTCAGTGTACTTGAAACGGTGAGAAATCGGATTTACGTTGCATTCAGATAATTCAGGTATTTTCTTTATCATAATCTAGGAAGCAGTGATACTCACCAGCTGAAAGGGTATTTCGAATATAAAACAATGCAGCTCATATACTGTATTGTAGTAGATAATATGTACAGTAGTTGGTATTGAATGTAGTTACTTTTGATTACAAGACTTTCCAGTTTATGTGGGTTAGAAGTAGTAAATAAAATAGTTGATACTAGCTGAAAGGGTATTATTTGAATGCAAGACAATGCAGTCTGTACCGAATAGTTGAGAAGAGACGCCTTCACAATAAACTTTACATCGTAACGACGTGTCTTCTCACCTAGATTTAGTTCTCGGAATGGATTTCCAATATCATGCTTTTTATCGCTTCATTTCAGTAGTTCTATCTCTGGTATAGTCTGTTCAAGCAAACAAGACATTTTGTCAAGATGGGAAAATGACTCCAGCTCGGTCAATATTAGTTCACAAATTATAAATTTTGTCTCAAATTGTAGATCAGGATGTTTGCTTCAATTTGAGATCAAATTTATAATTTTTGAACCAATATTGACCGGGCTTGAGTCATTCTCCCATCTTGCCAGAATGTCTTCTTTGCTTGGACAGACTATACTCCAAATGCGATACTATTAAATTCATATCTCGTTGTTTAGAATAGATTCAGCTTCATGACTGTATTATGAATACTGTATGCATTATAACTGAGTTTGTATCTCTCTGAAAGCTTTAAGGAATTTCGATATTACATATTTACACCCTGTATTCACCATAGCATCAGTGGATAATATTATAGAATTTAATGTTGACATTTCAAGAGGGAAATCCTCTTCTCAATTTTATTGTAGTATAAGGTAGCAGTTGAATTGTATGCCAATTGGTATGACTTGAGATCAGAAGGTACTACCATTACGTACTGTTCTTACAGAAACTGGTTTACTCATGCTTAGGATACCTTATTGTCATGAAATATTCACTTGAATCAAATTGAAGGTTCATTTATCAGTTTCTTATAGATTGAATTTTTGTAGATAATCATTTAAACATTTCTCAGGGAAACCTCCCCTCCACAGTCAAAATAGTTAGTAAATATTGTGATTACATTTTCGTCACAGTTGGCCTACCTGTAATGTTTGTCACTATTCCTGTACAGTACCTTGGGTTCGAATTGTTATTGTATTCTTTTTTGCAGGTTTCTTCTCTAGAAAAATTCGTGTGATACTCAACACCACACTACGTTTGTGTTTTTTATAGATTTGCAAAAATCAAGCTGGTAATTAGCTCAATGAAGTTGTTACCGTACTTAATAATTACTATAAATCATAAATAAAACAATGATGTTCGCTAATAAATATTATATAGTCATCCTGGTCCTCTAAGTAATAAAGCTTCTTAATCTATATCTATACAAGCGAAATGGCACTGACTGACGGATTCATTCACTGACTGATACATTCATCAGCAGAACTAAGAATCCACTGAACCGAATGCGTTCAAATTTGGCAGGCATGTTCAGTTGGACGTTTAGACGCGCCAAAGAAAGAATTTTAAAAAATTTTCAAGGATACGCCAAATATTTTAGTTTTTCTAGAGTTTTTCGGCGTTATCCTCATTTTTTCGAGAACCAATCGGTAGAAAATGTTGATATTTGGTGGGCAGGTTCAAATGAGGTCTAGAAATTTTGTGTTAAAATATTTTTGCAATCCGTTCAAGATTACGCCAGTAATCAGGTTTTCAAAATTGTAGATGTGTTGCGGGTTGCATATCTTCCGCCTTTATACGACCAATCCTTACTGTAAATTGAATGGTTCAGCGAGATTATAGATGAATTAATTTGGAAGATATTGAATCAAGATTCAAACTATGTCCGATATACTTCCCAAGGTTATGCTTAATATTAGCGTTTTACTATTTTTTTGAATTTTCGGAGTTTTTCTTAGATTTTTCTAGAAAAAATTGGCAGAAAATGTTGCAATTAGGTAAACAGGTCCAGATTAGGTGTAGAAATGCTGTGCTCAATAAATTTCAAACCCCTACTGAACGGAATTTGCAGGCGAGCGAAGCGAGCCTGTTTGTCGTAGCTGACACTGACAGAGGTTTTGCAGGTCCAGATTAGGTCTAGAAATGCTGTGTTCAATGAATTTTGAATCCCTTCTGAACGGAATTTCCTGTTTGACTCACTTAAACTGCCTATACTCGGGGGTCCAGGGCGGAGCGTCCTGGTTAGGCGGACATGTGGTATTGGGAACGAACATTTGCGAACAGTTTTGCTTAAACTAACGAACTTCTAAGCGTGGTTTTCCGAGCACGTATTCTTATCTGTAGAAGGAAAACTGCTCAAGATCAACTCCATTCTTCTAATATAATATATATTGCATCTGTTTTTCAATTTGTGGAAAACATTTTTACAACCCCTGATTAATAACAGTTGTTGATAATTTTTTTTTGTGAATTATTTTTCTCTATACTATTGCAAATATCATCACTCTATCATCTCTTCTCATTGTCTAAACATTCAATTAGATTATTCAATTCGTGTTTAAACATTTACTTAATAATCCATGCAGAATGCCAAGGGCAAATTTTATATAAGGTATCTCTAAATATCTTCCATAGCACTGAAATATTCCAGCTTGCTACCGGCATTATTGCAACAATTATGGTTAATGAAGCGCCATCTATGTACAACCTGTATTAGGGAAGTAAGTACTGGTACAAGCATAATTGCAAATATTTCAATTGAACGTATATCATACGGCTAAATGTTAGTGCTTGTTGGTTGAGCAGTCTCTAAATCACATCTAAATGTTAACTGCTTCAAATAATCTTCTATTTTACCCGTATCACTTCACTTTCAATCTCTCTTCTTGTATTCTCTCACTGCTCACATCTTCTTTTTCTTCTTCTTCTTCTTCTTCTTCTTCTTCTTCTTCTTCTTCTTCTTCTTCTTCTTCTTCTTCTTCTTCTTCTTCTTCTTCTCTTTTTTCTTCTTCTTCTCCCTTTTTTCTTCTTCTTCTTTTTCCTCGTTTATTCTTCCTCTTCTTCTTATTCTTCTTCCTTTTCTTCTTCTTCTTCTTCTTTTCTTTCTACCTTCTTCTTCTTTTTCTTCCTATTCTTCTTCTTCTTCTTCTTCTTCTTCTTCTTCTTCTTCTTTCTTTTTCTTCTTCTTCCTTTTTCTTCTTTTCTTCTTCCTTTTCTTCTTCTTCTTCCTTTTCTTCTTCTTCTTCTTTCTCTTCTTCTTCCTATTCTTCCTTCTTCTTCTTCCTTTTTTCTTCTTTTCTTCTCTCCTTCTTCTTCTTCTTCTTTCCTCTTTCTTTCTTCTCCTCTTCTTCTTATTCTTCTTCCTTTTCTTCTTGTTTTTCTTCCTCTTCTTCTTCTTCTTTCTTCCTATTTTCCTTCTTCTTCTTCCTCTTCTTCTTCTTCTTCTTCTTCTTCTCCATCACCATCACCATCTCCATCTTCATCTCCATCACCATCACCATCTCCATCTTCATCATCATCATCATCATCTTCTTCTTCTTCTTCTCCTCCATCTCTCCTTCTTCTTTCTTCTTCTTCTTCTTCTCCTCCTCCTGCCTCCTCTTCTTCTTCTTCTCCTCCTTCCTCTTCTTCCATCCTCATTTATCTCTTCCTTCATCTCTCTCTATTCTTATTCTAACTAACATTTCCTCAATACAATATTCCTCTTACTCTTTTGAAAATATTTCATCTAAAACAGAGATGTATAAGATAAAGGCTCATTATAATTGTTGTCGTTATTGAATAATAGGGCGAAGAATGATTTCACTGCTGTATATGCATTTATATACTGTAGAGTTGTGGTTCAAGAGATGATCTTTGCATGCGATATTTACTGTAGGTATTTATTGCAGTATTATTTCGCATTAGAAAGTGCTGTCTCTAACGTGAGGTGGGGGCGGTGTCGGTAACGCCGATTGGAAACCATAAATAATAACTTATTTTCCTTTTCGTTTCTTCCTTGTTGTTGTTCTTTTGTCGCTTCTTTCACTTGTCCATCCACTCTTCTATGTTACTTTCATAGTAACAGAAAGTTGGGCGGTTTTTTCTGCTCCTTGTATGCTTCAACAGCTGATGTTGTGAATTCTATTTTTAATAAGCTTCGCTCGCCTTCTCCGCATAGCGGTCCCCTGGACCCCCGCCCCGACAGTATCAGTAGTGACAGTGAGTCAAACGCTTCGCTCGCTTCGCTCGCCTGCATAACCTCTGTCAGTGTAAGCTGAGACAAACAGGATCGCTTCGCTCGCCTGCAAATTCCGTCCAGAAGGGATTCAAAACTTATTGAACACAAATAACTTATTGAAAGCATTTCTAGACCTAATCTGGACCTGTTCACCAAATTTCAACCTTTTCTACCAATTTATTCTCGAAAAATACAAGAAAAACTCTGAAAATTCCGAAAAATAGTAAAACGCTAATATTGAGCGTAACCTTGGGAACTATATCAGACATAGTTTGAAACTTGTTTCAATATATTCCAAATTAGTTTATCTATAACCTCGCTGAAACATTGAATTCACAGTAAGGATTGGTCGTATCAAGGCGAAAGATATGCAACCCGCAATACGTCTACAATTTAAAAAAACCTGATTACTGGCGTAATCTTGAACGGAATTAAAAAATATCTTAACACAACTTTTCTAGACCTTATCTGAACCTACCTACCAAATATCAACATTTTCTACCGATTGGTTCTAGAAAAAATATTTGGTGTATCTTTGAAAAGTTCCTAAAATCCGTTGTTAGCGCGCGTCTAAACGTCCAACTGAACATGCCTGCCAAATTTGAACGCATTCGGTTCTGTGGATTTTTAGTTCTGGTGATGAATGAATGCATGAATCAGTCAGTCAGTCAGTGCCATTTCTCTTTTATAGATATAGATTTTGTGAAAAATGAGGTTATAATATTGCGAATTGGAACAACCCTTTGGGTCTCCCCACTAATGAAAGCATACGCTAAATAAATAAATATATTTTATTTATTGTGTCGTATTTATTCAATATTCAATATCCTAGACCAGGTTCACTGCAGGTGATGTAGTACTGTACTTTCAATAATGCATAGATAAGCATTATGACAACGCCCTTTATATAATGGAACCGTGTTACATAATAGGGTTTGGGGAAGAACGGCCATGTTTTTACCTATTTGATACGTTTCAGTTACGTTGGCAGACTATTGTTTGGATGCGTATTTATTTAGTACTGGCATAGTACTTACTTGGCGTTATTAATTTCCTTAATATAGTCATTAAGATGGCAAGATGGGATGACTCAAGCTCGGTAAATATTGGTAGAAAAACTATCAATTCGATCTCAAATTGTAGGAAACAACTCGATCCAATATTAAGACCACATTTATAATTCCTGAACAAATATTGACCAAGCTGGAGTCATTTTCCCATCTTGCCAGAGGTACTTCTTTGCTTGAACAGACTGTACTTCCTTATTAATAGCCTTATTATATAGTACATTCTGGCCTTATCAATTGCCTATGCGATATAGTAATTGACAACATTGGCCTTATAACACAATAAGAATGACACAAAATCCAAATTCTATAAATAAATATATCCTTCAAATACTCACTTGATAAACTTGTTCAAATCTTAATTTTCAAATCAACTATGTATTAGAAAAAGATAGTGAATACACTGGAGGCTCGTACCCACAAACAGGTGAAGTGCCCATATCTTTTATTGTACAGCACTTCATCTGTTTCGTGGGCACGAGCCGCCAGTGAGTGAATAGTAAATCACTGTTTTATTGTACGAATGATACACGATCCACCATTTTCTCGCTAGCAGCCATTTTCTAAGACAGAACTCACGGAAGACTGTCAACCAATCAGAAAAGAGCAGGTGGGGCATAAAGGCGTGTCCAACTTGAATGTGAAACATCACCTGATAACTGCTGCCATCTACTGGTCGAATTTGGAAACTTTTCAAACCGATGTCGTCGGCCAATCAGAGCATAGGGGGGCGTAACTTGAAGGTGTGTCCAATGAAAGTCAAAGCAAGTCGCCCTATTGCTACTGCCATCTGCTGGTTGGATTCGAAACTATTTCAAATGGTTTTTTCAATAGAGTTGGGTGGGGCAGTTGAGATGTCGTCAGCCAATCACAGCGTAGGAGAGCAGAGCTTGGAGGAGTGTCCAATGGGAGTTGAAGCAAGTCACCCTATTGCTTCTGCCATCTGCTGGTTGATTTCGGAACTTTTCCAAATGTTTTTGTGAAGAGAGTTGGGGAGGACAGTGAAAATGGCTGCAATCTTGAACTGGCTAGTGATTTAGTTTCCGATCTTTTGTCAAAGAATGTAAATTTCCAGTGAGATGCAAGTTTGATGATGGCTTTCAATATTAGAATCGTTCAATCAATATTCAAATAAATTCCAATACATTAGGTTCAGGTATTTTTAGATATGAAACAATCAATTTGGCATAGACATTTGTGAAGGGTTGATAATGTATTTTTCTGATATTAGCAAATCAACAACAATCGGATCCTGCAAACTTGACAAATCCTAATTTATTACATACATAATTACATTCTCCTCTACACTTTGAGACCAAATTCATAATTTTTGAACCAATATTAACCGAGCTAGAGTCATTTTCTCATCTTGACAGAATGTCTTCTTTGCTCGACCAGACTATATTTATAACCTTAGTTCAACGACCAACCACTGGCGGCTCGTGTCCACGAAATAAGTGAAGTGCTGTACAGTAAAAGATACGGGCACTTCACCTGTTTCGTGCGTATTAGCTGCCTGCGAGTATTGACACCACACGAGAAACTACAGTTTTGAAAAAAGTATTAAAAACATTATCTTCTGCTACCGTAAATAGATTTCAAAGTATTAGAAAACCAGTCTTCAACATGTCAATGACTCAACATAAAATTCAACTTATTAAATCCGCTTTTCAAATAAAATCTTTTTATAACTTTTATCAAATCCTCTTTACACTTTACTCTTCACTTTTCAATTACAATCCTCTTTTTACTATCTCTCTTCTTTCTATACTTAATATCGTAACAGACGACTGAACATTGAAAGTACCCTGTCAATGATCTCTGTAACATACGCTTTCACAGTTTAAAGGGTCTTTGCCACAGTAATATAAACACATTTCAAGATATTGAAAAACCAGTCTTGAGTATGGGCTCGTCAATGATATCCATCAAACTACAGACTAACATACTCGGTTTAAGCAAATAAGACCCTCTGGCAAGATGGGAAAATGACTCCAGCTTGGTCAATATTTGTTCAAGAATTATAAATGTGGTTTTAATAGTAGATCGAGTTGTTTCCTACAGTTTGAGATCAAATTGATAATTTCTCTACCAAATAATAATTTTTCAAATATAATTTTTCTACCGATATTGACCGAGCTTGAGTCATTTTCCCATCTTGCTAGAGGCTCTTCTGTGCTTGGACAGACTATAGAACTACTTGTCTAATCGAAGACTTGTCCAATCAAAACACGCTTGTTTCGATTAGTCAAGTTGTGTAATTCGTCAATATTTTCAGCTTTGCATTGAATGTGTAATTGAAGACTTCACTAATAATTGAGACACTCCCCTACACCCTACAGAAGCAGTATAATCAGAGTCTCTCTATATAAACTAGGGAAGCGCATGCGGAGGCAGCCGCAAATTGAGCGGAGCGAGCTTTCTTTTTGTCCAAAAGTTTTTGAAGCGTAGACTCGAAAATTTGATCCCGATATTTTAAGCCTAGCTAAACCTAGCTGATGGTGAAAGTGGCTCATTCTATTACCATGTAATGTTATGAAATGAGAATATAAAATAGGAGCAACAACCTTTAAGTGAATGTTTTCTCAAGTGAGTGTTTATTTTGATAGAATAAGGCAAGATGAGAAAATGACTCCAGCTTGGTCAATATTGGTTAAAAAAATATTGATTGGGCTCAAATTGAAGGTCAGAATGTTTCCTACGATTGAGACAAAATCAATAATTTTCAAACAATATTGACCAAGCTGGAGTCATTTTCTCTATGAGTGGTTTAACTTTGTAAATACAGCATTTGACGTACCTTATTTGGTCTCAAATGTGCTCTGATTGTTTAAAATAATTATTCAGTAGCAAATTATAAAGGAAAATCGATATAAACTTGAAAAATCGCGAAAAAATAAGCCTATTGGATGAAATTTGGGCAATTTTTTTATGTATTTCCACAACAAGCTTCCATTGTTTGTTAGCATGTTGAGAAATATTGAATAAATGCAAATAAATAAATAATTTTATTAATAAAGACATCAGGTAAAAAACCCATTTTGCCTCCTTCTAACAGTACAATATAGTTATTTGTGTATCAGTACGCAAAGAGTGATTTTGCTGCATCAAGAGAAACACTTATGCACGAGCCGCAGGACGTATTACACATTAAGTTTTTCCAAACTACCATATTGGATGTGAAAGGTTGTAATTAAAATTAAAATAGTCATATCTCAGTTATTTATCATTGAATCCTGACAAATCAGCACCATTTTATTCAGAACTAGCCGGTAGGCTCGCTTTGCTCGCCTTCTCCGCCTAGCCTGGGGGCTCCGCCCCCTGGACCCCCGACAGTATAGGCAGTGTAAGTGAGACAAACAGGCACGCTTCGCTCGCCTGCAAAACCTCTGTCAGTGTCAACTGAGACAAACAGGCTCGCTTTGCTCGCCTGCAAATTCCGTTCGGAAGGGATTAGAAATTTATTGAACACAGCATTTCTAGACCTAATTTGGACCTGTTTACTTAATTTCAACATTTTCTGCCAATTTGTTCTAAAAAACCTAAGAAAAACTCCGAAAATTATGAAAAATAGTAAAACGCTAATATGAAGTGTAACCTTTGGAAAGTATATTGGACATAGTTTAAAACTTTTTTAATTTCTAATTTCTAATTTTCAATTTTCAATTTTCAATTTTCAATTTTCAATTTTCAATTTTCAATTTTCAATTTTCAATTTTCAATTTTCAATTTTCAATTTTCAATTTTCAATTTTCAATTTTCAATTTTCAATTTTCAATTTTCAATTTTCAATTTTCAATTTTCAATTTTCAATTTTCAATTTTCAATTTTCAATTTTCAATTTTCAATTTTCAATTTTCAATTTTCAATTTTCAATTTTCAATTTTCAATTTCAATTTTCAATTTTCAATTTTCAATTTTCAATTTTCAATTTTCAATTTTCAATTTTCAATTTTCAATTTTCAATTTTCAATTTTCAATTTTCAATTTTCAATTTTCAATTTTCAATTTTCAATTTTCAATTTTCAATTTTCAATTTTAAATTTTAAATTTTAAATTTTAAATTTTAAATTTTAAATTTTAAATTTTAAATTTTAAATTTTAAATTTTAAATTTTAAATTTTAAATTTTAAATTTTAAATTTTAAATTTTAAATTTTAAATTTTAAATTTTAAATTTTAAATTTTAAATTTTAAATTTTAAATTTTAAATTTTAAATTTTAAATTTTAAATTTTAAATTTTAAATTTTAAATTTTAAATTTTAAATTTTAAATTTTAAATTTTAAATTTTAAATTTTAAATTTTAAATTTTAAATTTTAAATTTTAAATTTTAAATTTTAAATTTTAAATTTTAAATTTTAAATTTTAAATTTTAAATTTTAAATTTTAAATTTTAAATTTTTAATTCTTAATTTAATTTTCTCTTAACCAAACAAATCTTAAAAGGTCGTTTATTTCTTTTATTTCTATGTAAAATAATATTGGAAGTTGTTCTAAGTTGAAAATAATAGGCAAAAAAAATGTTCTGCTCAGGTCTCGAACCCCCCCTGATTGGTAAGCAGTGAAATACTAGTCCACGTTGCTAACCACTGGGCTATGAGGGTTTCGTTAAGGAGCCGATTCTGCCAGTGATACCAACATGATTTCAAGAGCATAATAGACATTTCTGACCAGGAACGTTTCTCAAAACTGATGTTAGGTTGCAATCCTGCAGTGCAGAGAGCATGAATATAGCATGAATAATGTGTATAGTAATAGTGTGTAAGCAATCCTTTTTTTCCTTTTTTCGTCCTTAATATGCAAATTTTCAAAATGCTCTATAGCCTATAACCTGGTCGTCCATGTCTACTATCACCATGTCAAGTTTGAATCAAATCGGTCGAGCGGTTCCGGAGGAGTAGTTATACAAAGAGTGACTTTCCTAATCCATTAGAGCTTCGCTTCGCTCCGCTCAATAATAATTCTCAACTAATACGATCCAATTTTCATCATCAAATCCAAATGAAAAAAATTCTGTTCTTACTTTTTAATATTTGAACCGAATATCTGCACTATCTTTGTAGTGAACAGTTTTTGATAAAGTAATACATTTTGTACTGAATATTAATAGAATCCCTAAGGCTGAGGCCGCACTGCCGGTGGGTAGAGCGTGGTGGGTGGAGGGTAGTTGGTAAATCTATAGAACATACACACCAACCACAGTAATACATCGTATGAATAGTATGTGTTCAGCCGCCATCTTGAAATTCTTAAATATGGACAAAATAACCTCAAAAAACAGTATGACGTCATACCATTCATACGATGTATTACTGTGGTTGGTGTGTATGTTCTATAGATTTACCAACTACCCTCCACCCTCCACGCTCTACCCACCGACAGTGCGGCCTGAGCCTTACGTTCAGTGACTCATCAATCCAAAATCGATTTCAACTCAAGTTGTTTCTACCTTTAAACTACAACCAATCTCAACTCCTGAGATATGATTCTACATTTTTATAGAATAGACATCATTTTCATAAATCTTGAATGTGATAAATATAAGTTAGAGTTTTAAAATATTACAATCCACTTCATTCTACTCTCTGATACTATGAAAGGCCTATAGTTATAGTCTGTCCAAGCAAAGAATACATTCTGTTAAGATGGGAAAATGACTCCAGCTCGGTCAATATTGGTTTGAAAAATTGAAAATTTTGTTTAAAATTGTAGAAAACATCCTTATCTACAATTTAAGACCAAATTTATAATTTTTTAACACATATTGAACGAACTGTAGTCATTTTCCCATCTGGCCAGAATGCCTTCTTTGCTTGGACAAACTACCATGATTCTGTTATGATATCATAACAAAATCAGCTACTCTAACTTCATCTTACTAATCCTCACCCCGCTATATTTAAGCCAACACATTCCATTCAAAGTTCTCAATGCACTTACTTACTTTTCTAAGTAAGCGGCTTAGCTACTACTACTTCAAGCGAAAGATGTCCCATAAAAACGTTAGCCGGCCTGGGTAAAGAAGCCTGGATACTTCAACGTACAAAAAATAAAAATAAAAGTCAATGCAAGCCGATAAAAAATTCCAAAGCTAAATACTATAGCTACCAGACAGTACAGAGAAAAAAAGAGATTTGTTTTACGGGTTTCAATTTTTTTCTCATTTTTAGCCGTTATTCTCAGGGATGCCGATCGATTCTCCTTTTTTATTTCTCCTTCATTGCTATTTTTTTCTTTTTTAGTCTCTTCCTTTTTGTTTTGGTGTTTCTTTCAAACTTTTTTTCTCTTTTAGAGTGCACTTTCCATTGCTAAGCGAAAGACCGGTTCCCTACGTATGTTAATTATTTTCGAAAGGGTTTTTAACCTCTGAAAGTAGGAGGAAAAAGAGTAAAATATGAATACAAACAGTCAGTTTCACAATAATTCATACATGGATTTCGATCCCTGACGAACCATTTGATGCGATCGGGGATGCTTCATTTCTTTCAAAATGAAAGGGGAGCTTCATAGTGTTGATTCATTTTAGAATTCAACACCCAATTTGGGAAAAAATGTTACTTGTTCACACACTGTACGGCTTGTGAAATGGTTATACATTGTTTATTCCATATCAACGAACCTGGGATACAGTAAGAAATAAAAGATCCAACATATCCAAACAGAGCTAAAGAGGTGATGAACCATAATTTTCATTTGTTACATGATTTGGATTTTGTATATTAGTATTTTTTTATATCAATAAGATCTTGAATTTTGTATTTAATTTGATTGGTTAATAAATCTATTTATTTATTTATTTAGAGCTGCCGAGAAAAAGACGGTTGCGTCTGTATCTTGTTCATGTACACTATGTAAGCTATCAACACCTGATTCAAAGCACTTATTGTCTTGTAAGACTTCAAGGGAATCATCTAGGCATATCTAAATGACAACTCGAATAGATAAAATCAGCTGTTGGAGCGCACAAGGAGCAGACAAAACGTTTTTACCCCATACCATACGACATCAATGGTGATTTTCATCTGTGTGTACGAAATTCCTTTCAAAAAGATACACTAGAATAACTGGATGATCAAATTAATCAATCCATATCAAAGTTTTTAATAATAATAATTAATCTTGTCCTCTGGTAAATAAGGTAAAATAGAAGTGAGAATGCACAAGGCTAGACAAAGCGTGAAGTCGATCGAAAATGTGTACGCGTGTGCCATCTGGTGGAGAATCATCCAACTAACTGGACTCCAGTGTCTACAAACAGGATTCAAACTTTCAAGTGACCACGTTTCTGCTTGTAGCAACATGCACTCTTGACTTCTAGAAATAATGCAATGATGCTAATATAGTCTGGCCAAGCAAAGAAGAGCCTCTGGCAAGATGGGAAAAAGACTCCAGCTCGGTCAATATTGATTCAAAAATTATTGATTTGGTCTCAAATTGTAGATCAGCAAGTTTCCGGTAATTGAGACCAAATCAATAATTTTTGAACCAATATTGACCGAGCTGGAGTCATTTTCCCATCTTGCCAGAGACTCTTCTTTGCTTGGCCGGACTATAGTAACGCTGCTTATAATAAAGCCGACAGTCCGAGGCATGTGCCACGAATGCCTCGCGGTTCAGTCTGTTGACGCAAAAAAGACCCTCTGGCAAGATGGGAAAATGACTCCAGCTCTAGCTCGATGAATTAATAATAAATGAATTTATAATTCAAGAATTATAAATGTGGTCTCAAATATTAGAACAGATTGTTTAGACTTTTCAACAAATATTGATCGAGCTAGATTCATTTTCCCATCTTACCAGAGTCATCTTTTTTGCGTCAACAGACTGTACCGCAAGGCATTCGTGGCACATGCCTCGGACTATCGATACGCGACTTAAGATCATTCCATTCAAGATAATAGATCTAAAAATTGTATCTAAAAAAATCATCCACGGTAACTAACCAGGTTAAGAAACAAGCTAGAGATGAAAAAAAACATTACTTGGAAAGTAGGCTATCTGATCTTAGTATCTCGATCGTATTCGATCAAAAATCAAACACTCAAAACGTCGGGGAAAAACTAATCGAATGTGGAACGAATAGGTATCATCATAGCTTCATCGAAGCTATTGAAGGAGTATGCTATGAAGCTGGAAGGAAAATGCTAGGAAGCTATACATAGCCGGCCGGGTTGGCCGAGTGGACTTGGGCGGTACACAACCTTCAGTCCGCTAGCGCTACCCGGTCGTGGGTTCGAATCCCACCAGAGGCATGGTCGTTTTTCCACCTCTTAAATCACCCATAACTTTCCATTACCCACGCTCAAGTTAAATTGAATACTTATGTGGGCATCATCCGCAAAAAAAATACATAGGCTACAGAGTACACAGCGAAATAACATGGCTTGCATTGGTAATTATCATACCTCATGAAATTACTACATTTAATTTATAATGTAAATAGATTCATGGATAATTGATTCAAAAGTACTCGTAATATGAATATCTATATCTAAAAAAGCGAAATGGCACTGACTGACTGATTCATTCATTCATTTATTCATCACCAGAACTAAAAATCCACTGAACCGAATGCGTTCAAATTTGGCAGGCATGTTCAATTGAACGTTTAGACGCTCGCTAAGAACGGATTTTAATAACTTTTCAAGAATACGCAAAATATTTAAGTTTTTCTATCGTTTTTCGGCGTTTTCTCAATTTTTACGAGAAGAAAATGTTGTGTATTGGTACACAATACGGTAGAAAATGTTGATATTTGGTAGGCAGGTTCGGATAAGGTCTAGAAATGTTGTGTTGAAATATATTTGAATTCCGTTCAATATTACGCCAGTATTCAGTTTTTTTAAATTGTAGATGTATTGCGGGTTGCATATCTTCCGCCTTGATACGACCAATCCTTACTGTAAATTCAATGGTTCAGCGAGGTTATAGATGAACTAATTTGGAAGATATTGAATCAAGTTTCAAACTATGTCCGATATGTTTCCCAAGGTTACGCTCAATATTAGCGTTTACTATTTTTCGGAATTTATCTTGTATTTTTGAGAATAAATTGGTAGAGAATGTTGAAATTTGGTAAACTGGTCCAGATTAGGTCTAGAAATGCTCTGTTCAATAAATTTTGAGTCCCTTCTGAACGGAGTTTGCAGGCGAGCGAAGCGAGCCTGTTTGTTTTAGCTTACACTGATAGAGCTTATGCAGGCGAGCGAAGCGAGCCTGTTTGACTCACTGACACTGCTGATACTGACGGGGTCCAGGGGCGGAGCCCCTGGCTAGGCGGAGAAGGCGAGCGAAGTGAGCCTGCCGGCTAGTAGTTTCATGTTGATTTGTAGACAGTGAGAAGAGTGTTTAATGAACATTGCAATAACAGATGAATCGATAACGTTCAAGATGAAATAAAAAATAAATAAATAAGATTACTCACAAAAACTGTAGTCAGTGTAGATGAAAATTCATTTGTACAGAGAGCTCGATATTTACCTGGAAAAGAGAAAGATTATTATGCGTGGTAGTGATGTTGAAAAAATTAAAGATCTTATTGCTAAAGGTATTAACGGAAACGAAGATATGAATCAGAAAGATAACAAAAGAACACATTACCAATGAGTTAACACAATAGGTTAACACAAAAATATACAGGTAAACATAAGAAGTATTTTTAGTATCAACAAACTATGATTATGCTTATGCTGGGACACTTTTAATACTCCGACAGGAGTAGTAGAATACTGCATTCACATAAAGAGGAAGACTCAATAGAAGATAAACAGAAAAACAAGAGAAATTGACTAAGATTAAAAAAAAGAAAACAAAAAGTAAGGAATTTTGAAACAGAAGAGGAAAAAAGAATGAGAAGAAGAGAAGAACGAAAACGAGAGATAGATAATGGAGAAGGGAAGATAAAAAAAGAGAAATGAGGAAAAGAGGAGAAGAGAAACTGAGAGAAAACCAGAAGTTAGAGGAAATTGAAAAGACAAAGAGAGTAAATTTAAATAGTTGGTAACGAAGAGACAATTATACGAATGAAAATAAGAATTACAATAAAGATAATAATGAAGAATAAAAAGTAGAAACAAGGAAATAAAGAGAAAGAAAAAAGAAGAGAATGGAAGGAGTAGAACTAGAAGAAAAATGAAAATAGGAGTGTAAAAAGAGAGAAGAAATAATACGTATGATGGAGGACTTGAGACTTGACAACCTGGTATCGTGATATACTACTGTATAGTATAGGATACAATAGGATGATGGTAGATTAGAGTGGCATTGACATTGGCTGCACTATTACCAGCATACGAAGGGGGCACTTATCTCTTCCGCTCGGCCGAGTAATCCATCACTACAGCCATACTCGGCCGAGTAATGTACGACTGCATACAAACTGATATAAATATAAACAAACACTCTCACACACAGTTCAGACACACAGCTCAATAGAATTGAATAACAATTCGATGCAAAACCTGAGCATTTTCATATGAAAAGTAAAGTCTGAAGCATTCTAATGAATAGAAGATTTGTAAACTTTTTCGGACCGTAATTTTATCGTACCTTCTTATAGACCTTTTAAGGGCCTTATTATACGGGATGTATCAAGACATTTAACAAAACATTAATCAAAACAGACAATTAGAATGGATTCTAAACAAAATATATACTTAGTTAACCATACTTTGTTTCGATCAAATTTAATATTTCATATTAGTCCAGTCAATAAAGCCTGTCCACACGGGTATAGAGTGCATGAAATTTGCCCAATATTTGACCTCAAGAGTCCAAATGCGACTTTCTACCACCAATAATTTTCAAGATAGACGCATTTTAGCACAAAAAATTGGTGTTTTTCCGGTGTATAGGAATAAGCTTGAAGTACTTAGCTTAATGAAATTCTTCAATTTCATCCGAATTGAACATATAGTATATGAAATAGAACCGCCTTTTGAAGCTGAAAACAATGAGCTTTAGTTTGTTAAGATCCGATCACTTTTACGAAAGTTAGAGATGTCCTTAGATTATTATCCTTGAAGGGTCCTTTCTACTTCAAATAGTCCAGATTTTGAGCAGTAAAATAAGTATTCTGATAGGGAATGATCAATATAGACTACCAGACACCACTTTAAATATTGTTATTATTTCGTATGTATATTTTAGTATCAAAATATTGACAAAAACCACCTGTAGCTGAATTTGGAGGAATTCAATTCTTGGAAAAGTGAACCTTAAACTTCCAAAAATAGGTCAAATATCGATATTGATATGTTATTTTGACTTTACTTCTCATGGTCGACAACTTTTAGGGTTAGGGGGTAGTTATTGTAGTATTGTTATTTTATGAGTTACATCACATTAAAAATCAGTTAGGACATTTTTTGGGATTTTTTAAAAAAAGGGAGTTTTGATCAAATGTAAAAAAATTTCTATTTGGCCGATTTTTTGTTTTCTTTTTTTTCAATCGACGCAGATTTTAGTCCTCTTCAATTTCTATTCAGATCACTTTTCTCTATGATCAACCGTTTCCGGGTAATATGCGAAAAACTAAAAAATTCTACCTTCTACCCCCCCTCCCATCCTATGATCACCCCCCAGGTCCGGGGACTTTTAGTATGTTGACCTCCCAACTAGTCTAAACAAATCCCCGAGGTCAAAAATTGGGGCATATTTCATGCACTCTATAATGCTTTATTGACTGGACTACATCTATTTGCGTTGTTCAAAATTCCACAAGAAAAACTGTGATTTGGTATTTCTTCAAGAGTGGGTGGTAGTGGACGGCATAATCAAGCCCCATTAGAACAATGTAATTTTTATCTATCTCTTGAAACAGATAGAGCCTCTATTAATGGAATTTCACGTTCTTTATGTCATTGGAAAGAGAATTTAATTCTCCAGCGGCGTGACTCTTTACTTTTCGATTTTTAGTTTCTTTTAATGATTATCGAATAATTAATTAATTATGAAAGTATTGAACTGCAATTATTGAAATAAACTGGAAATCGAAAAAGTAAAGAGTCACACCCCTGGAGAATTAAATTCTCTTTCCAATGACATAAAGAACGTAAAATTCTGTCCATAAATAGAGGCTCTATCTGTTCCAAGAGATTGATAAAAATTACTTGTTCTTATGGGGCTTGATTTTGCCGTTCAGCAGTTTGACGTCCACTACCGCCCACCCTTAATAATGATGAAAAACGCGTAAAAATAAGATGAAAAAAATATATTTACAAATTAAATTATATTTAAAATTATACCCTTAATAATGATGAAAAAAGAGTAAAAATAAGAACAATTCATGATAGCAGCCAGTAGTAGAGGTTTGAACACTATATATTATAAATAAATTACTCCAGGGTTAAATCAAGCTACGATCGCATTATTTATTACAATGTGTTTAATTTGAATCAGCTGATGGTTCAAACTGAATTGTCTTGTCAAATTTTCTCCAAAACCTCCCTGAATACAGTAATTTTCAATAACTAGAAGTTCTGTGAACAGTAGTCCTCACGAAGTCACCCATGGATGGGGCATTATTCATGAAGGGAATACTTAGTTATGTTGAGTTTCAAATTTCATTAAGTGCATGCGTCATTGAATGCAATTAACAATAAACTCGACAGCTGGTTCAGCATGGATAATTCTGTAGTGTGAATTTTCAATACTTATTTTCTCTAAGGGCTACTGTATTATTAAAACTAGAAATAATTAAAATCGAAGTACCATTTTTTAAAAATATTTAAATGTGAATTTTTTTATGTTCAGAAGTATAAATGTATATAGGCTAGTAATATTTTAGCATGGCGGTAATTCCTTTTCCTTTCATATTATCCTTAAAATTCAATATTTCAAGAAACCTTACATATACATCGACCCGCAATTTCAAGAGGAACATTCCTGTCAAATTTCATCAGAATCTATTGCCGCGTTTTGTCGTAAATGAAGAACAAACAAACAAACAAACAAACAAACATAAAGAGAAATGCATAATCGTCGTCTTGAATATTGACCTCACTTACGTTCGGTCAATTATTGCAGTTTTAAACATGAAAAAATCAGGCAGCAGTATTCGATTCGAGTGAACTCCCCTCCTCTCTTAAATAAGCAGAATGCGAAGGGCATCGAAGACGTTTCAATGGGGTGTGAGTGGGGGGGGGGGGCAAATGGGGGTAGAGATGGTGTGATAAGGTCACCTGTAATCAAACGTGGGGGTCAAAGGTCAAAAGTCAACTGGCCTTACTGCATCGGCTGCGACGACAAGTGGCATGCTATTGTCATCATTGAATAAGGCTTAAAAATAGGACAGCTTGCAGCAGCTTATGATTCCAATACTGTAACCAAAGTTAACTGACTCAAAGGCTGAGGCCGCACTGTCTCTGGGTAGAGCCTGGAGGGTGGAGGGTAGTTGGTAAATCTATAGAACATACACACCATCCACAGTAATACATCGTATGAATGGTGTGACGTCATTCTGTTTTTTGAGGTTATGTTGTCCATATTTAAGAATTTCAAGATGGCGGCTGAACACATACCATTCATACGATGTATTACTGTGGATGGTGTGTATGTTCTATAGATTTACCAACTACCCTCCACCCTCCAGGCTCTACCCACCGACAGTGCGGCCTCAGCCAAACAGTATGCAATAATGGAATCAGGAATATCTTGCTAAGGTCGGAATTACACGGTATTATTAAATAATAGTAATTGTCTACTATCACATGGATTCTTATGAAAAAGATGTAGATATTATTAATATTGTTGCTGTTCTTATTTCAGCAACACATTTCAGTTAAAAACTATATTTCTAACTGTATTTTGAAATAAATATATATTAAATTCATTTTAACTTTACATTGAAGAATGGCTGGTCACTGGTCAGCTCTAAAATCTCAGGTAAGGCTATGTACTGTAAGCAGGATATCAACAGAATGAAGCCTCTACTTTTCCCTCTTCATCTTTTCCTTTTTCTTCTCCGCCTTATCCTCCTCTTTCTTCTTCTTCTTCTTCTTCTTCTTCTTCTTCTTCTTCTTCTTCTTCCCTCTTCTTCTTCTCCTTCTTCTTCTCCTTCTTCTTCTTCTCCTTCTTCTTCTTCTCCTTCTTCTTCTTCTTCTTCTCCTTCTTCTTCTTCTTCTTCTTCTTCTTCTCTCCTATTTTCCTTCTTCTTCTTCTTTTTCTTCGTCTTCTTTTTTCTATTTTTCTTCTTCTTCTTCTTCTTCTTCTTCTTCTTCTTCTTCTCCTTCTTCTTCTTCTTCTTCTTCTTCTTCTTTTATCCTTCCTTATTTTTTTTCATTCATTTTGCTTCTACTTCTTATTCATCTTCTTCTTCCTCCTGGTCCTCCTCCTACTGCCCTTTCCTACTTTTTTTTGTTTTAATCCACTGTTTCTTCTATCCCCCTATTCCTCTGAGTATCCTCCTCATCCCTTCTCTTTCTCTATCTACGGAAAACCTTTCTTTCATTATCGCCTTCTTATTCTACATTCTACTCCTCTCTTTTTTTCATCATCTCCTCTTTCATCAAAAAGGTACTGCTCCTCTTTTCCTTCATGTTACTATTCTTCATCTTACTATTCTATTCATGTTACTATTACTAACTACTTCTTCTTCTAATTCTCATTCACCAACTACTCTTCTTACTCTTTTACTTTTATCTCTTTTTCTCTATTCTATCAAATTAATTTCTCCCTACACCATTCTTCAATCTCTCTCCCTCCTCTACTTGTTCATCTTCTCGAGACTCTTCTTCCTCTGATTCTTCTCCTCACCCAACTACTCCTTCTAACACTCTTTCACTTCCAGTGTTTTCTTTCTGTTATTCCTTCGCCTTTCTTCTTCTCCAAACTAAACCTCTATTCTTCTATTTCTTCTTCTTCTTCCCATCTCCTTCTTCTCCTTTTCCTCTTTTTCCTTCTTATTTTTCTTCTTTATCTTCTTCTTTTTCTTCGTCTTCTTTTTCTCTATTTTTTTTTCTTCTTCTTCATCTTCGTCTTCTTCTTCTTTGTCGTTGTATTCTTCATCTTCTTCTTCTTCTTCATCATCATCATCATCTTCTTCTTCTTCATCTTCTTCTTTTTCATCTTCTTCTCCTTCTAGTTCTTCTTTTCTTCTTCCTCTTCCTCTACCCCATCTCCTTCATCTTCTTCCTCTTTTTTCCTTATTGTTCTTCTTCTTCTTCGTCTTTTTGTTCTGCTTCTCCTTCTCCTCCTCCTGCTCCTCCTCCTCCTTCTTCATCACCACCACCATCCCTTCTTCTGCACACTATCCTCCCCACCAATCTCACTATAGATGCACGTTGCAAACCTCTCCTTCATTAGCACAGCATCGTTTCCGAGGCAGAGAAAAGGCCTGCTTTCGAGTCCCTCCACTTTCTTTGTGTTGACAACAGCTGATATTCTTCTATTTTAAAGCCGCGTATCGACAGTCCGAGGCATGTGCCACGAATGCCTCGCAGTACAGTCTGGTGACGCAAAAGTATAAACTCATAGCTGAGGCATATGTGTGAATATAATTTGCAATAATCAAAAATAATTATGATTATAGTATAGTATATAGTACATAGTATATAATTATAATAAAAAATCTGCATTTTTGTAACCGAAAATGCGAGCACGCAAACAAATTGACTAGCGCCATCAAGCGGGAGACAAAGCAACTAAGCTCTGACAATAGATATTTTGGACTTTGGAGGTTAGTTTGTGCTCAATTAGTAGATAAAAATTCAAGGCAATGCTTATGTTTGCCTATTAGAACCTTCTGCACCCAAATAGAATTCTTAATCACAAAAATGCATAGGAATGTGGTACAATTTTGAGGTTAGTTTGTAGAATTGTTCGTTGTGCGTTGGCACTGCTCGCTGCGAATTGTGTGCAGCGTTTGCCTCGCTGCTAGCAAGGTATCGACAGTCCGAGGCATGTGTGGCACATGCCTCGGACTGTCGATACGCGGTAGATAGTAGACTAGTAGTAGTACTCTTTTTTGTGTCAACAGACTGTACAGCGAGGCATTCGTAGCACATGCCTCGGACTGTCGATACGCGGCTTTACATTTTTCAGTACAAGTCTATAGTATAATACGAGCCATTATTATTTGATACCTATTCACTTCGATGATAGAACTTGTTTCATTTGATAAATTGTATCGTGTCACAGTGTAAAAATTGAGAAATATTAGATTTGATTTACTTGATTATAACACTGGCGGCTCGTGCCCACGAAACAGGTGAAGTTCTGTACAGTAAAAGATACGGGCACTTCACCTGTTCGGTGGGTACGAGCCGCCAGTGGATTATAACACAGTAAACGTCTACAGAACTGCCCGAAATTGATTTTCGAAATAAAAAGAGACAATAGATGCTTCACAACCTAAAAATTAGTTATCATCTGTCAACATCATCCCTCTCAATACCCACGCACAAGCCTAAGAGCACATGCGGACATCACCCTCAAAAAAAGAAGAATAACAAAAACATGAGTTCAGTTGATCATCAACCAAAAACGTCTTCTACAAGAAAGTCGAAAATGGCACTTCACTCCACATCTCGAGATTCGACTATCGATACTTGCACACATCATATCTCGAGCGCGCTCCACTGGTTGCGAGTCAAGTGCAGGAAGCGATTTCCAATAATTGGATACGACGGAAAAAGAAGTATGTGCATGAAAAGAAACAGCAACCCAACATTTCCGTCAGTCAAGATGTTCCTAGATGTTCTTTTTCAATGAAGTAAATCAAGTTCTTTTCCAATTCATAGCGCAGAAAATATGTCCCTTTTTGTGTTTCTGATCAGATCTTCATCGTTAACAGTGAACTCAATAAAATTCAGGATTTTTCAAAGTGAAAAGTGTTTTTCAAAGTTAAAATTGTAATGTAAACATTCATCATCCATCATCATTCATTCACTATGTAGCCTAAACATCATCATCCACTTATCACCTTTGCTTCAAATACTTTTTATAAGTCGCAATTGTAACAACAAATATAATAAATATTTTATGTTGATATTGTGTGATTTAGAAATTTATTCAATATCAAGTGATATAATCTTTTAGGATACAAATAAAGAGATATTTGTTTGAAGAGATACTTCTCTCAAAACATTTCATGCTGAAGTATTGAAGAAAAGATCTGGACGTACTTTTCCAAGATAGGAAGTTTAAAATAGGCTACAATAACTTCAACCATTAATTTATTCGACAAAATATAGCACTCAATGGATGAAACAGAGACAATAATTGTCCAAAACGTCTTATTTCCAGATTTTTTTAAAAACTCCAAATTAAGGTTATGTTCACAATGTCCACTTTCACTATACTCACAAATTTCAATTGACAAGAATAAAAAAATGTGATTTAGCAATTTAAAATTTGAAATGTTGGTATAAAATTTAAAAGAGCATAAAAAATATATAAAATTATTTGAAATTATCAATTCTGACTTGGTTCGATTGTTGGGTGTTGTTAGAGAAACTGCTATATTTTTAATGCCAACTACACAAATCAAGTGAATAAAAAAGAACAAACTACAACTAAATACCGCATTATACAAGCAATCATAGTTGGGAATTTGAAATTAAATCCTATGACTACATATACAGGGTGTTTCCTCAGGCTGATTCCTTACACCTAGTAGACAGTTCCATGGGACCAACCCGAAAAACGCTTTGTTACCGAGATAACAATGGCGGAAAATTGAGATTTTTCAAAATATATTAATTTTTCTAATTTTTTAGAAGCTTTAGTGAGGTTCTAGAATAATCAATTCCTATGCAAAATTAGCTGAGGAATTCAATGAAACCAGTTCCAAGTTTGTAACTCCAACAGTTATTGAGATAATTAGAAAAATATGCTAGAAAACGCTATTTTTCAACAATAAGGGTTATAACTGGATAAGGAATCATAAAATTGTATTTTTATGACGGCGATTTTGTAATCTTACCCAAATCTGAAATGGCGATCCAAAATCGCAAAATTGACAAAACATAGCACAAGTGATGAATTTGTGTTTAGTAGCGATTTTGCGATTTTTGATCGCCATTACTGAGATTTGGGTAAGATTTACACAATCGCCGCCATTCAACTTTTTCTTCAGAATCCGACTCTCTTCAACTTCCATTAATAAAAAATACAATTTTATTATTCCTTATCTAGTTATAACCCTTATTGTTTAAATATGGCGTTTCTAGCATATTTTTCCAATTATTTCAATAGCCGTTGATGTTACAAACTTGAAACTGGTTTCATTGAATTCCTCAGCTAATTTTACATAGGAATTGATCATTTTAGAACCTCACTAAAGCATCTAAAAAATTAGAAAAATTAATATATTTTGAAAAATCTCAATTTTCCGCCATGGTTATCTCGGTAACAAAGCGTTTTTGGGGGTTGGTCCCATGGAACTTTTTTGTCTACTTGATGTAAGGAATCAGCCTGAGAAGTATTGCACATTCCTCCTGAAACACCCTGTATAGACCTATATATAGGCTACATCATATAATAGGCCCACGAGTACTAATGTAATCTGAATTGAACATTCCTGTTCATACGTAGCTGACCCTGACGTCACCAAGTAATCCGATTGGCAAATGACTGTTATCAATTCTCAGCTCTGTCAGGACAGTCTGAAGCTGTCTTCGAGAGCAAATAAGCATAGCTGGGACGCTCTCGTTCCGATAATTTCTCGCAGACAGCTCAAGACTGTCCCGACAGAGCTGAAAATTTATAACAAACCAAGTCATTCACCAAACGCCAAACTTCGTGGATCCCCTAAACCTAACCATCCCAAAATGTATACAGATATTATAGTCTGTCCAAGCAAAGAAGACATTCTGGCAAAACGGGGAATTGAATCTAGCACGGTCAATATCGACTCAAAAATTATAAATTTGCTCTCAAATCGTAGATCAGAATGCTCCCTACAATTTTAAACCAAATTTTTAACCATTATTGACCGAGCTTGAGTCATTTTCCCCATCTTGCCAGGATGTCTTCTTTGCTTGGACAGACTATACCTAACTGCCCCAATATTATATACAGATATACTACGTTGAATGCTAGGTGTGAAATTGCAACAGCAAAGCCTATGAATAAATCTGCTATAAGCGGCCAAAACCCCAAAACCCGACTCTCGAAGATGATAAGCTGACAAATCCCTTAGGCATCCATCTCTCAACCCTTATAACTACAGCTGACGGCAAGGGCAGATTGATAAATAGAGAAAGAGAGAGTGTCAGAGAGAGAGAGAGAGAGAGAGTGTGTGTGAGTGTGAGAGAGAGAGAGAGAGTGAGAGTGAGAGAGATAAGAGAAGAGAAGAGATAGTGAGAATGAGAATATAAGATCTAGTAAGTGAGACAGTTAGAGTATAAGAGAGAGAGACACAGATACAGAGAGAGAAAGAGAGAGAATCAGAATGAGAATGAGTATTATGGTGAGAGGGAAAGAGAGTGAGAGAGAGAGAATTAAAGCGAGCGAGGTGTTTATTCGATGAACCATCCCATCACCAAACTTCTCACATAGGAGCAGAGCAGTTAACACCAAATTATTCCATCAATATCAATCTTGAATTAATCTAATAATATACTGGTTTCTTGGCAGAAAATTGAAGCAAATATTATAGTCTATCACTGGCGGCTCGAACCCACAAAACAGGTGAAGTGCTGTTAAGTAAAAGATACGGGCACTTCACCCGTTTTGTGGTTACGAGATGCCAGTCTACTTCACAATTTCGAAAGTTATCATGCTGAGAGTGTATCAGATTAGTTCGCAAACTTCTACAAATCTTCCATCTAGACGAATTATAACTCTTATTACGGTAGGTAATAATTCTATTATTAGTTCAGTTACTGTATTAATAAGAGTAAAATAATTGTAGTAAATGATTTCAGAGAGATGGAAGCCATTTTGACTTCAACAGTGACATCGGAAGCGTCGACCAATCGTGTGCAAGTACAAGTACACGCCCACAACGCGCTCCCATTGGCTGTTGCCACAACACGCTCTCATTGGCTGATGGCTTTACGTCACTATAGGTTCCAACTCCCACTCGCAACTTTCTTGAACGTTGAACCATCTGTTTGAACAAATGAAAGTCTGTCACTTTCATTTGTCGGTTCTCCTTCCAAAATATATATTGAACTGATTCGATAAAGATATTAATCATATTATAATAGAATATATCATCAAATTCCTCGATTATTCGCATAAAAAATTAGCTAGTTTGCTTATTCAAATCAATATGAGAATGCTTGGAATAAGCAAAAGCAATAGCAATATGAGAATGATGAAAAAATTCATCTAATTCATTTAATAATCTTTTTTTTCTTTTAATAATTTATTGAATAGGTGTTAATTTTCATATGAATAAAAAAAGATAGTACAGAAGTTGAAATTATGTTTCTGGTTAATATAAAACAATTCCTCATCTTTCCTCATCATAAATTTAGAATGAATTGAAAACACAGAATTTTGTCTGTAACACTGTTTATTTTGTAAAACACTAACTATTTACATAATAAGAATCTAGATTTCAAGGCAACTTGCCTCATCTTCAGCCATGAAAATATTTAGTAGGAAGTTACAAAATGAGTGTTTTACAAAATAAACAGTGGTACAGACAAAATTCTGTGTTTTCAATTCATTATGGAAAGATACCACAACATCTCATCAAATACAATAAATTTAGAACTTCATTCAAGGAATCTGACTTTTGTAAAATAACCAAGAAAAATTCAACACGAAAGTTTCATAAACGATTTATTGATCACTGGCGGCTCGTGTCTACGAAACAGGGCAATTTCTCGTATCTTTTACTGTACAGCACTTCACCTGTTTCATGGGCACGAGCCGCCAGTGATATTAATACAAAAATCTCATTTTCAGATCTTAAAAAATCTACAATATTTTGATATCACAAACTCAATTATCATTCTTCGCCGGAAGGAAGATGAAAAATATCAGATGACATTGAATACCAGACCACGTGACATCCTGACAACATTCTTTCTCCCAACATGAAAAAGAAAAACTTGGTCTCGCCCTTCATTGTTCTCCTTCAGTTCACGCAAGCTGAGAAGACACGGCTGCACAATAAACTCTACATTGTAACGGGGTGCCTTCTCAGGTGGCACGAACTATACCAAAAAGCACTATAATACCCAAACATCCATCACCAAAAGTGGCATCTGAAATATTCAACAGTCTTCTAATGTAACAGCAGATAAACGTAGCATCTATCCTTTTCGAAGAAAGTAGCTGTTATAGTCTGTCCAAGCAAAAAAGACCCTATGACAAGGTGGGAAAATGACTCAAGCTCGGTCAATACTGGTTCAAAAATTATCAATTTGATCTCAAATTGTAGGAAAGGTTTTGATCTAAACTTTGAGACCAAATCAATATTTCTTGAACAAATATTGACCAAGCCGGAGTCATTTTCCCATCTTACCAGAGAGTCTTCTTTGCTTGGACAGACTATACTATAGTGCACATAAATTTATAACGACTATTCTTCAATCTTTTCTCTATTCTTCTTCATGTTCTTTTTCGTCTCAACAATCCCTCCGAAAGACGGGGTAGCAGTATCTATGTGACCCGTGTGCTCTTGGTTAATAGACCAGTGCGTTATCACTTACTCCAACAAGTATGGTTGCGACCTAACACTCCATTCCAACAAGCGAAATATTTTTGGAGATACAAATCAACTGAAAAAGTCATAAGTCATAACTAAAAAAGTCAACTAATAAGTCATAAGAATGACTTATCAAATACTCAACTATATATATACAGAGTGTTTCAGGAGGAATGTGCAATACTTCTCTGGTTGATTCCTTACACCAAGTGGACAAAAAAGTTCCATGGGACCAACCCCCAAAAACGCTTTCTTACTGAGATAACAATGGCGGAAAATTGAAATTTTTCAAAATATATACATTTTTCTAATTTTTTAGAGGCTTCAGTAAGGTTCTAAAATAATCAATTTCTATGTAAAATTAGCTGAGAAATTCAATGAAACCAGTTCCAAGTTTGTTACTTCAACGGTTATTGAGATAATTGGAAAAACTATGCTAGAACACGCCATTTTTCAACAATAAGGGTTATAAGTGGATAAGGAATTGTAAAATTGTATTTTTTATTAATGGAAGTTGAAGACAGTCGGATTCTAAAGAAAAAGTTGAATGGCAACAATTGTGTAAATCTTACCTAAATCTCAGAAATAGCGATCAAAAATCGCAAAATTCAATAAAACATAGCACAAGTGATAAATTTGTATTTAGTAGCGATTTTGCGATTTTAGATCGCTATTTCTGAGCTAATTTTACATAGGAATTGATCATTTAAGAACCTCAGTAAAGCCTCTAAGAAATTAGAAAAATAAATATTGTTTGAAAAATCTCAATTTTCCGCCATTGTTATCTCGGTAACAAAGCGTTTTTGGGGGTTGGTCCCATGGAACATTTTTGTCCACTTGGTGTAAGGAATCAGCCTGAGAAGTATTGCACATTCCTCCTGAAACACCCTGTATAAGTCAACTAATAAGTCATAAGATTGACTTATCAAATACTCACTGAGACAAAATGCCATTCAGCAAGATATAAATAAAATACTTGTTGAATACGTAGTTGTGAAGGTGATGATATTGTGGTAGTTATCCATATTGAATTAATCGACAAGATATTGTCAAACAACTGATTTATTAAAAATCGAAATACCTGTTTCAGTTGCTACACCATTATCAATGTAGTTTACCAGATATAGTCTGTCCAAGCAAAGAAGACCCTCTGGCAAGATGAGAAAATGACTCCAACTTGATCAATATTCGTTCAAGAATTATAAACGTGGTCTTGAAAGTAGATAAAATTGTTTCCTACAATTTCAGATCAAATTGATAATTTTTGAACCAATATTGACCGAGCTTGAGTCATTCTTTCATCTTTCCAGAGGGTCTTCTTTGCTTGGACAGAATATATTGTTGTCTTTTCGATTGTACAGTGATTATAATCTGTTTTGACAAAGATTGATTATGGTGTAGCAACCGATACCGGTATCTCGATTTTTAATAAATCTGCGGTTTGACAATATCTTATCGTTTTAATCAAAATAGAAACTTTAAATAGGCTACTAGTAAATACTTTCAATTTAAAATGTAATCATAGTACTTGAATAAATCATAGTAAAAAATATCAAAATTACAGTACCGTGTAAACTATATTCAGAGAACAATTTCACAGATAAGTGAGCGCTCCTCTTTTCTTTTGTATAGTCTGTTCAAGCAAAGAAGACCCTCTGGCAAGATGGGAAAATGACTCCAACTTGATCAATATTCGTTCAAGAATTATAAACGTGGTCTTAATAGTAGATCAAATTGTTTCCTAAAATATGAGATCAAATTGATAATTTTTGGACCAATATTGACCGAGCTTGAGTAATTCTTTCATCTTTCCAGAGGGTCTTCTTTGCTTGGACAGACTATACCTGATGACAAATGCTTGCAGCAACCAAAGAGCAGAAAATGAGACGTCAAATTGCAGGCAGTCACTTTTGTAACGAGCCAAAATAGAGAAAAAAAACTAGAACTAAAATTGCCCTCATTGATCGTTGTCGTCTCCTACGCCAAATAAAAAATGAAAAAAACAAGAAAAAAAGAAGAGCAGATAAGAAATGGAAAGAGTAAGAATGTAAAAAGGGATGGAATAGAACGAGAAAGAGAGAGAGAGAGAGAGAGAACGAACATAAAAAGAAAGAAAGAAAGCCAGTGATGGTGAACTATTGGAGCTGAACATAGCAACATCGGTTAATAGGTTTCGGACAAAATTTATGGACCAGAATGATAAAGAAAATAGTTTTTAGTGTTGTAGGCCTAATGATGCTGTAGAATGGTCTCATGTAATAGCCCTATTCCTCTTTCTTGCCACGCTGAATAAAATACAAACCAATAACAGTACAAAGTAGCACTGGCGGCTGGTGCCCACGAAACAGGTGAAGTGTTGTACAGTAAAAGAAGCGGGCACTTCACCTGTTTCGTGGGTACGAGCCGCCAGTGCAAAGTAGAGAAAATAAATGGCTTTCAAAAGAATACTGAACTTCCAAACAGGGTAAAAAATTATATCATAAAAAATAGAAAACTATAAGATAGGTCTATCAATATTTAGTCAAACAATGGTTCATATAATTTTTAAATAAATATAATAAATAAATAATTGAAATGAAATTTACGACTCGAAATATTCTCTACTCAATGTAACTTTTAAAATGAAATATACATATTCACTATCCTTAACTAGTTGAACCGAGTCGGAAGTTACATCAATTAGAGGGTAATTTTGAATCTTCTTCATCAGAACAGTGCAGATTGTTCTGATTGCACTCTACTGCTGTAAATCAAAGAAAACCCTCTGGCAAGATGAGAAAATTACTCCAGCTCGGTCAATATTGGTTCAAAAAATATTGATTTGGCCTCAAATTATAGATCAAAATATTTCCTAAATTTTGAGATAAAATTTTCAAATTTTCAACAAATATTGTCCAAGCTGGAGTGATTTTCCCATCTTACCAGAGGGTCTTCTTTGCTTGGACAGACTTTTGAAGCTTGATTATAATACAGTACTTCTCATACTGGATAGCAGAAGAGTAATAAGAAGTGAATAGCTTATTACAATTGAAAAGTTTGGAAGATGAGAACTCAGAATACAAAGGATGAACTCAGAAAAGGTTGAGGATAGAAAGAGAAGACGTAATGTGAAGAAAGAAGAATCGGAAACATCCAGTTACAACCCCTTGAATTTCTCAATCTACCCTCTTTCGTCATAGTACAGGTTTTCTATGTTATTAATGGACCACCAAAGAAGTTGCGAAAGGTAGAGTGAAGGGATGAACGGTAGACAGAGAAGAAGAGAACTAAAAAGAGAGAGAAAAGAAGAGCAAGACGAAAGATAGAAGGGTAAATTACCAGAAGTCAAAAGGGATGGGAGATGCCTTTCCGATTAAATTACAACACTCCCGATTTCCTATTTCCTTCTTATTCTCCTCATTTTCTTCTTATTCTCCTCAATTTTTTCCTTCTCCTTCCGCTTCTTTCTCCTCCTTCATATCTCCTTCTACTTCCTCCCCACTATCCCACCTCTTTTTCACCTCTATTCCTGGATGAAAAATTACCAAGACCATTAAAAAAATCGATGACCTTTCTTGAGCATTTCCTCAACTTTTGTTTTAGAAAATCAATTAGTATCTTTATTATCAATACGCTATATCAAGTAAGCTAATTGGCTCATATACTTTCGAAGTTTTTGTTAAGAAGTTAATGAAGTTGAAAAAGTTAGATTAATGCCAGCAGTTCGTAGCATAGATTATTATCATTGTTATTGCCCTACAATTTTTCTCAACTCGAAATGCAGATAAGAAATACAGAATTTGCCCTATAATTTTCCTCAATTAAGAGTTCAGTTGGAGTATCAAAATTTCATTTCACTACAGTATATTATATACTTGCATAAAAATTGATAGTGGGAGAAATTTCAATATTTAAACTCTAAAAGATAAGGTGTTCTAACTTACTCATGTTCTATAACTTTAATAACTTATAACATTTTATTTAGTAAGGGAGTCAATCCATTTTTGTGCAACAGGCGTTTCTTAACTGAGATGAAGTAAACTGAGACTAAGATAAAGATTCATTCTATAGGCTGCATTTATTAAAAACAAGCGGTATAGTCTGTCCAAGCAGAGAAGACCCTCTGGCAAGATGGTAAAATTACTCCAGCTCGGTCAATATTGGTTCAAAAATTGAAATATTGATTTAGTCTCAAATTGTAGATAAAAATATTTCCTACAATTCGAGATCAAATTTTCAATTTTTGAACAACTATTGACCGAGCTTAAGTAATTTTCCCATCTTGCCAGAGAGTCTTCTTTGCTTGAACAAATTATACCTGTGCTGCTCTGCGTCATTACTTAATATATTGTGTTTATTGTCTGAATATTGCGCCACCTAGGATGGAAAAATAGTTCTACTTGTAGAGACTGATGATGATAACTTCTTAAGTTAGGTTAAGTTGCGATGAATTTGGGTCACTCACTTGATCAAGTAGACTCGTCTTGTATATATCAGATTATACACAATTTAAAATATTAATTTATGATTGGCTTATCAGTGAATGATGAATGAAGTGTCACTGCTCAGGAATTCATTAATCATGAAGTGCTTTTGAAGGGAGGTTGTTCAAGCACCTAGCCTCAATTGAGTGTTGACTGATGCTTAATAATTTCTTAACAGCAATGTCTTACCCTGTTGAAAATTAATCTAAATTATTATCAACTTGAGAACTATCCAATTTAATAGAAGGTAACTGAGTTGTGACATATTTTATTGAGTTGAAAAGCAGTTAGGCATATTTCCCTATAGATCTATTGAGTTAGAACGCAGTCAGCTATTGGGCCAAGTGAATAAAAACGAGTAAATACTACATAGTACGGTCTGTCTAGTAAAGTCTTTACTACCTAGTAAACGCTCGCCCGGTTAGTAATCACTCGCTTCGAAGTGAATAACCCTAGTACGCTCTCTTCTAGTGTTTACTAGGAAAAACCCAAGTCTTTACTATAGAGTATACTCTCCAGCGCTTTTATTCACATAGAATCTCCCTAGTTCTTACTAAGCAGCTATTCATAGATGTGTTCACAACCGAATACAAAAAGTTCAAGTCTACCTGAATGAAATCTTTTTATTTCTAGTCCTACATTTGAATGAATAAAATTATTGATAGAATCAAGCTCTACACAAGCGAATATTTCAAATCTCTCTCAAATAGAAGAAACTTTGATACTCTTGAGCATATTTGTTTGTGGATATCTAGAAACTGTTCTTAAAGTGGAAACGTCAGTTCGAAAAATAATTTTAAGATCAAATTATTTTGATTTACAGATAAAATAATTGATTGAATAATCAGGCTTCACCCCATAGAATATTTTTGAAGAGGAAACATTCCAGGATATCTGTTCTGTTTTAAAGTGAGACAGTTTAAAATTGTCAGTTTAAAATTGAAATAAGTTTCAGATTAAGAGTTACCGGTTTCTATTTTCTATAGTTACTAATAATCTATTTTCATATAAAATTGATTAGGCTACTTATAATCTGTCTCAATAATAGTGATTTTCTTGAAATTTATATTTATTTAATTGAGTACGAATGTACAATACGGGTAGAAGAAAATAATCAATCCCCCAAAACTTCTTCTATTCCTGATTTAGTCGTATAATATTCCTTGATAAAAAAGACAGGAAATTGAAACTAGCACTATCTTGCTTTTGGATATTAGAATTTCCAACCACCGCATTGAATGAATACTGAATAGGCTGGACAAGAAAGCAAAATTAAAATAAAATAACATGAAACGAGTAGGCCAACTAATTTTTTTTTGTACTCGGTTCGACCATTTTGGTATTCTCCAGGTGTAGGCCTATTCTAGATAATTCTCAGAAAATAAAATTGAGAATAGCCATGGATTCTAGTCACACTGGTAATTACAGTTAGGTGTAGTAGGCATAATGTGTAAGCCTACAGGTGTACTTCTTTTTATTATAATATTGGTCAACTGAAGACTGATCAATGAACAGTTGAGAGCTGCACAAGATATTTGTTACCTGCCATCAACCCAATTACGGTACTGCTTTCATTGATTCCTAGAAGAGGGACAAACATAATTATTATTCTCATGCAGTTTCTTCTACACATGAGAATATTTCAACTCTCTCAAATAGAAGAAACTTTGATACTCTTGAGCATATTTGTTTGTGGATATCTAGAAACTGTTCTTAAAGTGGAAACATCAGTTTGAAAAATAATTTTAAGATCAAATTATTTTGATTTACAGATAAAATAATTGATTGAATAATCAGGCTTCAGCCCATAGAATATTTTTGAAGAGGAAACTTTCCAGGATATCTGTTCTGTTTTAAAGTGAGACAGTTTAAAATTGAAATAAGTTTCAGATTAAGAGTTACCAGTTTCTATTTTCTATAGTTACTAATAATATATTTTCATATAAAATTGATTAGGCTACTTATAGTCTGTCTCAATAATAGTGATTTTCTTGAAATTTATACTTATTTATTTGAGTACAAATGTACAATATGGGTAGAAGAAAATAATCAATTCCCCAAAACTTCTTCTATTCCTAATTTAGTCATATAATATTCCTTGATAAAAAAGACAGGAAATTGAAACTAGCACTATCTTGCTTTTGGATATTAGAATTTCATTTTCGAATTTCCAAATCCTTTCATGATGGATTCCAACCACCGCATTGAATGAATAGGCTGGACAAGAAAGCGAAATTAAAATAAAATAACATGAAACGAGTAGGCCAACTAATTTTTTTTGTACTCGGTTCGACCATTTTGGTATTCTTCAGGTATGAGCCTATTCTACATATTTCTCAGAAAATAAAATTAAGAATAGCCATGGATTCTAGTCACACTGGTAATTACAGTTAGGTGTAGTAGGCATAATGTGTAAGCCTACAGGTGTACTTCTTTTTATTATAATATTGGTCAACTGAAGACTGATCAATGAACAGTGGAGAGCTGCAAAAGATATTTGTTACCTGCCATCAACCCAATTACGGTACTGCTTTCATTGATTCCTAGAAGAGGGACAAACATAATTATTATTCTCACGCAGTTTCTTCTATAGCCTTTGTATTTCTTCAATGCTTGTATAGAGGATATCTGCTATGACCTATTCACTACCTGCCATCCTACTAATTACAGAATCACAGTATTGTAGTCTAGGCCATAGATAAAAAATCTTGGGAAGTTCTGGTCAAATACCAAAATATAACATTCCAATCTATTTTGCACCATAAACCGACACAAAACCATAGTAAGACTATCTATAGGCCTAATCTCAGTATATAACTGTATCTTGTTCTATATGTATGAAAAATTATATTTCTATACTAGAAAGTTGAATTGTTATATCAGTTTTATCTTTATGTAAGATATACTGAACCATATCATAGTATAGTTATAGTGATGACAATAATTTATATAAATGAATAATTATATTGTTATTATTCAAATAAATAAATTTGGCCTGAAAATGAGCAAGAAATGTCCACAGTCTGATATTATATGGTAATATTCCAATAGTATTATCATATAATAAGAGATTTATATTAAATATAATTTTTTTTCTCTCTCTTTTCACATGATTTCCCTTAATAATAGAAATATTACCATTTAAGACCAGCCTGACAGAAATTAGCTGATTGAAAAATAATTTTTGTAAGCTCCTAATTATTTTTATAATTAAATAATTTCAATAGATAGTAAAATCACTCCTTAGAATAGGCTAAATAATTGATTTTTGTTGATAAACTTGAATATGTTAGAGGGGAATTGCCTTAGTATTCTCTTGCAAGTCTGCTCCGACCCTACCTTGCAAAAAGGCTAGTAAATACTAGCCTAGTAAAGTCTTCACTAGCTTTTATTCACACAAAAGCTAGTAAACACTAGGAAAATTCAAGGTCGACTAGAGCTTACTAGGCCCCTTAGTAAACGCTTGAGTCAAGCCTGTACTAGACAGGTTTTTATTCACTCCAAAGCTAGTAAATACTCGAAAAACCCTTAGTAAAGTCTTTACTTGTTTTTATTCACCAGGCCCATTGTCTGTTCGAGCAAAGAAGACATTCTGGCAAGATTGGTAAATGACTCCAGCTTGGTCAACATTGGTACAAAAATTATAAATTTAGAATAAATTGTACGGTAAAATGTTTTCTACAATTTGAAACCAAATTCACCATCTTTGAACCAATATCGACCGAGCTGCAGTCAGTTTCTCATATTGCCAGAAAGTCTTCTCTGCTCGAGACCAGACGATAAATTTCCCTAGATGTGATTCAACTCAAGCCATCACGTGACAAAAGCCCATAAAGAACCCCTTCAATCTTCAATACATCAAACTAATCGTTGAAGTAGGGGCCAGCTCGACTTTGAATTGGGGATGGTAGTTCCCAATTCTTAGAATATTGGTGATTTACTGTCATTCTCATGACGTAACCATTCAACCTATTTTCCAGTAATGTGCAGAATTTTAAATTACAGTTGCAACTTAAATCTATGCTGGTAGTGCAGTGAAATCATTCGTTTTCATAAAGATTCATCAGCTCAATTTCTTTTATGGAATACAACCTGAATAATATTAAATGACCCTATTAAATTATTGATAGCAATCTTTGATTATTGAACAGCAATAAAAATATAAAACAGCAATAAAATATAAAACAGCAATAAAAATATAAAACTAGAATAATAGATGATCATTTTGAAAACTATTGAAATAGATATTATTATTGCCAAGAGAAATAATATTATTAACACGATATATTGGAATATAAATTGTATATAATATATACTAATATATAAATGTATACATAAATTGTACAGTAATTGAGATCCATATTATATGATAAAAGAGGTTTTGGTCATAAGTAAGCGATTTTATCCAATAAGTCTATTACTTTTGTCAAATGAATAAATGCATGAATGCACAAATAGTTCTTGATACATCAATTTGAAATATTCAAAGAAGAAATATGTTGTCAATGCTATTACGTCACTTTACGGTGGTTAAATTAACAAACTTTTCGTGAAACTGACCGATCGTTAATTTCAATAGGAGATTATTTTTACTTATGAAGAAATGAATGAATAATTATGATTTTACTGTTAAAAATTATTATTATGACCAAGAAAAGACATGAAAAATTTGTCATATTATATACAAACAAATATACATTTATAAATTATATTATAATAATTAATATATATATATATATTTATATATTATATTACATACAAATGACAATCATATTTGGGAATGAGATAGACTTGAAGATGATATTTGGAAAAAAGAGAGAGAGATTGTGTGTGTGAGAGATTGAGAGTAAGAGAGAAAGCAACATAGTTCAAGGACAATACAATTGTTCATGTGAGTCACATTTATTTACGTGCATTGCAAGTTCAGTTCCAGTACTTGGCGATGTTCTGTGATTCCATCTTCACTTTGGAAACACGGTAACTTGAGCTGGGGGGATTCCAGAAAATTCAGATGGATATCAGGCAGAATCAACTTTAGTGCAGAAGATTGCTATCGATGCTAGAAACTACAGACATACCAGCAATTCTTTGGCGAGTAAAACGTAAGTTCAGTCTTATCTCCAATAATAAATACAGTCATATTTTCAATTTATTTATTATTTTCAGTTATTTTTTCAATTCGTATTTATAGATGAATGAGCAAAAACAAGCAAAAAAATCTTCAACTCCAATGATATATTTACATACATTATAATAATATAATAATAAATACAGTCATATTTTCAATTTATTTATTATTTTTAGTTATTTTTTCAATTCGTATTTATAGATGAATGAGCAAAAACAAGCAAAAAAATCTTCAACTCCAATGATATATTTACATACATTATAATAATATAATAATAAATACAGTCATATTTTCAATTTATTTATTATTTTTAGTTTTTTTTCAATTCGTATTTATAGATGAACAAGCAAAAACAAGCAAAAAAAAACTTCAACTCCAATGATAAATACATTCATATTGTTCTTTTTTTCAATACGTATTTGAAGATGAATGAGAAAAAACTGAAAAAATACTCCTCGATATGGAAAAGATCTACAACACATCTAAAAGTATGATCAAATCATACTTAGAATAATAGCATCAAAGGAGCAGACGAAACCGCCTTATTTCATAGCTGACTATAAAAAATAATCAGAATTGGTCTGCTTAGTCATCAAAAGCTCCAAAAATCTCTAAAAAAATTCTAACTGTTAGAAGCATTACCAACTTAATGAAATGGAATGAGAATACTCTCTATTAGGCGGTGTTATAGGGCACGTATTAGGTTTAGGGCACGGCCACATGGGCAGCTTTTTGCTGCAAATTTTGTCAACACCTGTGAAGATGTTCCCGACTCGTTCAAATTTTAATAAAAAACATGCAATAATATAGTTCTAAATTCGAGTAATTTTGTACAACCGAAAGAAATTTTTCATCCCTCCTCAATTTTGAAATAATGATGATAGAAATTTTTTTTTTGTCCACATTCCAATTAAAATTATGACATAATCTAGTACTGAATTTCGTATCAATTGAACCACCAAACAAAAAATTTCTACCCCTTCCTGTTTTAGGGTAGAAGTGATTGAAAAGGGGTGACTGGACCCCATTCTGAGCCAAAAGCCAAAAGAAAGCGAGAGTTTTGTTTTTATTCAATGTTTTGTACAATATTATTTCAATGATAGCAAATCAGCTGATATTGCCTAACGTACTCGCCCACATATCTCTCACCATTACTCAGCTGTCAGAAATGAAACTGAAATCTCAACTAGCTGCTGCTGAGAAAAATGAATCGTGACCTATTTGTTTGCAGCAAATATTTGCAGCAGTTTTATGCTAATCAGGCCACACCAGCTGATTTTCTATCATTAAAATAATAACAAACTCTAGCTTTGTTTTGGCATTTGGCTCAGGATGGGGTCCAGTCACCCATTTTCAATCACTTCTACCCTAAAACGGGAAGGGGTGAAAATTTTTTGTTTGATTGTTCAATTGATACGAAATTCAGTACTAAATTATGGCGTAATTTTAATTGGAATCTGGACAAAAAAAAATTTCTATCATCATTATTTAAAAATTGAGAAGGGATGAAAAATTTATTTTAATTGTACAAAATTACTCGAATTTAGAACTATATTATTGCATGTTTTTTATTAAAATTTGAACGAGTCGGTAACATCTTCACAGGTGTTGACAAAATTTGCAGCAAAAAGCTGCCCATATGGCCGTGCCCTTAGAGACCGAACTTCTTTATTTTGAATGTTTATCTCAGTACCCTTTTTCAATACTGAGATTAACATTTAAAATAAAAACAATAATAAAGTAGCCCTAATATAAAGGAAACTACGCTCTTTCTACGACCAATCTTGAATTACTGCAATGATATAATTATAACCTACAATACTTTGATAAAAATACTCCTTGCTTAATAAAGTATAATAATTGCATTAATTTTAGGGTATAATAATTAACAGTGAATGTTGAAAATTAATACGAGTGCCTTTCAAACTTCAAAAATATCTACATTGAAATCATCCTTATTCTGTTGAAAAAAGCTGATGAAGATAGTTGAAAAAGAAGGGAATGAAGAACAGAAAAAAGGGAGATAATGACAAAGAAAAGAGGGGAAAGTTGCTAAACAGCTCAACAAACAAAACTTTGTTTTGACACTGACTGTTCTGTTCAACCCGCTAAGTCTAATCCTGTTTGATGTAACTTTTCCACAGAGTAGAATACTCTTTTTAGTCCCATAAAACGAGAGCAAAGCACTCTAGCGGAGCTCTTTGTAACGAAAATTCAACTTTTTTCGTGGTCGTAGTAAATATAAATAGGTTGGTACCCCAATTCAGAGAGCTGAATGTGTACCGTACTTTTGAAAGTTAATTTTGAAATTATAAATACACGGATAAATAGCTGATTCTCATGGATTGATTTAGCCACATAATTAAATAAAATATGAGAATCTAACTTACAGTAGAAGTCCGATTATCCGAGCTAAACGGGACCACGACCAGCTCGGGTAACGAAAAACTTGGTTAACAGGATGGTGAAGGAAAGAGGTTAGAATTGATAATAGATCGCATTGAATCTGAATAATACAATTTTATCAATGTATTCAATTTAATTTGTGATTGAATAAAATGATATGCATTACTTAGAACACTAAGTTGTAAGTAGCAAAAACTACTTGCTACTTATCTTAGAGCTATTTAAAGCTGCTACTTTATCAATAGTTCAATAAATAAATAAAAACTGTATTCCATTCCGCGAAGGGACAACATTCCGAAGACTGGCTACTACAGTTACAGTAACATGCTGCAGTAGCTGCTACATTCGTTTAATAATAATTTTGAAAGAGACAGAGCGCGCGCGTGTGGCGCGAAATTTGAAATACTGAACATAGCCACGAAAAAGCGATTCATCAAAGTCAGCGAGGGCATAGTGCAAGTAACAGCTCTGTCAGTTTTTCGTTTTCCGGGGTTGGAGGAGGAGAAGGATAAGGAGGAGGAGGAGTAGGAGGAGGAGGAGGAGGAGGAGTAGGAGGAGGAGGAGGGGGAGGAGGAGGAGGAGAAAGAGTGGGAAAAGAGTGGAAAATATGATGTAGAAGGGAAATGGCAGAAATATGGAGCAAGTTGTTTATTTCCCTCGAATTTTCAAATTACATTTTGTCAAGAGCGGACACACAACACACTGCATTAGTCAAACTTGAGATTTGCGTCATTGTTCGTAATAATTCTTCTAAATTTGCCTTCTATTTTTGTCTCACAAATAATAAAGCTTCAACAAAAATACTTGTTTTTCAGACGACTATGACACAGATGATTTTCTGTCTGTTGACCATAATAATTCTATACTTTCACCCAGTCTCACCTAGAATTCTATTCTGGTCTCACCCAGAGCAACGCAATTTAATAATTGTTTTAATAAATGAAAAGACAAGATGTTGTCAAACCACTGATTTATAATGGTGGTCAGTGATTTATAATTGTCAAACAGTGGTTTGACAACATCTTTTCTTTTCATATATTATGGATAACTACCACAATATCAATTTCACAACTACTCAAAGAGTAATAATAATATTGTTTTGTTTGTTTTCTGTGATGCCCACATGAGCTCTTGGTGAACACTAAAGGTAGCTCTAGAGTAAATACTGAAGGTAAATTATAAGTAAAATAAATATAAAGTAAATACTAAGGTAAGTTTCCATTACTACAAGTCGCGGACACATGTCGGGTAGAACATGAAACAATAGCAACACGTAGTTGTATGAAGCAACTCAAATAATAAAAAATCAGCTGACCAGTGTGCGTTTGCGTTGCTCCATGCAACTTCTTGTTTCTATTGCCTAAGAATTTAAGAATTTGCAATTTAAAATCACTTTTATAGAATATTAGACATTTAGCCTTGAAAGAGGCAAGGATTTAAGTTCTAGGATTTAAGGATCTTGTTCCCTAGACTTATAATGAAAACTTACCTTTAGGCAGTGAATATAAAGTATCCATATTCTTTGCTTTTAGGTATTTCATACCTGACACTTCTTCACTGCATGAGTCACCACCCGTTACGATCTCATTCCTTGTATCGTAGATATACTAGTTATATATAGCTATATATACTACGTATAGTTTGTCTGTGCTTGTATGTACCTCGGCGACTCACCGACTTGACTCACAAAATGCATTCCTGCTCTATTATATTCTCTATTGATTAATATATATATATACATTGCTCTATTATATTCTCTAATTCTTTTTTTCTTCATTTCATCATGGTTCTGTACATTTTTATCTTTCTTCTATACATCTCCATTGGACACATTGTCAGGTGTTCTTCTTCAGTAATGAAAGGGAATTATTTTTAGTTGATATTGTGATATATACAAGTCTGCCCAATCAAAGAAGACATTCTGGCAAGATGGAAAATGACTACTACCTCTGACTATACACCTCTGACAATATTGGTTCAAAAAGTATAAATTGTTGATCAGAATGTTTTCTACAATTGCAGACTGAATTTATTATTTTTGAACAAATATTGTCCGAACTGGAGTCATTTCCCATCTTGAATCCAATGTCTTCTTTGCTTGGACAGACTATGGTTATTCATATTTCGAAAAATACATTCTGAGCGTTGTTATACTGTAAATCATTAGGAAATAATTTGAATTACATGGTCTCTGGTTTTCCTCGTGTGAATGTCTCATTTCAATAATTGTTCAACCAGTTTCAATCAAGACGGCTTTTAATAGTGGGGAAACCCAATGGTTGTCGCCAAATAACCAATTTCAGAAGGTTTCCAATTTAAATTTTCAAATAAAATATAACTAGTCTAAAACCACATTATGACTAATTTAAACAGTGAGCAAAAAAGATTTCAATCTGAACTTTAAAACTTAGGGCTATTTAAAATAATTGAAAAATAAATGAAAATCAAACACCCTTTTAAAAGGGTGTTTGATTTTCATTTATTTTTTTAAGATTTCAATCATTTGACTATATTTGAATTTCTAGCCTATTTGAACAAAGTAGTAAATTTTCTAATCGACCTAATGGCTAATTAGATTAGCCTATTTTTCTTTATCAAATTATTATAGCTTATTTTTCTTTATAATTTACTTCAAAACAATTAAGGCAAGCTTCAATTCACGTGAGATGTTTGTTTGGTATCACTTGGTCAATGGTCAATCCAACTAAGCAAAGATACCTCGATTATCATAAACAATCTAATTTTTCAACAGTATCAGATACAGTAATTGAATGGAAGATGAAATTCAACAAAATTCCAATACCCAGCTAAACAGTTGGTGCACAGGAAGACTCATTCTTCTCACTTATAAATAAAATTAAGTTCAGTACTGTTCAACTATATTGATAAGATTGCACTATTAGTAAATAACATATTCCCTTTTTCATATACTGCATACTGATTCAGTAGTAAACGAGATTTTGATTCAATTTGACATTCGTACTGACAAATTAAGGTAGATAATTCACACTACCGTATTATCAAAATTCGTACTGACAAATTAAGGTAGATAATTCACACTACCGTATTATCAAAATTCGTACTGACAAATTAAGGTAGATAATTCACACTACCGTATTATCAAAATTCGTACTGACAAATTAAGGTAGATAATTCACACTACCGTATTATCAAAATTCGTACTGACAAATTAAGGTAGATAATTCACACTACCGTATTATCAAAATTCGTACTGACAAATTAAGGTAGATAATTCACACTACCGTATTATCAAAATTCGTACTGACAAATTAAGGTAGATAATTCACACTACCGTATTATCAAAATTCGTACTGACAAATTAAGGTAGATAATTCACACTACCGTATTATCAAAATGTTTAACTCCTTGCCACAAGTCAATGACTGCAGCTGTTGGTTGGCCTGATAACGTGCCAAAAATCCAACACACACACATAGAATTACGTAACAGAAATAAGAAATTGAAAATAGAATAAAATAAACTTGGTCTCTCTTTTAACTAAGCGCCTGTTTCCATTCAACATTCGAATGAATACATTAAACTATTTCTGAACATGACCGACTGCAGAATTTGGAGTCTCGTCAACTGTATTGTAGTCAAGACATTATAATAATAACTTCAACTTACAAGTTGAAGGCAGTAAGTAAAATAGTATGTCCAAGCAGAGTAAACATTCTGGCAAGATGGGAAAATGACTCCAGCTAGGTCAAAAAGTATGAATTCAGTCTGGAATTGTAAATCAGAATGTTTCCTACAATTTAAGAAGAAATTTATTATTTTTGAATCAATATTGGCCGAGCAAATTGTGAGTCATTTTCCCATCTTGGCGGAATGTCTTATTTGCTTGGACAGACTATATTATTGACTCAACCGAAAATTTTATATTCAGGGCCCAATTTCACAAAGCAACAAGTCTTGTTATTAACCATGGTTACTGACAAGTACTTGTGATAACAAGTTGTTAATTACAGGCGTTTCACAAAGGAAATGAGCTACAAGTTTACAATTTTACAATTTGACACTGATATAGAAATTTGAATTATTTGTGGTAGATAGATTGATAAAATTTGTTAATTGGGCATAATAGAATGTACAAAGAAACAATATAAAATAGTTTTAATCATTGAAAATAATATTGAAGCCTTGAAAAGCATCTTTATTAACACTTGTAACTTACTACTTACTTAGGTCTATTCATAGGTAGAAATTTCATGGGTAATTACAAGTTTTTTGACAAGACTTGTTCGTTACCATGCCAACGTTCGTGAAACACTTATCATAACCGGCGGAACGCTTGTAAAATTGTTGAAATTCACTTGTTATTCCAAGTCTACAATTGTGCGTTCGTGAAACGCCTGTAATCAGCTGGATTAGTAAATTTGTTATAAATCATGGTTAGTGGACAAGACTATATTTGACTCAACCGAATAATTTATATTCAAACTTCAGATATTAGAGAATAGAACTTACTGCATATCAAGTCCCAATATGAAAACCTCAGTTAACTCCATCTTACCTGTAATAGAAACAAAATTAACTGTTAATAGGATGACAGTTAAATTAATAAATTAATCTTTGAATGAATTAGTTCAAATAATTGTATAGTCTCTCCAAGCAAAGAATACCCTCTGGTAAGATGAGAAAATTACTCACGCTCGGTCAATCTGGGTTCAAAAATTATTGATTTGGTCTTTAATTGTAGATAAGAATGTTTCCTACAATTTGAGACCAATGTATGAACCAATATTGACTTAGCTGGAGTCATTTCTCATCTTCAGAGGGTCTTCTTCGCTTGGACAGACTATATGAATATTGAAATGAAAATATCCTTTATTAGGCGGAGTTAGGACTAGGAAGTCCTTTCTACCACTCAACCTTAAATATTGATTGTGTTTCAATTAAAGTTGGAATAGATTAGCTTTTTGGTCTCTGACTACTTGTTACAATAATGAAAAAAGGAATATTGAAAACAATGAATCTATGTTTGAAGAACAAGATGCAGAACGAAAAAGTGTTCACCTAATCAGCTGATTCATTCGCTAGTTACGTTGTCACGAACTGTACAGTATTGAGTTTACAATACTCAATTATAGATCTATCAAGTTTTGAATTTTAGTGGTAGCAAAGACATCTCTTATCTTCAAGAGTATATTATCTTTGTTGGTAGGAAGGACTAGTGCTCAATAAACTATATTTCATTCATTGATTGAAACTTTATTGTACTTGAGATATTTTATTATACTATTTCAATGAGTATAAATTATCAATACAGTAATAATTTGACTCAAAATGAAATTTTGAAAGTTTAGGAAGGACTACATTCAACGGCCAAGCTATAACTTCGTTACCAACTGTACTTCCTTCCAAATGTAATACATTTTTTCTTATTATACAGGAATGATGAAGTTATAAAACGCATCTCCAACCACAATAAAATTGAAGCTAAACCTAACCTTACCTAACCGATTCCAAACCATAATAATAGGGGTGCTAACGCTAGCCCACAGTTGTACCGGACACCGGACATATGGTAATACGATAACAGGTAATGATTATACTCTAATTGATTCAACTTCCTACTTGGTTAAACACGTGTAAGATGGGGGAATACAATGAATTCCAAGTCTAAAGTTATACCAAATAGAGTATTATAGTTGCTAGCTAACTAGCACAGGTGGTATGGTAAGGATCCTTAAACTCTCTCTCACTCTCATTCTCTCGCTCTCTCTCTCTCTCTCTGTCTTACTCACCCCTCTCTCTCTCACTCTCTCATACCTCTCACACACCCACTCTCTCTCACTCCCTCTCCCTTGCCAGGTGGCCGGAAGTTCCTCTATTGCACTGGACACACCATTAGATAATATAATGCATATCCTTAAGTCCTTATGTATCCGCAGGTTTCCTTATCATTCAGCATAAACAGGGCCCTGTGTGTAGAATGATAAGCAATAAGAGCGGGACACATAATTAGGATAAGGATGGGGCTCTAACACAACATGAACAAAACAATTCTATGACAAACCCATTTTTTATTAACGTAGGATAATAAGTCAATATTTTACATTGAATTTGAATTTTTTAATGTATTGTTGTGATTGGAAGATAGAATTTATTGTAATATTGGTGTTCGGTATTTGAAAAATCTATTCAGATATATCAGAATATTTCTAATTTTTCAAGTCAGCTACGTTTTCAACAAAGCAATTCCACATCAACTGCATCAATGCACGTATATCATTACATCATTATCAGTTATACCATGAAAGCATTGCATCATGAAATGATTTTTTTTCTAAACATTATCGGTTTGAATTTGAATTAAATTAGGTCTGATTTGAACGTTAATCTATGTTATAAACTGATAACTTTGTACTTTGTAGCCTACATTGTATGCTGATTATTCAGATCAATTCTGTACTGGGTATTGGTCTCTCGGTGAGGGTGATCTATCGGTGAACGTGAGATTAAGTCACGAACACAGTGGACTGTTCTTGGATGGGTGACCAGTATTGGCCAAGTACACATTGACGAGGTGGAACTAACCGTAAGGGTCTCCTCACCATTAAAAGCCATAAGAATAGTCATCTATTTATATCAATTCTTTGTCTTTTTTGACGAAAAATTAATATGAATTCGAAGTCTTTGAGAAATTAACCAGTCAAACTACATCTCAAAACACTCACGACTGTAGTAGGCTACACATTATTAGAGAGGGGAGGGTGCAATACCCTCGCGCTTTATAAACAGTGTATTATAGAATAAGAAGCACTGCAGATAAATGAACGCATTCCCAAGTCAGAGCAAGGCAAGAGCTGACAAGTGGCAGTAGTGTTTCGTTTGGTCGTTTTTCTGTGCGTCACGGATTGCATCCTATCCTTAAACATATGCAGCCTGCTGTGCAGCAAACAAAATCGACTAATTAAGGCAAACGAATAGTTCTAGCGTTTAAATTGGTCGATTTTCTGTGCCACACAGCTTGCCACTTATGCTTTAAAATATGTAGCATGCTTTGCAGCAAGCAAAACACGACCAATGTGGCAGGCAAAGTGCAGTCAGTAGCGTTCCGTTTGGTATTTGGGTCACAAAACACTTCCACTGTTTTTTCTTAGCAAGTTAACGCCACTTCACTATTTCACTACTACTGAAGTCTGTCCAAGCAAAGAAGACCCTCTGGCAAGATGGGAAAATGACTCCAGCTCGGTCAATATTGGTTTAAAAATTATTGATTTGGTTGCAATTGTGGGAAACATTCTGATCTACAATTTGAGACTGAATCAATAATTTTTGAACCAATATTGACCGAGTTGGAGTCACTTTCCCATCTTGCCAGAGGTTCTTCTTTGCTTGGACAGTGTATACTTCACTCCTACTACTTCCAACTACTACCACTAACTCTGCATCAAAACACCCAAAAAAAGAGTCGAGACAGAGACAGTGACACAAAGAGTAATGTTTAGAGAGAATAGAATAATACGTGAATAGTATTGGAATAGTAATAGTGAAAAAAGGAATAGTGATTATAAATAATTTTCATTTTAGTTCTATTCTCTCTACTAATGACTCGGGGATCCCTCCTCCTTTGGGAGATTGACTGTCGTTAGTAAATATAGTCAGTTGTTTCCCGTCTCAGGAGGAATAGTAATTGTTGCATTACACTCTAACTGATCAACTGGGTGTTATTCAGAGGTGGTCTGCGGCGTCACTTGGTTACGGGAGGTAGCTTATGGTTGAGAGGATCATCGTGCTTATCACAAGTCACCTGGTTGATGATTATTCACCTCTGTTGCGTAGTGGAACTGCCGACCAGCTGGCAGGCCTCGGCTCTTCATGGGCTGTTCACCGATGGACGAACAATGACTCGGTGATACACATCCAACTTTGAAAATGGCCTATAATTCCAGTCAGGGATATTTCTACAATTTTAGGTAATGCTAATTGATGTGTTCAGTATCGTTCAAAAAATATACAAAATCCAATCAAATTTGGTGTTCTAATTATTCTAATACATACATTGAAATACGTTCCAACAAATTAGAATAATTCTGAATACGGAAATCTGCGAGAATATGAATCAGTGGCATACTAATTACGATTTCATAAATTCTCAAATCACACAAATCAAACACCAATCAGTCACCTTTCCACTTCTCCACTAATTCGAAATTAGTCCCCAACAATTTTGAAAATAACGACCGTCCGATTTCGGCAATTACCCAGCCGGCGCTTGCTGCGATAAGTACATTAGGGTCGTTAATCCTTTGCCGGCTGCGAGATTAACGCACAACGCTTTAAATTGGCTGAAGTAAGGCGAGCCACAATTAGATGCAAGCGATTCCAGACCTTAATGGATTAGATGGGAGGAGAGAGTTGTTCCATGTGTTCGTAAGAATTTCTATGTGTTGGTAAAAATTTGTATGTGCTAGTGAATTTCAATGGGTTGTTGTGTCTTGTAGGTGTATTTCTTGAGGCTGGAGCTTGAGCTTGAGCTGCCCGGCTCTTGTTGCCACTTGGGAATCGAAACTTCAAATTCAATTCTATTGGTGACTGACCACTCAATGTATGCTGGGAAACGCCCCTCTTAAATTCAATTGACCGAACGTAAGTGAGGTCTAAATTCAAGACGACGATTTTGCATTTCTCTTTATGTTTGTTCCGCATTTACGACAAAACGCGGCAATAGATTCTGATGGAATTTGGCAGGAATGTTCCTCTTGAAATTGTGCGTCGATGTATATGTAAGGTTTCTTGGAATATTGCATTTTAAGGATAATATGAAAGGAAAAGGAATTACCTCCATGCTGAAATATTACTATACTTATACTTCTGAACATAGGAAAACTCACACTACAGAACTATTCATGATGAACCAGCTGTCGAGTTTATTATTAATTGCATTCAATGACGCATGCACTTAATGAAACTTGAAACTCAACATATTAACTAAGTATTCCCTTAATGAATAATGCCCCATCCATGGGTGACTTCGTGAGGTCTACTGTTCACAGAACTACTAGTTCTATTGGTGGCTGACAACTCCCTCACACTCTGTCGACCAATCACAAGCCTGTAGCGTACAAGTTCACGCCTACAACGCCCTCTCATTGGCTGATGCCATTACGTCATTATGGCCTAGCTTAGGCGGAGCTTGAAGGCGTGTCTAATAGGAGTCGAAGCAAAACACCCTGTTGCTATCGCCATCTGCTGGCTGAATTCGAAACTAACTTATTTCGAATTTTTTCTCAAGAAAGTTGGGGAAGGCAGTGAAAATGGATACAATCTTCAATTTGCTTGTTATCAAGTTTCCAATTTTTTGTCAGGACAAGTATACTTCCAGTGTAACTCAAGATTTATACTGATTCCAAATATTTTTTCTGTGAGGGATTCATCATTTCCCCCTTATGTGCTTTCAAGCAAACAAATAGAAATAAATCAATTTCTAATTGAAAATTGAATAACCAATAGGTCGCTGAAAAATTTTCCGTTTCTTAATACAGCACCTAGTACAGTATTTTCATTTCCAACGTATCCCAACCAGATTGTCTGAATATATGAGAATACATAACCACCACACAAGGGCCCTGGGTGTACGTAATTCATAGTGTGAGTGTACTTCCATGTGTTAGTGTATGTAAAAGAGTACTCTACACATTAGTATAGTCTAATATACTAACTAGTATATTCTGGTATTAGTATAGTCTGGGTATGGGCAAGCAAAGAAGACATTATGACAAGTTGGGGAAAATGACTTCAGCTTAGTCTATATTTGTTTGAAAAAATCGAAAATTGGATCTCAATTTGTAGAGCACGATGTTTTACATAATTTAATACCAAATTTACAATATTTGAACTAACATTGATCAAGCTAAAGAGTCATTTTCCCATCTTGCCAGAATGTCTTCTTTGCTTGGAAAGACTATATACGTACTTCATTGTGTGAGTGCATTCCTATGTATTACTGGATGTAAAAAAAGTGCATCAGTATTAGTATAGTCTGGGCGAGCAAAGAAGACACTCTGGCAAGATGGGAAAATTACTCCAGCTCCATCAATAACGGTTCAAAAATAATACATTCGGTCTCAAATTGTAGAAAACATTCCGCTCTACAGTTTGAGACCAAATCTATAATCTTTGAACCAATATTGACCGAGCTGGAGTCATTTTCCCATCTTGCCAGAATGTCTTCTTTGCTCGACCAGACTGTATGTGTGTAGAACGAGCCCACTCAAACCACACGGATTATTACAACTACGCGTTGCTCGCGCTCCCACTAAAATTGAATTTTCTTTTGCTGAAAATTCAACTCATTCCTTCCCACAGATTTTCCTTTACCCGCTTTTCTCATGCGAATTTTCCGACCGTGATAATATCTCAAATGCGCCAGCAAAGGAAACTGCAATCACTACTTGACGCTGGTTAAAGCTCTGCTCTATCATCCTTTCTTGCTCACTCCCACTCCTCTCTCTCACACACTCTCTCACTCTCTCTCACTCTTTCCCACTCACTCTCTCTCTTTCTTTATGCACTGCGAACAATTTCATCAAGGCAAAGGAACGAACTCATTTTAATTATCACATACAACATCATCAAGGCATTTACGGCTTTGCAAATCATATTTAGGATTGCTAACAAGGGATAATTTCAGTATAATTAGACTGCAGACAATTTCATTCAGGACAGTAACCATACAAATTAGATTCTTACTCCTAAGAATTTGATAATGAATTAATTATTATCAAATGTTAATCAAAACCTTTATATTCCCTCTAATAAATGCAATAAAATCTAAAATATTGGCTTATCTATTCTTACTTATAGAGACTGCATAATCAGTATTACAGTCTCTATGAATTAATTATCATCAAATGTTAATCAAAACCTTTATATTCCCTTAAATAAATGCAATAAAATCTAAAATATTGGCTTATCTATTCATTCAATCTTACTCATTATTTTTTACTTATACTCAAGTTCATTTTTACTAATACTTTACGAATAAGTATTGATATACAAGTATGGATAATATATAAGTATATAAGTATGGATAAGCGATTACAGTTTCCCAAACAATTCAGACAGCAAACGATTTTAGTGAATTTCGATGAAATGATGCATTCGTAAATTGAAATGCATGTTCTATTGATAAAAGCATTAATCGACGTAGAATGAATCCAAAAAAATCCACACAATAACTAATTATTATGTCGGATTACAAAATAAATACAGTACCATGAATTAACCATGAATCCATTAATTAACCATGAATCCATTAATCAACCATGAACCCATTAATTAACCATGTTGACCGGAGGCCAATTTTTATGTAGCTCTTGTCTTAATGAACTTTAAAACTTAAAGCCATTTAAAATAGTTGAAAAATGAATGAAAATCAAACACCCTTTTAAAAAACTTTAATTTTCTAATTTTTGATCTTGTTTACTTATTTCATTATTATTTTGTCCACATTGATAATGGCCTAATGTGCCGAAACATGTCTGTGTTTTAATAATTTCAAAGTTTTTTAAAAGGGTGTTTGGTTTTCATTTATTTTTCAACTCTTGTCTTACTTACTAATTTACTTTTTTAAAGAGAACTGCAGTAAATCTATTTAGATCAACGGTAGGTTGAATGAAAACCAGTTCTATGTCGTGCCCTAAGAATGACGTCATCAAGGGTGGTGCTATGATAGGGTAATAGGTAATTGTATTATTATTCCATCGAAATTTCAAATGGAAATTTATGATATGGAATATCATGATATCGGAATCTCATGGAGATTGAAAAGCATTATATCATAGGCTAGCATAGATTTCACAGCCATAATTTCAACTAAACTGATTCAACTCCTAGTATGATTCCCTTGTTCAGTTTCATGCTATGTTAAAACAACTTCACGTTACTTCAAGTTGATTCTAACATTCCAATCGCAAACATCGCAACACACTATTCTCACAAAAAATTCAAAGAAAGAAATGGAAAATGAACCCCCGACAAGAATATGACAAAGACAGAGAAGGAAGTGATACATGTTCTGAGGCAACTGTTACCTAGAAACCAATTTTCTTGTCTTCGATTTGTTTTGCCAGTCCTTCATTACCTATCCTTATTACATCTCATCCTGTAAGGAATTTCCCTTTCGACGTGCGATCGTAAAACCACTGTTCTCAATACTTATACCATCTTTAGCATATCTATATACTGATGCCAAAACGTTAGGAGTTTCCATCTGCTCCTTGTACGCTGCAACAGCTGATGTTGTCAATCAGCTGTGCCTTACTTTTTAAAATCAAAGGTTTAATAGATGCTTCACATCAGCTGTTAGTAGGTTACATCACGTACAAGAGACAGACAAAACCGCCGGACTTTTTGGCATCAGCTATATCTATTGACATACATTTCACTGTCACATGGGTTCTTATCACTGAAGATGTAAGAGGTTTTCCATTCTGACAAAATTCTATTTATTCTTCTCCTACTCATCCCTCTTCACATTTCTTCTTCTTCTTCTTCTGTTTCATTTTTCTTCTTCTTCTTCTTCATCATCTTCATCATCTTCTTCTTCTTTTTCGTCTCTTTTTCTTCATATTGTTCTTCTTCTTTTCCGTCCTTTTTTTTCATCTTGTTCTTATTCTTATTTTTCTTTTTCTTCATCTTGTAGTTGTTGTTCTTCTTCTTCTTTCTTCTTCTTTCTTCTTCTTCTTCTTCTTCTTCTTCTTCTTCTTCTTCTTCTTCTTCTTCTTCTTCTTCTTCTTCTTCTTCTTCTTATTATTTTTATTTTCTTTATCTTCTTGTTTTTTATTCATCTTCATCATCATGCTTCTTCTTCTTCTTCTTTTCTGATTTATTTTCTTTTCTTCTTCTTCTTCTTTTTTTTTATCATCTTCATCATTCTTTCTTCTTCTTCTGTTTTATTTTTTTTCTTTATCTTCTTCTTTTTTATTTTTATTTATCTTTTTCATCATGCTTATTCTTCTTCTTCTTCTTCTTCTTCTTCTGTTTTATTTATTTTCTTCATCATGCTTTTTCTTTTTTTACTTTTATTTTCTTTCTTTATCATTTTATTATTTCATCATGTTATTCTTGTTGTTGTTGTTCTTCTTCTTCTGTTTTATTTTATTTTTCTTATTTTCTTCTGTTTTTCATTTTTATTTATCTTTTCATCATCTTATCTTTTCTTCTTCTGTTTTATTTCTTTATCTTCTTCTCTTTTTTAATTTTTATTTCTCTTTTTCATCATGCTTATTCTTCTTCTTCTTCTTATTCTGTTTTATTTTGTTTTTCTTCATCTTCTTCTGCTTTTTTACTTTTATTTATCTTTTTATCATGCTTATTCTTGATGTTATTGTTGTTGTTCTTCTTTTTTCTTCTGTTTTATTTTATTTTTCATTATTTTCTTCTGTTTTTCGATTTTTATTTATCTTTTTCTTCTTCTTCTATTTTATTTTCTTTATCTTCTTCTCTTTTTTCAATTTTCATTTCTCTTTTTCATCATGCTTATTCTTCTTCTTTTTCTTCTTCTTCTTCTTCTTCTTCTTCTTCTTCTTCTTCTTCTTCTTCTTCTTCTTCATCATCTTCTTCTGTTTTATTTTATTTTTCTTTATCTTCTGCTCTTTTTTAATTTTTATTTCTCTTTTTCATCATGCTTATTCTTCTTTTTCTTCTTCTTCTTCTTCTTCATCATCATGCTTCTTCTTCTTTTCCACTCTTCTTATTATAGTATCATCACTGTCAGCACTGCATCGACAGAACCATACTTAACATATAATCAGACAACCCTCCTACCACAAACTAGAACACTGCAATAGGCGCAACTCCGTCACTGTTCGCGCAAGCTGAGTAGACACGCTGTCACAATGTAGAGTGTATTGTAACGGCGTGTCTCTTCTCAGTTTGCGCCAACTTTATCAATGCTGATGTCTGTTTTCTGTCACCTGTTGAATATCACGTCCGATTTATGCCAAACTTCCACAACAATATTGAGCGTAGTTCATTGGCAACGAAACAGGTGAAGTGCTGTACAGTAAAATATACGGGCACTTCACCTGTTCCGTGGGTACGAGCCGCCAGTTGTGTAGTTTTGAACTACCTTGAAGGCTTGAACGCTTTCTGCACTAGATAAAGTAAGGTACTGCATGTCACTCCCTATCCGTCAAGTTCTACCATTTTGTAGTCTGAAAATCATAGTTTACGTGAATTAAGTTAATTAACTAAATTAAAAGTTATTTAATTAATAAAATGACGTCACTTGCATATTTTACGCAAATAGTATACGATATTTATTATTGTAAATTGCAACAACACATCCCTATTCTGTTACACTGTCCAGTTCTTTGTCTGGTACTGGGTATTGGTCTCTCGGTGAGGGTGATCTATCGGTGAACGTGATGTTAAGTCACGAACACTGTGGACTGCTCTTGGATGGGTGACCGGTATTTGGCCAAGTAGACATTGGCGAGGTGGAACTACCCGTAAGGGTAGTCTCCATAAGAATATATTTTATTATAGTCTAGCAACAGTCATGATTCGCTGCATCAACCTCAAGTTCTGGTTGTTGATCCTAAGTAGATCCCCGCTTAGTCCTGTAATTACTGTGGGTTTATTTACAATAGTATACGTAGATATGCTCAACGTATACTGTGCGTATTACTTCTCACATATTATAGTCATATATGCCTAATCTATACGTACATGCATGAGTCATGTTCAAGGTCATAATTGTTATGGTCAGGATCCCCTCAGCTATTAGGCTCATAAAATTTCTACCAAGTTGAATTGAGAACTATAGTCTGGTCAAGCAAAGAAGAGCCTCTGGCAAGATGGGAAAATGACTCCAGCTTGGTCAATAATGGTTCAAAAATTATTGATTTGGTCTCAATTGCAGGAAACATTCTGATCTACAATTTTAGACCAAATCAATAATTTTTGAACCAATATTCACCAAGCTGGAGTCATTTTCAGAGGCTCTTCTTTGCTTGGCCAGACTATAGCAGAACAGATGACAGGGTTGTCGCACTGTAATTAGCTAATGTCAGGCTCATAAGTGCGTATCCTTCCAACATATTATACTCTCTATTCGATGTAATTTTCAACTTTTAATACATTGTATCCCTCATATTCTACATTTCATGACAAGTCGGAAGTGATATCAAACATCACCTTTCCACTACTCGTTGTTCATATGGTGCAGCGAAAATACTAATAGAAGTTTCTACTTTTCCTCTCATGAAGGACACATGACAAGTTCTTCTCTTTTTCTTTTCATTCATCATTTCCATTTATACACCTATTTCTTGATTATTAACTTCGATTATCATCTACTGATTCGTTTTCATCGAATTTATCGACATAGGCCTACAGAGTGTTTCAGGAGGAATACTTCTGTGCAATACTTCTTGGGCTTATTTCTCACACGAAGTAAAAGGAAAAGTTCCATAAAGGAAAGTTGAAGGAAAAGTTCAAGGAAAGTTAAAGGAAAGTTAAAGAAAAGTTGAAGAAAAAATAAAAGTTAAAGGAAACGTTCCATAGGCCTACACCCAAAAACGTTTTGTTACCTATATCATTTTATCACGATTTCTGTGATTAGAGTGAGATTTACCATTGAGTATGGTTATAAGTATCCATACTTTTATATCAATACTCAATGGTTTTACACAATCACGGCAATTCAAGTTTTTCTTCATAGTTCCATCCTTTTCAACTTCAATAATTTGAAATGTCCAGGAGACAAATGAATAGATTATACATTTCCAGTAGATGAATGGGAAATTCGACAACTATTACATCTGAACACTCGTCTCTATATATAAAAGAGAATTGGCACTGACTGATTCATTCATTCATCACCAGAACTAAAAATCCACTGAAGCGAATGCGTTCAAATTTGGCAGGCATGTTGAGTTGGATGTTTTGACGCGCGCTAAGAACGGATTTTAAAAACTTTTCAAGGATACGCCAAATATTTTAGTTTTTCTATAGTTTTTCAACGTTTTCTTCATTTTTTCGAGAACCAATCAATAGAAAATGTTGATATTTGGCGGGCAGGTTCAGATAAGGTCTAGAAATGTTGAGTTAAAATATTTTTGCAATCCGTTCAAGATTACGCCAGTAATCAGGTTTTCAAAATTGTAGATGTGTTGCGGGTTGCATATCTTCCGCCTTGATACGACCAATCCTAACTGTAAATTCAATGGTTCAGCGAGATTTTAGATGAACTAATTTGGAAGATCAAGTTTGAATCATTGAATCAAGTTTCAAACTATATATACTTCCGATATACTTCCCAAGGTTACGCTTAATATTAGCGTTTTACTATTTTTTGGAATTGTCGGAGTTTCTCTTACAGTTTTCTAGAACAAATTGGCAGAAAATGTTGAAATCAGGTTAACAGGTCCAGATCAGGTGTAGAAATGCTGAAATAAATTTCGAATCCCTTCTGAACGGAATTTGCAGGCGAGCGGAGCGAGCCTGTTTGTCTCAGCTGTCACTGACAGAGGTTTTGCAGGCGAGCGAAGCGAGCCTGTTTGACTCACTTACACTGTCTATACTGTCGGGGGTCCAGGGGGCGGAGCCCCCTGGCTAGACGGAGAAGGCGAGCGAAGCGAGCCTTCCGGCCAGTCTTAAATATTTTGATAGGTAAATGAATAAAGAAATCTCATCTGATCTCTCTCTTTCTCTTACTCATTCTCTCTATCTCTCTCTTTAGAAATACTTCTCCATATTCTTATTCTCTTTATACCACTTCGATCGCCTCCACATATTTAAATACTCGCCGTGTATATAAAATTGCCGCATTACAACAATTTGTACCAACATTCATTGGTAAGCCAAAAACTATATACAGTGTACATAACATTCTCAACACATTCAGTTATTATATCCATATACATCTATTATATTACATCTAGTTATTCCATTACTATAACTATATTTGCGCGATTACTGATATTCTCACTCAAAACATAAAGTTATTATATCCATATACACCTATTATATTTCATCTGGTTATTATATTCCGGTATCTATATCTGCGTAACTACTGATATTCTCAACACATTCAATTACTATATCCATATATACATATTACATTACATCTAGTTATTATATTCCTATATTTATATCTGCGTAACTACTGATATTCTCAACACATTCAATTACTATATCCATAAATATATAAATATATTACATTACATCTAGTTATTATATTCCTATATTTATAGAATATTAGATATTCCTATATTTATATCTGCGCTACTACTGATATTCTCAACACATTCAGTTATTATATCCATATATACCTACTAAATTACATCTAGTTATTATATTTCTATACCTATATCCAAACGACTACTAATGCACCAGGTTTTTGGGCGTAGTCTTGCATTGAAAGGTAGGCTGACAGGCCATTCGTTCCCGCCCTTTTATTAAACCTGTAAGAAAAATTCTACTAGTTTATGCCTCTGTAATGCCTTTGTTCCAGAGATACACCCTTTCCATGAATTCCTTCAATAAATTTTTTATCTACTTCAAGTTCAACCTCACGACGGTATTAAAAGTTACAATACACGTTGGACAAAATGCACCAATCTACAACATCAACCTATAATAGGAATGTATTGATTATTTGCCTGATTCGACTATATTTTGCTTTAAATTATTCTACAGAATTATCAATAGGTCTCATTGGCTAGACCAAGCATTAGCAGTGAATATAAAGGAAAGCCCTACCACACTACCACTATACTCTGTCCACTGAGTGTTCGGACCTAAGCTCTTCCTCCTCGGTTCTGACGTCAAGATCGGACCAGCTCACAAGCGGTCGTAATTGCCAGGAACGTAGAAATTTCTAATCGATATTGGATCTTCAATATCGAATTTTTGAGTGGCCTTAGAAATATTGATATTTTATGGTTGTTCGGCAAAATTTACATCCTTCTAACATGAGAACGAACATTATCAATATCACTTGACAGAATTATAGTTGATTGAACATAATATTTCATAATAATATTTTTGTTATCATTTTGACTGCTCAGTACAAGCCGGGAATTTCAAACTCATTCAACTACACACTACTGCAAATTCAAGTAGGCCTATTTCTATTATAACCTAATCTAAAGTTTACACTTGCAATAAATTAATCTCATTACTGTATGTACTTAGAATTCAATAAAACTAATATTTTTTAAAGAACTATGTTGTTTTGTTGAAGGTGAAACAAAGAACAAAACATATCCGCCAAAAATCTTCCATGAGAGGTTTGAATTATGTAAATCAGCTGAAAGAGTGGAAACGCATAAATTTTGATAAATTCTCTGAAAAGTGAAAGGCTCGCGTTTCCCAGATTTCCACAGCATGACTGTGACCTAAAAAGTAACAGCTGCAGCATGATGACATTACTTGCCATTGGCTGAAGCCGCCTGTGACGTCAAAATGGGGGAGGAGCTTAGGTCCGAACACTCCGTGGACAGAGTATAGTTCCAAAACAGCAGCTATCACATGATAGTACAGTACAGACCGAGTAAGAGCGAAAGTTAATGAATATAATACAAGTGACTTGTACATGTACACGTCTCGTCTAAGACCCCTTTAAAGAGTGTTTATATTCTCCTTCATATTCACTGGTATAGTCTGTCCAAGCAAAGAAGACTCTCTGGCAAGATGGGAAAATCACTCAAGCTCGGTCAATTTTCGTTCAAAAATTGTGAATTTGATCCCAAATTGTAGGAAACAATATGATCTAGCATAAAGACCAGATTTACAATTCTTGAACAAATATTGACCACGCTGGAATCATTTTCCCATCTTGCCAGAGGGTCTTCTTCGCTTGGACAGACTATATTAGTTAGTTATTTTAGGCGGTTTCGAACACCTCTTGTGCTCTCCAACAGCTGATATTGTCTCCGAAGAACCTGAGAAACTGTACTTATTCAACAGACACTAGTGGTTCTTCAAAAAAAAACATAAGCTTTTTTAGAAAAAATTCTAGAAAAAAATTTAAATTTTTTTTTAGAAAAAATAAGCTTTTTTAAAAAAAATTAAGCTCAACTAGTCTACGTAAGTTTGGATTGGGTAGGCTTTTGGAAGTTCGAATCTTAGAATTTGTAGAAAAATAATCAAGATAATTGAGTTTCAATCATGGAACATGCAGTTTGATGTCAACGAACGTATAATTTAAACGCAAACAAATCCAGAATAAAGAAGGCGTTTTTGTGGTAAACTCCAAGGGGTTCTTACTTCTTTCACCCCTGTAGAAAACACTGATAACAACCTCCTATCCTGAATTCTTTGTGATTAGGGATGGAGGATTTACAGGTTCCAAGTGGCCTTAGATAAGGGAGGGGGAAGAAGCAAAGAGCATACTAGTTTTTTTCAACCACTTGAAAAAATTTTCGTGCTCCAAACAAAAAATGTACTGGTCCTTGAGTGTGAGGGTGCGTGCATGAGGGTGGGGGAGGGGGATTGTAAATTAGAAGTCACAACCCCAATAATATTCTTATTTTTCTTCTCCTCCTTCTACTACTGTAGCCTAGCACTTCTTCTTATCATTCGTCTTGTTCTCCTACATCTTCTTTCTAAATCCCCTCTCTTATATTTTTCTTAGCCATCAACTTTTATCTTTTTCACAAATAAAACTGCATTATCTGCCAGGGAAACTTGTTAGGGATGAATATATAACAAGAAAAATTATATCAGAGTCTCAACTAACTATAGTCTGTCCAAGCAAAGAAGACCCTCTGGCAAGATGGGAGAATGACTCAAGCTCGGTCAATATTCGTTCAAAAATAATCGATTTCAATCTCAAATTGTAGGAAACAATTTGATCTACTATCAAGACCACATTTGAAATTATTGAACAAATATTGACCAAGCTGGAGTTATTTTCCCATCTTGCCAGTGGGTCTTCTTTACTTCGACAGACTATATCTACACTACTTTATTTTCATCTTCCAGATCAACTCGATTCGAACGAGTTGAGACTCTGGACTAACCTAAGCTAACCCAACCTAGCCTAACCTAACCCAACCTAACCTAACACAACCTAACCTAACCTAACCCAACCCAACCCAACCAACCCTAACCTAACCTAACCTAACCTAACCTAACTCTAACTTAAGATCAATTTGGAAGAAAATTATTGGAAGGAGGAGACGAGAAGGGGATTTGATTCGATTTTTAAATTGTATGATTTTGAGGTGTAGAGCCTGATGAAGGATAAGATCAAGTGAGGATTAAGAATAAGAATAAGAAAGAGAAGTGAGGTAGAGAAGACAGCAGAAGTAAGGTAAGGAAGGCACTGGCGGCTCGTGCTACCGAAACAGGTGAAGTACTGTACAGTAAAAGATACGTGCACTTCGCCTGTTTCGTGGGTACGAGCCGTCAGTGAAGGAAGGAGATGAGGAGCAGGAAGAAGAACATAATTATGGAAAAGACTAAAAAAATACGAAAATGAAAAAGAAGAATGAGAAGAAATAGGAAAAATGAAGATAACGGAAATAAGTAAAAGATGAACAGTGAATAAGAAGGGTTGTCGCGCTAATCTCACATATGCTTCCCTGGGGTCCCATCTCTCTCTCTCAAACACCCCTTTCTCTCACACTCACGCTCTCTCTCTCACTCACTCCCTCACACTCTCTATCTCTTAGCACTCTCTCTATTTCTTAACTGATATAGCCTACTACTGCATTATATAATCTACACTAATAAAATGAATGAATCTGAATCTGACACCCTCTTTTCTTTCTCTCTCTCCCTTACTCTCTCTCCCTTACTCTCTCGCTCTCTCTTTCAATAATATCGATTGAAAAGGAGGCAGCAGCAGTATAGCAGCGATAGAAGTGGCTTATCTAATATCCTTATTGGTGCGTTCAATCGAAAGGGGCCAACTTAGTTTGTACAGTAATAGTCATGAAGGCATAAAATTTGATTGAGAGAGCAGGCAGGCCTAGTCAACCAATCACAACCAAGTATTGCTCGGATGTTGGTGAAAATTCAATTAAAAATTTTCACTGCTAGATTCACTTGAAATATTTCACTGGAAATTCACAATAATATTATGTTTTTCGATGCAAGATTCACTACAAATTTCTTTCTATAAATTGATTTCAAATTTTCCACTGGAAAATTCACTTCAATTATTTCACTGGAAAATCACAATAATATATTTTGTGATGCCCACATGAGTTCTGGGCTTGGGAGTGGATGATTGGATTTATTTTGAGAGAAGGTAAATGAGAAGAAAAAGGAAATAGAGAAAAGAAATAAGTGAAGAAGAAAATGAATGAGAAGAATGAGTTGTCATTTAGCTAGGCCTAGCCCTAGATGATGTATTTTGAATATTCTTCTTCTCATTATTTTCCTAACCCTTCTGCCTCACATCGTCGGGTAAGGTTTTTAAAACAAAAGCGTTGATAGATGCTTTACATCAGCTGTTAGTGGGTTACATCAAGTAGAAGAAGCTGACGAAACCACCAAACTTTTCGCCATCAGCTATAAACAATTGTATTCTTTTCTTTCAACATAAATAATTAACACAATATCACCAACACAACTAATTAAAAGGTGGTCCAAGCAAAGAAGACAGTCTGGCAAGATGTGAAAATGACTCCAGCTCGGTCAATATTGGTTGAAAAGTTACAAACTTGGTATCAAATTGTGAAAACATTCTGATCTACAATTTGAGACCTAATTTATTATTTTTTTAACCTATACATTGATCGAGCTAGAGTCACTTTCTCATCTTGCGAGAATGTCTTCTTTGCTTGGACAGACTATACATTGTATTGAAGGTACGATACTGTACAGTAATGATGAAATTCTGAGTATGTTTCTAAAAATTCCCTAGATTATAATATTCAGAGTAGGATTACTACATTTAGAATTCTGACAACTATTCCCAAAATTCTCTATCGACCCAGACGATTTTTTGACGTTCTACTCACGGGTTCACCATTATTTTGAATTGAGAGCTAGCCTTTTTTAGCCAAGATGTAAATACTGGAAAGCAAATAATCCATTGAAAAGGAACGTGGGTGAACCACTCAGAATGTATAGCAGCTTTTCTTATCTTCACTTCTTTTTCTTTATTGTTTCCTTACCCTTTTCCTTCTCCTTCTACTGTGATTGGAGCAGATTGTGACCAAAGAAAGGCCACAAATGCTTGGTGACTCTAGTCATAGCTTCCTTTTCTATTAATGGAAGCTATGCTTTAGTCAGTCCAAGCAAAAAAGACATTCTGGCAAGATGGGAAAATGACTCCAGCTCGGACAATATTGGCTCAAATTCATAAATTTAGTATCTAACTGTAGGAAACTTTCTGATCTACAATTTGGTACCACATCCATTTTCCCATCTAGCCAGAATGTCTTCTTTGCTTGTACAGACTACCTATTTCATAGTTCTCGCAAGCTGAGAAGACACGCCATTATATACTACATTGTATCAACGTGTCTTCTCAGCTTGCGCGAACTTTAGGCTACTATAGTGTGTTTTGGGAATCCCGATAAAGATAACAGAAGTGGTATTATGGTAGTTGGAAATAGACTTTTATTAAAGCAATGTGTCCCTCCAAGATTATACAATATACATTCAAGGGGATGATAAACTTACGAATCAATCAAGTTGCATTTTTGATTCATGAATAGTTGATTAATGTTGTTTTTCTGGTGCATACGAAATCCAAGGATGTAGAGATTTGTTTCCGCTTTGTAAGTTTTTCCAAATAAATTTGTTCTATGAATTGTTTCTGTCAAAAAATTATTATTTCTGATAAACAACAATGCTAAGATGCTACGTTACCATGGTCTTTGGTAAATCTTGGGGACTGAAAGTTCACTGCTGTTATTATTTATTCATACATCGATACAACCACTTGAATTGGGAGGAAAAAATAGGCATAGCCTGCGCTACTCTTCTCTCAAAAATTTCATCATAAAGTCAATATTATCCAAAATTTTAAGTTTGTGGATTACGGATGGGTAAGGTTTACGGTCTATGATACGAATTTTATTACAGTAAAATATTGATATGATGGAGAATTGAAAGAAAACCCAAGAAGAATAATGAATAATTGATGAAGATGAATGAACCTAAATTTTAGAAATGCTATATGTTAACAATATATGAAATTCTTCAAGCTCCATGTATATACTTCTTTCTCCAAGCTCCGTAATTTTCAAGTCTGCGTTTACAAAAAGAATAATATCCTGTAGGCTATTATAGTAGACTATTGCCGGGTTTTTCCAAGCACACTCAAAGTTGAGGGACCCTCAAATTTTGATGAACAGCTGACATTTTCTATGATAAGTATAGGGAATGTAGTAAAGTGTAGTAAACTTGAGGTTCCCTCAAATTTGAGTGTGCTTGGAAAAACCGGGCATATATCTTGCCACTTTTAAACAGCTGATCAATCCGCCAAACTAGCTGAAGTCTGCTATAATAATGAATGTTGGTTCTTGCCAGCGATAATAGAATATGAAAATAGAATTTCTACATTCTATTCTCTCTCGTTCTTGTTCTTCCAATCCTCCTCCTTTCCTACTCTTTCTCCTTCTTCTTCTTCACGATCTACTTCTTCATCACGACCAACCCTCCTTAATTCTTTCTACTTTTTTCCACTCGTTTTTTCCGTCGCAAGTTAAGCGCGACCGAGTGATGGAACGGAAATCACCCGGCAATAATTGATGAGCACTTCCAATGGAGATGTCAGGTGAGCTCAATTCTTTCTTTTTTCCTATTCACCTCTCTCACTCACTCTCACTACTTCTCCATCACACAGAATCGCTCTCTCGCATTCTCCTCGTTTCTCTTTCTTCACCTGATGCTTCCTTTGGCATGAGTCATCTTGCCTAACCTACCAGAAACAAGCAACATGCCAAAACAAACCTCAATTTCCTTGTCTCCAGCACGAGTCTCTCTTCTTCCTTCTTCTTACTTCTTTCACTTGTTTTTTTTCTTTGTTTCTTTTCCTCTTTTCTTCTTCTTCTTCACCACCACCATATTCTTCTTTTTATTCTCTTCTATTACCCTCATCTCCAACTTTTACTCCTTCTACTTCTTTTTTTCTTTCTCCTACCTCTCCATCTACTTGTTATCCTCAATTCCTTCTTCTTCTCTGTCGCCTCCTCCTTCTTCTTCATCATCTACTTCTCCTCCCTGTTTTTTTTTCTTCTTACCAATCTTCATCCCCTTTTTTCTTATTCCCCTCTTCTTCTTTGTTTCTTTTCCTCTCTTCTTCTTCTTCTTCTTCTTCACCACCACCATATTCTTCTTCTTATTCTTTTCTATCACCCTTATCTCCAACTTTTACACCTTCTCCTTCTTTTTTTCTTTCTCCTCCCTCTCCATCTACTTGTTATCCTCAATTCCTTCTTCTTCTCCTTCTTCTTCATCATCTACTTCTCCTCCCTGTTTTTATTCTTCATACCAATCTTCTTCTCCTTTTTTCTTATTCCCTCTTCAGCACCATCTACTTCTTCTTCTTCTCCTTCTCCATATTCTTCTTCTTATTCTTTTCTATCACCCTTATCTCCAACTTTTACTTCTACTTCTTTTTCTTTCTCTCCTCTCCATCTACTTCTTATCCTCTATTTCCTTCTTCTTTGTCGAATCCTCCTCCTTCTTCTTCTTCTTCTTCCTCATCTACTTCTCATCCTCACTCTTTTTCTCCTTCCCAATTTCTTCTTCTTCTCCCTCATCAGCACCACCTACAATTCTTCTTCTTCTTCTTCTTCTTCCCATATTCTTCTTCTTTCATCACATCTTCTTCTTCTCTACTTCTTCTTCTTTCTTCTTCTTCTTCTTCTTCTTCTTCTTCTTCTTCTTCTTCTTCTTCTTCTCCTTCTTCTTCTCCTTCTTCTTCATCTTCTTCTTCCTCCTCGTCTTCTTCAACTTCTTCATTAAATTTCTTCTCTCTTTTCCTCGTTGCTTTTATCACCCCGTGTTCGTTGATGGGTCGTCTATTATCTTCTTTCACGGTACTTAAAACCCAAGTATAGTCTGTCCAAGCAAAGAAGACATTCTGGCAAGACGGGAAAATGACTCCAGCTCCGACAATATTGGTTCAAAAATTTTTAATCTGGACTTAAATTGTAGGAAGCATTTTGATCTACAATTTGAGACCAAATTCATAATTTTTGAACCAATATTGACCGAGCTAAAGTAATTTTCCCATCTTGCCAGAATGTCTTCTTTGCTTGGACAGACTATAGCAATCTCAAGCAATGAGTAACCTTTTTCACAACAACAGATAAATGTTTTTGTCCTATCAATTTCGTTACAAGAATCTCCATGATTCACCGCTTGAATTTATTGTTACTGAACTCTGTTTGATGAAATTTCCGACTTGAAAAACATTATTATTATTATTTGTTTATTATTTGTTGTTACAATTGCGACTTATATAATATATACTTATATAAAGTATTTTAAGCAAAGGTGATAAGTGGATGATGATGTTTAGGCTACATAGTGAATGAATGATGATGGTTGCTGAATGTTTACATTACAATTTCAACTTTAAAAAAACACTTTTCACTTTACAAAATCCTGAATTTTGATTGAGTTCACTGTTAACAATGAAGATCTGATCAGAAACACTAAATAAAAATGTTCAAAAACTTTGGGATTTTTTAATGAACTGGAAAAATTTTAGAGCAAAATAGAACCAAACTAACAAGAAGCCATTACAGCTACCTCATACATTGTATGAAGCATTGTATTCCCTACCTCATACGTATTACCCTAAGTCGGAAGTTACATCAAGAAGAGTTTAGCTGCTTGTTTGGCTATCAACATTTATCCATATTTTTTATAATCATTGTTCTTATTCATACAATGTTGATCCAATGAGAAAAATGTTCACAATTTAGGAAATGATAGAATTTTCGTGTACAATACGAGATACAAAAATGATAGTTGTGAAGAATGTTATACAAGAAATTTATTGAAAGTAAGATATTGTAAGGAAATAATATCGTAGAAAATTGATTTGACGTTGTGACTTGTGAGAATCGAGTAACAATACTCCATCAAATAGATTCTCTTTCAATAAGACACATTAGATGAATATGATACATTTTATATCGAATGAACAAATGTATTCGATCTTGATTAGAACGTATCTTTGATCCGTTTCATGTAACATTTTGTATATTACAATCTTAAAATGAATCAAACCGTGGACACACGAACTTATACTTGAATTATATACTCTGTATTCATAAAAGATTATTGGATAAAAACTCTCAATGAAGTACAATAATTAATTGAAACATTGACAAAAATTAAAAATAATGTACAGTTCTATGAGCTGACGCTACCACACTATGACAAGGCAGACTTCAAAACTTTTCCAACACTAGATAAAAACTCCAAACATCATAAGAAAACTGATAAGAAGCATGTCTATATACATACTTTATGAGACAGCTTGTTATTCTTCATGTCATTAGTAAGCAAACGAAATAAGACAACTGAAATTATTATCATTTTATCACTTATCTTGGCAGTAAATTTCATTGTTTTACATAAACAATACACGTTTCGAAAGATAAACTACTGTCAAAAGTATCCAATACGTAATCCATGGCTTTCATTATGAAGTATTCTTATTGATGTGAGTTTCAATTGTACTAATCTACACGTATTCAATTATTTTAATAAAATATCTCATATCAGCTATCTTCCACAACCAACTCTGGGATTATCAGCGATAATAGAATATGAGATATATATTATAAAATAGAAATATATTTCTATATTCTATTCTCTCTGGGGATTATTCGTGATAAACCAAAATCCGACCATCATCAATTAAACAAAAAAGCTCTTCATCATACAGATCTCATCATATTCTAAGTGGACTGAGAAATTGTACATTTCGTACATGAATTATTGAGCTAGATTGACGCTAAACTAAAAAACTAATACCTAAAAGGGTCCTTGATACTTCATTGAATAGAATTCAACTACTGTATCATGCTATTCCCTAATCAATGAATTTCAATTAATTGATCTGTGATAGTGTGGAAACAATTAAAATTAATTTATTTTTTTTCAATCCATTGGTAGACAATTTAATAAAACCGAATTAATGTGTAACAATAGCCTGCTGTACTTTGAGCCACATCGGATGTTGTTCCGGCGGCGGAAACTGCTGCCTCAGCGGTGGGTATTGTCTTACAGTGGGCCATCCCGAATGTCTCCTCTGTGTAATTGTCACTCAAAAAGAAAATTAATGTTCTTATTGATTTTCTTTTTGATTTATAATTCCCTGATGAATCGTTAGAGGGCGCCAGCTCACGGACCAAGTTGCCAAAAATATTCCACGGCGTGTGGAAAAATTTGGAGAGCTCTTGGTCAGTGAGTGGTGTGCGTTGACGAGGTACGGACGGGTTCCGCGGAAATGTGTGGGGCTAGCTGTTTGATAATTTTGGGTGAGTGAATACAAAAGGAAAAATTTATTAGATTGATGACTACTTCAGTGGTATCTTGACAACCCATTCATTCTTTTATCTTCAATTAATTTAAATCCATTCCGACTTGTTTTCCAAATTGGTTTTCTAAATTGTTGTTTGTTTTGTTTGTAATACCCTGGACACCGAAAGTACAGTAGGCTATTGTTAAGAAGGGGTCAGGCATATTTTTCTCTTATTCATTGGATTTATTTGTCTCAATTTTATGGATATTGCTATAGGAGAATTAAGGTTGTAATTAAATTGTAAAGTTGAGACGGGATTCTCAATAGAGTGAGCGGTGCTCAATTATTAAATAATTTAACTACTAAAGAGCTTGAGAACGAGATTAGGGAAATATAAATACATAATTTTATAGGATAGTTTATAGTATAATATAAAGGTAATTTTGATAGGACTAAGATTTGATATAGGACTAGATAGGACTAGGCATTGGTATAAAATTTAAGTTATTCTAACTAACTTTGGAATAAATTAATAGATTTTCTAATAAATATTTCTGATAAATTTTATTAATAAATAAATCTCCTTGTTAGTAATAGGTTCTATATATAGAAGGTAGATACAAATTTGTGGATATTTGATAAATTGATGATAAATTTGATGATTTGTCAAAGTAAATTTGGTTAGGATTAGGCTTTGTTTTATAAAAGGATTTTGGCAATTATTGAATATTTCGCGCAACCAGTTTGATGTTAATCACGAACTTGCGTTCGGTGTTTGTTTTATTTTATTCACGATAGGTTACTGTGTTTGTGTATCAGTGAGGTTGCTTAGTTTAATAATTGATTTTAAAATATTCGTTTACGCTATCTGAAGGACTCTAAGTTGAAGGAAATTATTTTGATTGTCAACATTGTTGTCCATCAATTTGCTAGGTATAGGGTGTGTTGAGATTATATTGCCAATCAATCACGTTAAATTATGTGGAGCTGTAGAAGTAAGTTCTTTATTCTCGTTTGAATCATCTTGAAGTTAAGTTCTTTAATTTTGCAAGATTAAGTTTTTTTTTTATTATTGTAAGGTTTGGATATTTAAGATTGAGTTCAGTGTTAGTTTAGGTTGCAAAAATTCAAATTTGTTGTCAATTTCATGAACACTGCGTTATTGAACGATTATGGGTAATATTTGTGTATGATTTAAATTGAAGTAATCAAAATTTAACAATTGTGTATAACGTTTGTTTTTCTTGTTAACATTGGTGGCTTGAGCACGGGCTCTTAAAGTTAACTGCTGATCTTAATACAGCTGTCATGGAATTATTGTTTGCCAGTTTTACTAATTTTTTTCTGAATTCAACTTTACCTAAAATCATCTTTTTTTTATCAAAAATTTAGAGTAGTCTGATTTTGCTGGTTCTGGCGCAGATCCGAGTAGTAGTATGAAAGTGTCCGTTCTGGCCCATAGTAATTCACAATTAATTTTGCAGACAGCACTCTTCCACCAATATTAACTTTAAATCAATTTCAATTTTTATTTTTTTCTATTTTTATTAGAAAAATTCTAATTTTTTTTCATCTAAGAAATTTATTTCTTAAATCATATTTTATCCATTACTTGTAACTTAGATAATAGAATATTAGATTTAAGGGATTATCAACCATAAAACTGTGCCCCAGGAAGGGCGGAGAATAAAGGGCGTTTTTCTCAATCCGTCGTTTCTCTGACAATCACCCCACCTATCTCCGGCTACATAATTTGGTGTCAGGTGTGGGGTGGCTGCAACAATGGCCACTGATGAAGGACAAACCATGGAGGAGTTGCACACAAGGGTGATTCAGTTGGTGGAAGAGAGAAACGCCTTAGCACAACAACAGGAACAAACCACTGCAGAACTAGCTGCTCTCAGAGCACAACAGGGCCAGGGTGCAAGCCAACCAAGGGTGAAGAGGGATCTAGGGCTTCAGTCGTTGATCAAGACATTCACTGGAGATGGCACTGGCCCATCAGTCGAGGAGTTTCTCAAAAACATCAACTTAGTGGCAGAAACTGGCAACTGGGATGAGGCTGCCCAAAAATTCATCTGTCGACTGAAGGTGACCGGACCAGCAGCAGCCTGTTTGGACTCGCACCCTGAACTCTTTGAGACTGCAGCTAGATTCAAAGACTTTGAGAAGGTGTTGTGTCAGCGGTTTGGCCAGTCCCAAGATCCACAACACTACATGCTGGAACTCATGGGGACCACTCAACAGCCTGGTGAAACTGCACGTGCATTTGCAGACCGATGTCGTACACTGGGGCAGAAGGCACAACCAACCACTGCCAGTCGGGAACAAATGGAGTGGTCCCGTACACAGATGGACCAGACTGTACTCACCTCATTTGTTCGGGGCCTCCGTGCCCAGTTGGCCACCATGCTGAAGCTGTATCCACCCTCTGATTTGGAGGATGCAGTTAAGATAGCGGAGAGGATGGAGAATATCAGTGGATCCAGCAACCCCCTATCCAAAATCTTCCAGGTCCATCAGGAAGAACAAGGGGCAGACTCAGTTGAGATGACAGTAGGGCAGGTGGAGGCAGCCCAGCAGTACAAAAGAAGATCAACCTGTTTTGCATGTGGAAAGCCTGGTCACTTTGCCCGTGAATGTAGGAGCTCTACCAATGGCCAATCCTGGAGGCAAGACACCAGGCAGAGAGGGGGTCCACAACAGTTAAGTGGAGGCGGCCAACACTCTAGACGATTCTGTTTTGTCTGTGGGGATCAGAACCATCTAGCATTCACATGCCCCCAGCGGAGGCTCACACCATCAGAGCAAGTCAACAGAGGAAACCAACAAGAATCAAACCAGGATCACACCATCAGAGCAAGTCAACAGAGGAAATCAACAAGAATCAATCAGTCAGCAGGAGAATTTGACCCCAAATGGGAGAGGCTTGGCCAGTGGCCCAAGGTCAAGCCAGTAGGAGAGAGGCCACAAGAGACATGGGTACCCAGCGTGAGCAGGGAGGGGGGTCACCCAACAATCCAATTACACTTCAGCAAGGACATTGTCAGAACTCTCTTGGTGGATTCTGGTGCGGACATTTCTATCCTTCGAGAACCTATACCACAAGTGCCACTGGAGCCAGCCAAAATGATTGCAAAGGGAGTGACAGGAGCACTACTGGGTGTACAGGGTGCTCAGACCTTGGAATTTGAAGTTGCACAGGAGAAAGTGAGGCATACCTTCATAATAGCAACAATTGACACCTGGAAGGATGGACTTCTTGGCTGGGATCTCTTTCAGAAAATGGGGCTGGTCCTGGATGGGCAATCCCGATCAATCACATGTAGAGGAACAGCTATTTCAAGACCTTCAGCATTTATCAAGGAGGGGGCCCAAATTTCCACCATCAAGAGGACATCAGAGATCAATCCAGAGTCCAACCATATGCCAGAAGTGGTAGCCTTAGAGAACAGGGCTATTCCAGCCTATTCAGAGATGATATTGAAAGCCCAGGTGAAAGCTAGTAATGGAGGAGTGATCATTGTGGAACCAGCTAATCAACCTCAATCTGGGCTGATGGTAGCGCGGAGCCTAGGCATCATCAACAAAGGAGTAATACCCGTCAAGGTAGTGAACCTGACAGCTACACCTATGATAGTAGACCGGCTTCAACTACTTGGACAGGCCTGTTCAGTGATTGGTGATGGAAGTATGGAACATGAAGTGGTTCAAGTAGGCCTAGTGGAAGTTCCTTGCTCTCTGGCAGAACGGAAAAAGGACATCACCACCCAACTAAGCCACCTCCCTCCCCAGGAGGCCTTGAGGATTAAAGAGGTTTTGATGAGATACCTGACACTGTTTGACGAACCTGGGAAGGAGGGATGTAACATTAAGGTGGAGCACCATATCCCTACTTTGGACTCCCCACCTATTGCAAAGCGCCCTTACCGGGTGCCCTTCCATCTGCGCCCAGTAGTTGAAGAACATCTTGCGGATATGCTGAACAAGGGAATCATCACTCCATCTACCAGCCCATGGTCTGCACCAGTTGTCCTTGTTCGGAAGAAGACCATAGATGGTACAACAAAATGGCGATTCTGCACTGATTTCAGGGCATTAAATGAAATTACAAAAGCAGATGCCTACCCATTGCCATTGATCCATGAAACTCTGGAGAATCTGGGAAGAAGCCGCTACTTCTCCACTATTGATTTGCATAGTGGCTACCATCAAATTCCTATTGCAGCAGAGGATCGAGAAAAGACTGGGTTTACCACAGTTGGTGGGCATTTCCAGTATGAGCGAATGGCTTTTGGCTTAACAGGTGCTCCAGCAACATTCCAGAGGATGATGGATCAACTGCTATCTCGTATCAAGGGGACAGAATGCCTTGTCTATCTGGATGATGTGATCATCTTCAGTGAAAGTATTGAAGAACATGCTGTTCGACTAGGCCATGTTTTTGATATTCTGCAGCAAGCAAACCTGAAGGTGAATTTGAAGAAATGCAGTTTTGCCAAGGAGGAGGTTGGGTACCTAGGGCATGTTGTCAGCAAGGATGGAGTTAAGCCTGACCCTGAGAAGATCAAAGCAGTAAAAGAGTACCCACAGCCAAGGAATGTGCGGGAAGTGAGGGGATTTCTAGGATTAGCAGGATATTACAGAAGGTTTATCCCAAACTTTGCCGATTTAGCAAAACCACTTACCAGCTTGGTTAAAAAGGATACTCCCTTTTGCTGGAGAGAGGACCAACAGACAGCATTCCAACAACTCAAGGATAAGATGTGCTCAAGCTTAGTGCTTATATACCCAGATTTCAGCCAGCCATTCCTATTGGCCACTGATGCATCAGGCACTGCTCTAGGGGCAGTATTGTCGCAATTGACTGATGTAGGTGAACGACCAATAGCTTATGCCAGTCGACAACTAAATGCAGCGGAGAAGAACTACTCAACTACAGAGCGAGAGCTGCTGGCAGTAGTGTGGGCAACCAAGCAATTTTGTTGCTACCTGCTGGGGCGTGCCTTTACCCTGATCACTGACCATGCAGCTCTGAGATGGATGCTCAGTCTGAAGGATCCATCATCACGGCTGACCAGGTGGGCACTGCGACTTGCAGAATATGACTACACAGTACTCCATAAGCCAGGAAAACATCATTCCAATGCAGATGCTCTCAGTAGACAAGTGATAGAGGTGAAAACAGTGGAGGAATTGGGAGAAAATACAATCCAACCTGCACAGGACAAGGATAGATGGTGTCATGGCATACTGAATACCGGTCAAGGATGCCAGGAGGACAACATCATTTGGTGGACCCAGGGCAACCCAGATAAAACCACTTGGAAGTTGGCTGTTCCAGAAAAGCTAAGGAGGCAGGTCATGGAGTTGTGTCATGACACCCCCTGGGCTGGACACCCAGGAACTGAAAGGACCATTGCCCGGATAAAACAGCGCTATCACTGGAAGGGGTTGACTGAAGATGTGAAGAAATATGTGGCTGAGTGCCATCCATGTGCTCTACGTAAAACACCCAACTCTTTAACAGCACCATTAGTCAAAGCATATGAGCCCTCACGACCTATGGAGATGATAAGTTTAGATATTGTAGGTCCCTTGCCAACAAGCAACAATGGCAATAAGTACTTCCTGAGCTTCATAGACCATTTTACCAGGTATGCTGAAGGAATTCCATTACCTAATCAAACAGCAGAGACTGTTGCAAAAGCTTTTGTCCAGTCAATCATCACCAGACATGGAGTTCCAGAACGCCTGCTGACTGATCAGGGAAGGAACTTTGTCTCAGAACTCATGATCAACACCTGCAAGCTTCTGGGCATCAATAAACTACAAACCACGGCTTACCACCCCCAAAGCAATGGAAGATTGGAAAGGGTCCATCGCACATTGACAGACAGCATATCCCAGTTTGTACAAAGGGATGGGTCAGATTGGGATCAGTGGGTACCATATGCCCTGATGGCGTATCGGTCAGTGGTGCACTCAGCAACAGGATACTCCCCATTCTACCTGGAACATGGTCGGGATATGATTCTACCTGGAGACTTTTACATCCCTAAGGATCTTCAAGGGAGCCAGTTGGAGGATCATCTGCGGCAACTACAGAAAAGGCTTCAGGAAGCATATGAGGTTGCTATGAAAAACTCCATCAACTCAGCAGAAAAGAGGATCCAGACTGCTAACCATAATCGTAAACAACGAATCTTCAAGGAAGGGCAGCGTGTATATCTGCACAATCCAGCAGTACGTCTTGGAGATGCCAAGAAATTCCACCATCCTTGGACAGGACCATATGAGGTAAAGAAGAGATTATCAGATGTGAACTATATGTTGCTCCTACCTGATGGACGGCAGATGATTGTTCACATCAACCGTTTGAAGCCCTGTGTACGCACTCAAGATCAGGAGGAGGAGAAAGGGGAAGAGGAAGCACCTACAACCCTGACCACACAACAAATAACAGGAGAAGATGAGGAGATTGATGAATACCAGCCCTATATGGAATCAGATGATGAAAGTAGGGAGGATCAGGAGGAAGAGGAAGGAGTGAGTGAGGATGAAGATAATGAGGAAGAGGAGGAGGAAGGAGAAAGACCACCCGAAGGAGTGGCACCAGCAGTGGAACCAGAGGAAGATGAGGTGTTTGATTTGTCCAGCCCAGATGTGCAGGTAGATGACCCCCGGGATGTAACCTATCAGCCTAGGGCAAGAGAGGCTGAAGATCAGACTGACCGCTCACCATATCCCTTGCGGAATAGGGCCCGGACCCTCACCTAACTGTTCATGGATCCTGTAAGTTACTCTTGGACTGAGTAGGGGTGCTTGCAGAGGAAGTGGACAGGACCGTGAGAGGCAGGAAATAGAAAATAAATTAGCAACAGAATGAATATAATAGAAAATGCAGTCAATGAGGGAGATAGGAGGAATCAACAAGATAAAGAAGAGAGCAAGGCAAGGAAAAGGTGATTGAAACAAAGGAGGAGTGAAGGTAAGAGGAGAGGTGATAAGAGTAAGAGATGAAGTTGGCATGCCCGGGAGGTAACATGATAGGTGGAATATTGGTGGAGTCAGGTGGAAAATTGGAGTGGAATTGGGTGAAAACGGAGTGATATTGAGGAGAATGTAGATGTTAACAAAGCTGAACTTCTTTGCGGGCTTGGTGCACATCCTAGGAGCCGAGTCCAAGGAGGTAGGTGTCCACTTTGTGCAGCAGAAGGAGATCCTGCTGACTGGGGATCGATGGAGGATTATTGTATCATTGAACATTACCAAGGTATGCCATGGGATTGCCAATCTACGTATGCGTATTGAGGATACCCAGAAAACGTGGTGGAAGGCTACTGAACGCATCCCTGATCTAGGAGTGCATGAAGGGTTTCTAAGGAGGCTACTTCAATCAGGGCAACAACTGGTGGAGGCAGGGCAGGCTTTGATGGAGCTACTACCAACTGGACAAGAAAGGCGAGGACTCATCAACCTTGGAGGAAAGATGTTGCGGGTGTTATTTGGGACAGCTGAGGAAGATGATGTCATTCATGTACAAAGGAGTTTAGAACATACCAATCAGAAGACAACAGATGTAATCCATATCCAAAAGGAAATGTTAACAGTTACAAGGAAATTGACAAGGCAAGCAGAGATGAACTCTGCCAACATAAAACAAATGACAGAGAAACTGGAAGAGAGTACAGAAATTTTTGCAAAATGGATTGATAATATAGATCATAAGGTTAGTGATAGTGAAGTAATACTTAAGACTTTTGTGAATGTAACAGCCAAACTGCAAGACTTAGAGTTAGCCATTATGTTGAGTTTAAGTGATTTGAATAATTTGTTAGCCGCTCTTGAGAAGGTGTCACAGGGTAAATTAAGTGTTAGCTTGATATCTCCATCAGAGATGAGAGCTTTGCTTGTAAGGGTTCGCTCAAGTTTACCATAGGAACTGGGGCTGATTGCGGGTGTAGATGAGGCCTACCCATACTACCAGGCCACGCAGACTCGAGCCATGTCCATCTTGGGCTCAGTCAAAGTGTTTGTGGATCTCCCTTTAACTGCGGCGGGTAGGCGCTTTACGTTGTTTTGCGCGCACATACTACCAGTTCATGACCCTGTAACCAATTTGGCGACCCAATTCCATCTGGGTGGAGAGCTGTTGCTGATCAGTGAGGACCAGCAGCGGTATGCTGAACCCAACCCTGAATACCTGGCTAGGTGTTCTGCAGGAGAGCCAACTATCTGCCCTGCTGAACTTGCCATCTTCAAGCGACACCATCTATCATGCTTGAGTGCCCTGTATCTTGGAGAGACTGATGACATCCTACGCCTCTGCCCCAGGACTGCTATCCTGGGTACTCCACCTGATACCTGGGTATGGGACATCCCACGACAGACTTGGGTCTACAGTGTCCAAGGGGAGAGAAGGCTCAACTCACATTGCCGCCAGGGTGGCAAATCAGAAGTCAAACAGACCATCATCCATGGGCTTGGAGAGATGAAGACCTCTGCTGGTTGTGTAATGTCCACTGACCAGTACGACCTGCTGCCAACAACCCGGCAGGTGGGTGAGGTGCACCTGGACAAGCAGATAAACACCTTAACTGCACCCACTGCCTTGATCCTGACAACCCAAGGCCAGCCAAGCACCAAGGAGGTGCAACACCTGCTACAAAAAGTGATGCGGAGAGGTCCATACTGGCAGGGGCCAGCCGGACTGCCAGAAGTACCATTTAAAGATTTCCAAGAACAACTGGATGGGTGGGACCAGGAGCAGAACTACAATTCCAGAACAGCATGGGGGCTGATCCTTGGAGGAGGCCTACTGGTAGCCACCTCCCTGGCTGCCATCCTTGTGGGACGACACCTACACCATGGCATTGGTGGTCAAGGCCAGGCTGGAGCTGAGGCGACTATCCAGGACGACATCAGTGCTGCCAAGCCACCTGGTGGTGCTCCCAGTACCACAGTAGAGGCAGTTGTGATGCAGCTAAGGAAAGCCCAAGATCAAGATGACCATGTCTAGGTGACCACCTGGGTCACTTGACTGCAGAGCTGGAGGACCAGCTCTTCTCTGGGGAGGGGAGCTGTGTGATAGTGTGGAAACAATTAAAATTAATTTATTTTTTTTCAATCCATTGGTAGACAATTTAATAAAACCGAATTAATGTGTAACAATAGCCTGCTGTACTTTGAGCCACATTGGATGTTGTTCCGGCGGCGGAAACTGCTGCCTCAGCGGTGGGTATTGTCTTACAGTGGGCCATCCCGAATGTCTCCTCTGTGTAATTGTCACTCAAAAAGAAAATTAATGTTCTTATTGATTTTCTTTTTGATTTATAATTCCCTGATGAATCGTTAGAGGGCGCCAGCTCACGGACCAAGTTGCCAAAAATATTCCACGGCGTGTGGAAAAATTTGGAGAGCTCTTGGTCAGTGAGTGGTGTGCGTTGACGAGGTACGGACGGGTTCCGGGAAATGTGTGGGGCTAGCTGTTTGATAATTTTGGGTGAGTGAATACAAAAGGAAAAATTTATTAGATTGATGACTACTTCAGTGGTATCTTGACAACCCATTCATTCTTTTATCTTCAATTAATTTAAATCCATTCCGACTTGTTTTCCAAATTGGTTTTCTAAATTGTTGTTTGTTTTGTTTGTAATACCCTGGACACCGAAAGTACAGTAGGCTATTGTTAAGAAGGGGTCAGGCATATTTTTCTCTTATTCATTGGATTTATTTGTCTCAATTTTATGGATATTGCTATAGGAGAATTAAGGTTGTAATTAAATTGTAAAGTTGAGACGGGATTCTCAATAGAGTGAGCGGTGCTCAATTATTAAATAATTTAACTACTAAAGAGCTTGAGAACGAGATTAGGGAAATATAAATACATAATTTTATAGGATAGTTTATAGTATAATATAAAGGTAATTTTGATAGGACTAAGATTTGATATAGGACTAGATAGGACTAGGCATTGGTATAAAATTTAAGTTATTCTAACTAACTTTGGAATAAATTAATAGATTTTCTAATAAATATTTCTGATAAATTTTATTAATAAATAAATCTCCTTGTTAGTAATAGGTTCTATATATAGAAGGTAGATACAAATTTGTGGATATTTGATAAATTGATGATAAATTTGATGATTTGTCAAAGTAAATTTGGTTAGGATTAGGCTTTGTTTTATAAAAGGATTTTGGCAATTATTGAATATTTCGCGCAACCAGTTTGATGTTAATCACGAACTTGCGTTCGGTGTTTGTTTTATTTTATTCACAATAGGTTACTGTGTTTGTGTATCAGTGAGGTTGCTTAGTTTAATAATTGATTTTAAAATATTCGTTTACGCTATCTGAAGGACTCTAAGTTGAAGGAAATTATTTTGATTGTCAACATTGTTGTCCATCAATTTGCTAGGTATAGGGTGTGTTGAGATTATATTGCCAATCAATCACGTTAAATTATGTGGAGCTGTAGAAGTAAGTTCTTTATTCTCGTTTGAATCATCTTGAAGTTAAGTTCTTTAATTTTGCAAGATTAAGTTTTTTTTTTATTATTGTAAGGTTTGGATATTTAAGATTGAGTTCAGTGTTAGTTTAGGTTGCAAAAATTCAAATTTGTTGTCAATTTCATGAACATTGCGTTATTGAACGATTATGGGTAATATTTGTGTATGATTTAAATTGAAGTAATCAAAATTTAACAATTGTGTATAACGTTTGTTTTTCTTGTTAACATTGGTGGCTCTTAAAGTTAACTGCTGATCTTAATACAGCTGACATGGAATTATTGTTTGCCAGTTTTACTATTTTTTTCTGAATTCAACTTTACCTAAAATCATCTTTTTTTATCAAAAATTTAGAGTAGTCTGATTTTGCTGGTTCTGGCGCAGATCCGAGTAGTAGTATGAAAGTGTCCGTTCTGGCCCATAGTAATTCACAATTAATTTTGCAGACAGCACTCTTCCACCAATATTAACTTTAAATCAATTTCAATTTTTATTTTTTTATTTTTATTAGAAAAATTCTAATTTTTTCATCTAAGAAATTTATTTCTTAAATCATATTTTATCCATTACTTGTAACTTAGATAATAGAATATTAGATTTAAGGGATTATCAACCATAAAACTGTGCCCCAGGAAGGGCGGAGAATAAAGGGCGTTTTTCTCAATCCGTCGTTTCTCTGACAATCACCCCACCTATCTCCGGCTACAGATCCATCATCCATCCATCTATAGTTTTTGATTATCAGACTCCTCATAGAAAATGATAATTATTTTATCATTGATGATAAAATTAAACTCCTCATAAATTCCTCATGAAAAATCATAATATTATAACTCTTATCAAGGATTAATTGAAAATTAATGATTTCAAACCAAATTCAATGCTAACGAGTTCTATTACAATCTATCTAACATTGAAACTATCAGAAACTATTTAAACAGTGTATATTCCACAATTAAACATTGTAAACATTCATTAATTTATTGAAATTTCATCAAATTTAGCAAAATCAGACCTCAAAAATTGTACCCAAACCTACTTGAAACAACAAGGATCAACTAAATTACCATCCAACTGCAATAAACAACACGATCAATATAATAAACAAGCAGTTCTCATACAACGCCTCTTTCCAATACAATTGATGGAAGCCATTTTCTATGACACACAAAAGTCGGAGTCGACCAATCACGAACGAGTACACTCAACACTAGTCCACGCCCACACCGCTTTCTCATTGGCTGAAACGACAGTATAGAATCGACTCCATTTTGTAGAACGCTTCATTTTGAACAAGTTACGATTACTCTTCAGAGAAGCTTGAGATACTAGTCTACGCCTACTTCCTAACTCTACCCTTATAAATGCAATATTGTTCAATTAAATTCTTATTGGTTGATGATATCATCAGCATTAATCACCATTGACTGTAGTATTATTATTAAGCTTTGCCTTACATGGATAATCCTCAGATCGTACAAGATCAATTTTTAATTAAAATCCATGAAAAAAATAGTCTTGAATTGACCAACCAATTAGATACGATATCAGTACACTAGACATATAGTCTGATCAAGCAAAGAAGGCCCTCTGACAAGATGGGGAAATGTCTCCAGCTCGATGAATATTGGTCCAAAAGTTATAAATTTTATCTCAAATTGTAGATCAGAATTTTGTCCACAATTTGAAACCAAATTCATAATTTTTGAAACATTATTGACCGAGCTTGATTCATTCTCCCTTCTTGCCAGAGGGTCTTCTTTGCTGGAACAGACTATACTAGTATACTAGAATATACTATACTAGTATTGTCTGTGTTTTATCCATTAGGTAATATATTTTGACAAATAAATGAATATGAATTGGTTATTCATTCATTATCATTTCATTGTAATTCTCGTATTTGAAATTTGCATAATCTACAACTACATTAAAAAAATTAATTTTCTACGGAAAATACAAAAAATTCCCTAAAACATTTGAGTACCACACTCTAAGCTAGACTAGGGGAGCTACATAGATCTAGTTAGGAAATCTAGACTAAAATAAAAACACGAGCAGGTCTTTACTGTGACGTGTGTCATAGAGAGCACGTCGATAAGAACCCTCTTCATAACAATCATCACTGTCAATGGTGATCTCCGCTTCTCCGCAATGGTGAACACACTTCAACCAACACACTCCCAATATCAACGAAAACGACTCAACCGCTATTCTATACAAACGAAGCTTGAAACTCGAAAGCTATAGAAAAGAGCTCACCCTCCAACATAATCATAACTTACTGTATATAACCATAGCCTACTCGCTAAGTATTATAAGAACTATACAGCACACCACAACAAAAGTTCTATCACTACATAACGCGTATATTTGAACACTTGCAAACGACTATATGACATTTAGTCTGGTCGAGGAAAGAAGACATTCTGGATTCTGGGTTTCTGGCAAGATGGAAAAAATTACTCTAGCTCTGTCAATGCTGGTTCAAACAGTAGAGCAGAATGTTTTCTACTATTTGAGAAGAAATTCATAATTTTTTAACCAATTTAGACCAAGCTCGAGTCATGTTCTCGTCTTGCCAGAATGTCTTCTTTGCTCGACCAGACTACGAGTATACCAAAAGTTCTTGTATTATTTATTGTTACAATTGCGACTTATATCAAGTACTAGCCGGCAGGCTCGCTTCGCTCGCCTTCTCCCTGAACCCTCGACAGTATCAGCAGTGTCAGTAAATCAAAATTATTCATAATTTTTTAACCAATTTAGACCAAGCTCGAGTCATGTTCTCGTCTTGCCAGAATGTCTTCTTTGCTCGACCAGACTACGAGTATACCAAAAGTTCTTGTATTATTTATTGTTACAATTGCGACTTATATCAAGTACTAGCCGGCAGGCTCGCTTCGCTCGCCTTCTCCCCCTGAACCCTCGACAGTATCAGCAGTGTCAGTAAATCAAACAGGCTCGCTTCGCTCGCCTGCATAACCTCTGTCAGTGTAAACTGAGACAAACTGGTCAAAACGAGGTTAGGAACTTGAAAATTTCTTAAAATCCGCTCTTAGCGCGCGTCTAAACGTCCAACTGAACATGCCTGCCAAATTTGAACGCATTCGATTCAGTGGATTTTTAGTTCTGGTGATGAATGAATGAATGAATCAGTCAGTCAGTCAGTGCCTTTTCGCTTTTATAGATATAGATTTCAAGCAAAGGTGATAAGTGGATGATGATGTTTAGGCTACATAGTCAATGAATGATGATGGATGATGAATGTTTACATTACATGGTAGATACAGATCTACAGTTCTTGTAGATAGCTTATTCTGTATTATATCGTATACTTGAATAGAAGAGTATACTGTATATTATGGAGACTCTTGCACTAGATAACTTATTTAACAGAACTTTTACATTATTATACCTATATACAACCAAATAGAACACACTTCAACTTCTCAGAACCAGACAGATTTTTTAATGACCCTGAATCATGCTTGTATGCTAGTGAAGTGTGATTCATTCATGTTGACGTATTGCATTCATGTCAATACGTTTATTTCTTTTACAAATAGGGCACGATTAAAGAAACAAGCGGTAGTATGCGATCAATAAACTATACACGAATGAGGGGAGATCTCGATGCTTGGTGCATATAGAAGGGAAAAAAGGAAAAAATACTTGTATCAAAGAGAATGAAGTTTCCAAAACTGAAGGATACGTTGAATACCCTTCAATCGAGTTGTGTTAGTTTTGTTACTACTTTACCACCCTAATATCCTAACCACCAAGGAAAAAACATTTCAAAAATAATGAACTGGAGTATCGGCGGATAACTATTGGGGTAAATAACTTAGAAGTTACCAAAACAAAACTTTAAAAAGGCCTTTTAAAACCATAGTTTCCAAGCCTCACACCACTGGCGGCTCGTACCCACGAAACAAGTGAAGTGCCCGTATCTTTTACTGTACAGCACTTCACCTGTTTCGTGAGCACGAGCCGCCAGTGCCTCACACTTATACGCTACTTTATTTAGACGGCATGAAAATGGAGGAAAATACATACTCTAACCTGGACAAGCTGTGACCAAAATTTCGGCTCTCGAAACACCGATAAATAAAAAGATTATTCCAATTTTAACCCCAGTGATCAGATCAGCAACATTGCACAACGTCCACCAATAGCGTGCCAGTATACTCTGTTCCACGCCCACAACGCGTTCTCATTGGCTGTTGCCATCTTTGCATAGTATGTATTCCATTTTTTTGAATGATACAATTTTAATGTTACAGTAGAGCTGTGTATCAACGAACAGTTAACTTAGAAATATGAACAAAATGATACATGTATCGGATAAATTAAACGAAAACAAACATGCGTTCTAATAATGACATGATTGTTAAATTCAACAATAAATTTTGAATATTATATATTAAACATCAAATATATTAAGTGTATCAATATATATCAATATATATTACATCATAATAATATACATCAATATACAGGGTGTTTCAGGAGGAATGTACAATACTTCTCAGACTGATTCCTTACACCAAGTAGACAAAAAGTTCCATGGGACCAACCCCAAAAACGCTTTGTTACCGAGATAACAGTGGCGGAGAATTGAGATCTTTCAAAAAATATTTATTCTTCTAATTTTTTAGAGGCTTTACTGAGGTTCTAAAATAATCAATTTCTATGTAAAATTAGCTGAGGAATTCAAAGAAACCAGTCTGAAGTCTGTAACTTCAACGGTTATTGAGATAATTGAAAAATATGCTTAAAAACGCCATTTTTCAACAATAAGGGTTGTAACTGGATAAGGAATCATAAATTTGTATTTTACATTAATGGAAATTGAAGAGAGTCGGATTCTAAAGGAAAAGTCAAATGGCACCGATTGTGTAAATCTTACCCAAATCTCAGAAATAGCGATCAAAAATCGCAAAATCGCTACTAAATACAAATTTATCGCTTGTGCTATTTTTTCGAATTTTGCGATTTTTGATCGCTATTTCTGAGATTTCTCAGCTAATTTTACATAGGAATTGATTATTTTAGAACCTCAGTAAAGCCTCTAAAAAATTAGAAAAATAAATATGTTTTGAAAAATCTCTATTTTCCGCCATTGTTATCTCGGTAACAAAGCGTTGGGTTGGTCCCATGTTTTTGTCTACTTGGTGTAAGGAATCAGTCTGAGAAGTATTGCACATTCCTCCTGAAACACCCTGTATATTAAGTGTCATATATAAGTAAACATATATTAAGTATCACCTTGCATATACTATCCATATACATATTGAGTACAGTGAATCTGTCTGTTTGCTGTAAACTGATTTTATTGTTTTATAATGCAGTACAACGAGTATAATCCATGAAATAGGCTATAACCATTCACTATACTTACTGATTTGATTCGACTATTCTCACTCACCTGAAAAAAAAAGAAATACAATAATTAATTCAAGGCAACATATTCAAATTTCAAAACAATCGTCAAAAACAAGCGTGAAAAAGTGCACTCAAAGTAACAAGTTGCAGCAATTCCAACCGACTGCAAATCTACTGCATAATATGTGCATTGACTCATTTGTTTCTATGTATTTTAAAATACAATGCTTGAAGCATTTTCACTCCGCAATGCAGTTTCAACATCAGTCACTCGTGTGTCCAAGCAAAGAAGACCCTCTGGCAAGATGGGAAAATGACTCAAGCTCGGTCAATATTGGTTCAAAAATTATCAATTTTATCTCAAATTGTAGGAAACAATTTTATCTACTTGTAAGACAACATTTATAATTCTTGAACGAATATTGACCAAACTGGAGTCATTTTCCCATCATGCTAGAGGGTCTTGTTTGCTTGGACAGACTTTACTTGGCAGATTTAAAGGCGAGTAATATGAATTCCCTAGTTGGGAATAAAACTTATGAAACTTACTCCTAGCGTTTCCAACTATTAGTTGGTTATAGTCTGTCCAAGCAAAGAAGACCCTCTGGCAAGATGGGAAAATGACTTCTACTATAAAATGATTCAAGAACTATATATGTGTGGTTTTAATAGTAGATCAAATTGATTCCTAAAATTTAAAATCAAATTGATAATTTTTGAACCAATATTGACCGAACTTGAGCCATTCTCCCATCTTGCCAGAGGGTCTTCTTTGCTTGGACAGACTATAGTATAGGTACTACTGCAAACAACTGATTTTGAACAGTGCAGTGGTAACAACCTTGACACAGAAGTGCTGAAACATTATTCAGAATATTGAATGAAAGCCAAATCTGAAGGAGAATCCGCTCCAGAGCTCTCGGCTTCACGGATCGAAATTCACTAATCAAATAATTTCGAGAGTTTGATGATAGCGAACAGAGCACCCGAATTAGAAGAGCCAAAACTGGCGAGAGAGCTTGTTTCCAAAGACAATATTATTTGAACCGATGCCAGATTACTGCTTCAATATCACTCCTCCTACTCCTACTCCTCCACCTCCTTTTCTTCTTCTTCTTTCTCTTCTTCTTCTTCTTCGTCCTCCTCTTCACCACAACAAAAATGAATGGCTGACGGGGCAAGGATTGAAGTGTTGAAAGAGTAAGCCATCTAATATTTTGTACACGAGATCCATTTCTACTTTTTTCTACTTCAAATACTACTTCACTACTTGATTAGTTTAATCCATTTCCTCCTATTCCTCGTCATATTCATCTTCTTCTAATCCTTTTACCTTTCTCCTTATCCTTCTTGCCTTTCTTTTTCATATATTTTGCTTCTTCCTTTCTCCTTCTCTTTCTACTTTCTCCCCAAGTCTTCTTTCCCATTTTTCTTCTTTTCTTCTTCTACTTCTTCTTTCTCTTCTACTTCTCCTACTCTTCCTCTTCTTCCTCTTCTACTACTTCTTCTTCTTCTTCTTCTTCTTCATCACCGTTTTTTTCTTCTTCTTCTTCTTCTTCTTCTTCTTCTTCTTCTTCTTTTAGAACTATAATGGATGTAACACTATCAGGTGTAACACGTGTGAGATCAGGATCGGTATGTATTTTACATTGAACAGAGTTTGTTTAGGGAATGGAGTGTATTTCAGGTCGGAAGTAACGTCAAATTAGAGTATAACTACTCTTCAATCGCTTCCCCTTCATCTTTCACGATCAAATATTGTTGTTCGAATTGTCCTAAAAGAAAAGGAGAAAGAAGAAGAAGAACAAGAAAAAAACGAGGAGGAAGAAGAAGAAGCAGAAGAGACCATACGTATCTAGAGGTGTTTTTTCAAGGTAGGGGGATTGTTTGTATTGCTTTAGGGGTGTTCTATTGGAGCGGTGTAAAGGGGACGAGGGGGGCTAGTTGAGACCAATTCAAAGAACAATCTGATCCCCCCCCCAAACCCCCCTACCGAGATCACCTTCCGCTGAACAAACGCTCATAAACACGCTTTTCTAGGTCAGACAGGTCAATCCACACTGTTGATAGACACTCATCTACTCTGCTTTTTTCTTTTACCTCTTAAATCTTATACTTCTCTTTCTCCTCCTCCTCCTTCTTCATCTCTTTCTCTGTCTTCTTCTTTCCCATCACCATTATCTTCTTCTTCTTCCTCCTCTTTTCTTCTTCTTCTTCCTCTTTTCTTCTTCTTCTTCTTCCTCTTTTTTTCTTATTCTTCTTCTTCATCTCGTCCTCCATCTCTTTCTACGTCTTCTCCTTTCCCATCACCATTTTCTTCTTCTTCTTTCCCACTATTGTAGAATTATCTTCTTTATTATCACCATTTTCTCCTCCTTTTCCACTATCTTCTTCTTATTCTTTTTAATGATCACCATTATCATCATCATCATCATTAACTTCTTTTCATTCTTCTTCTCCATCATCTTCTTGTTATTCTCCATCAAAATTAACTACATCTTATTCACCTTATTCTCTTCTCTATCTCCTTCTCCTCCATCTTCTTCTTTTTGCATCACCATTTCCTTCCTCTTGTTATTCATCATCTTCATCTTCATCTACCTCCGCTTTTTCTTCTTCTTCTATTTCTTCATTATCTTCTTCTCCTTCTTCTATTTCTTCATTATCTCCTTATTTTTCTTCCTTTTCTTCTTCTTCTTCTTCTTCTTCTTCTTCTTCTTCTTCTTCTCCTTCTTCCATTCCGTCACCATTATCTCCGTCTTATTTTTCTTCTTCTTCATCTTCTTCTAATCTTCCACTATCCACCACTTTCAAAGTCTCAACACAGGAGGAAAGGGATTAGTAAGGTATTATCACACACTACTTCTCCTATTTGTCCAACCACCACTTTGTCGGATTCCATTAACTGTTCGGACACTTGAAAATTCTCCACCTCCCAAGCTATCAGTGCTAGAAGCTATAGATAGTTTTGAGCCGTTTGTAAACCATCAAACCCAACATTTCAATAGAATAACCTAGATAAAATCTCTTAGGCTGAGGCCGCACTGCCGGTGGGTAGAGCCTGGAGGGTAGAGGGTAGTTGGTAAATCTATAGAACATACACACCATCCACAGTAATGAATGGTATGTGTTCAGCCGCCATCTTGAAATTCTTAAATATGGACAACATAACCTCAAAAAACAGAATGACGTCATACCATTCATACGATGTATTACTGTGGATGGTGTGTATGTTCTATAGATTTACCAACTACCCTCTACCCTACAGGCTCTACCCACCGGCAGTGGCCTCAGCCTTATAGTATAGTCTGTTCAAGCAAAGAAGACATTCTGGCAAGATGGGGTAATGACTCCAGCACGTTCAGTATTGGTTCGAAATCTTTGTGACGTCAGCTATACAATACACCCTCAAAGATTGACAAGTAGCTTGTTTTATTGAAAACTAGCCGACAGGCTCGCTTCGCTCGCCTTCTCTGCCGGTATATAGGGCTCCGCCCATGGAACCCCGACAGTATCAGCAGTGTCAGTGAGTCAAAGAGGCTCGCTTCGCTCGCCTGCATAACCTCTGTCAGTGTAAGCTGACACAAACAGGCTCGCTTCACTCGCCTGCAAATTCCGTTCAGAAGGGTTTCAAAACTTATTGAACACAGCATTTCTAGACCTAAACTGGACCTGTTCACCAAATTTCGACATTTTCTACCAATTTATTCTCTAAAAATCCAAGAAAAACTCTGAAAATTTTCAAAAAACCTGATTACTGACGCAATCTTGAACGGAATTCAAAAATATCTTAACACAACATTTCTAGACCTTATCTGAACCTACCTACCAAATATCAACATGATCTACCGATTGGTTCTCGAAAAAATTGAGAAAACGCCGAAAAATATAGAAAAACTTAAATGTTTGGCGTATCCTTAAAACGTTCCTAAAATCCGTTGTTAGCGAGCGTCTAAACGTCCAACTGAACATGCTTGCCAAATTTGAACACATTCGGTTCAGTGGATTTTTAGTTCTGGTGATGAATGAATGAATGAATCAGTCAGTCAGTCAGTCAGTGTCATTTCGCTTTTATAGATATGTATGTATTCTTTATTTTATAACGTGACAAAGTTTGAACAGTAATGTCCACTTTACCAATTTAAAATGAATTATTGTTACAATTGCGACTTGATAGCAAGTATTTTAAGCAAAGGTGATGATGAGTGAGTGAATGATGTTTTTTACATAGTGAATGAAAGATGATGAATGTTTACATTAAAATTTCAACTTTGAAAAACACTTTTCACTTTAAAAAATCTCGAATTTTTATATAAGTTCACTATTAACAATTAAGATCTGATCAGAAAACACTAAATAAAAATGTTCAAAAACTTAGGAATTTTTTAATGAACTGGAAAAATTTCAGAGCAAAATACAGTAGAACCAAACTAACAAAACTTGAAACAGAAGGCTTTCTGTAACAGCTTACAGAAATATGAACCAGTGTGTATTAGGGCTCTATAAAAAGGGGGTAGACGCACGGTCCGCCATTCTGTGGTCAACTTTTAGCGCCAGGTTTGAATTCATCCAATTCGACAGTCAAACATATGATTAATGATAAAAATCATGTTAGAAAAAAATAATACTCACTTCACAGAGCATTGAATTTCCAGTCTGGTAATTTTGAAGTCAAAATTTTAACCTTGATTCATCTTCCAGAATCTGGTGAATTTTCATTTTTTGAATTTCAATTTTATGATAAAAATGATTATATTTTTTGCAATTTGATACAAAGCAATATGAACCATTTTATATGACACAATTAACCTCCAAGATTTCAAAACAATGACTCAATTCATTTGCTCAACTTGATAAACATCTGTTGATCGTCTCTATCATCAAAAATATTTATATGAATTCAAACCTGGCGCTAAAAGTTGACCACAGAATGGCGGACCGTGCGTCTACCCCCTTTTTATAGAGCCCTAGTGTGTATGGTGCTGCCAAACACAATTAATTTCAACCATAAAATATCACCTGTTTCAAAGCTCTGCAGGTCTATTATGATGTTCAAGCTCAAGGTCTTTTTGAATTTATGCTCCATTGATGAGTGCCCGCCACTCTTGATTTCGGAAATGTTCAAGGTGACCGCATTCAATTAGTGGCTATCATTCTTCCGGCCTACTGCTACATGAAAATAAATGCCGCAAAACATCCAAGTAGGCTACTGCTGACGCCAAAAAGTAAGACAGTTTCATCTGCTCCCTTTGCGCTTCAACAGCTCATTAAGTTGTACCTAGATTATGTTTTTGAAATGAAAATTTTCATTTTTATTTATTCTGTAGATGAATAATTACAATAAAGGGTTAAAACACAGACAACAAAATAGACAATAGATGCTCTACATCAGCTGTTAGTACAAGGTTTAATTGTCATCAGCTGTTTGTAGGTTTAATCAAGTACAAGAGACAGACGAAACCGCACAACTTTTTGGGGTCAGTTACACTAAATGAAAAAATTTCTCCATTATCAAAAATATTCTCCATTTCTCTATTCTCCATTATAAAAATATCCCTAATATCAATGAACTTTAAATTAATGAATTTCGAAAGAAAACCATCACTTCTTTACACCACCGGTCGATTTCGAGTGCGCTCCAAGCATGCTTTTTTGCTTCAAATAATATGCAGCCTGCTCGAAACGCACACAGAAACGACAAATTGTGCATAAAGAGACTTACCGATCGTAAACCTTTTCTATCTATAGTCCGGTCGAGAAAAGAAGACATTTTGGCAAGATGGGAAAATTACTACAGCTCGGTCAATATTAGTTCAAAAAATATAAATTTAGTCTCAAAGTGTAGAAAAAATCGTACTCGACAATTTGAGACCAAATTTATAATTTTTAAATCAACATTGACCGAGCTGAAGTCATTTTCCATCTTGCCAGAATGTCTTCTTTGCTCAACAAGACTGAACCACCCCAAAATCCGTACCAAAAACTCCAACACTCATCAACCACTGAAGCATCTCGTTCTAGTGATACGTTCATCACTAATTCACAAGCATCGCGCGCCCCACAAAAATGAATGACAAACATTCATCCCCCCTACACTTCTAATGTAACTTCCAACTGTGTACGCCACGTATAAACCAGGGAACACAATGTACTCCACGCCGAAGATTACATCACATCAAATACACAGTCCATATTTCAAAGAGACTCCGCTATGAATACTGCTCTCGCTATATAGCAGATAACAAAAATTTAGGCGGCTGACGAATGCCGGTTGTAAATTCTCAGCTCTGTCAGGACAGTCGGCGAGCTGTCTACGAGAGTACATCAAAACTATTTCCATCACAGCTAAACTAATTCGCTCTTGAAGACTGCTACAGACTGCCCTAACAGAGCTGAACAATTATTATTAGTCATTATCCAACCGTCTCAAATTTTGGAACTAGCTACACAAAGAATCCATCCTCTATACAACGAATTAAAAAGATCGTAATACTCTTTGCCGCTATAGTCTGTCCAAGCAAAGAAGACATTCTGGCAAGATGGGAAAACGACTCCAGCTCGGTCAATATTGGTTCAAAAATTATGCATTTGATCTCACATTGTATATCAGAATGTTTTCTACAATTTGAGATCAAAGTTATCTAATTTAAAGCAATATTAATCGAGTTGTAGTAATTTTCCCATCTTGCCAGAATGTCTTCTTTGCTTGGACAGACTGAACAACGCATGCGCAAAAGTGTGTTTGCCCCTAGGATGCAAGGCAGCTAGTCTCCAACAATGGCTGCATTCATGACACACAAGTGATAGACAAAGGAGGATCTCTGTACAGTAGTATACAGAGAAGAAAGGCGAAAAAATGATATTAGCATAGCTGATGGCACCCTCATTGCATGCTATTATTAACAACAAAACACTACTATACTACTTTAGGCTATTATTACTACAGGAGCCTGTGCAAAAAGACTGCAAAAATAGGCTGCTCTATTTCGATGTACTCTATTTTACGAGTATTTCGAGCAAAACTTTTAGGTGTTAAAATTCTGGATAAAGTGCATATGTGGACTAATGTTAATATAACCTCACTCAGCCTCATAGGCCTACTGTATATTGTCTAATCATGTAAGCTCTATTTTTATATTTTCTACTCTCAGAGTATTTTGAGCAAAACTTTTAGGTGTTAGAATTCTGGATAAAGTGCAGTGTATGCATTTATGTTCATTAAACCTAACCTCTTATATTGTATAATAGCCCTGTATATTAATAGGCTAGATGAAATCAAATTCACTGTACCCTTTTGGAATACTTTATTCAAATAATGTTTCGCTCTCCTAGGGGCATTCTAAGTGTGAATAAACTGTTCATTCACTGTTGGGTTGTGTTTCAATGAAAAAAATACTAAAAAGGTAACATGATTTTCATTTGTATCTAGGCCTATCAACAAATATTGATGATAGCCCTAGACAAAAAGGAAACATTGTCTGACCCTTGTCTATACATTGTCCTAATAATATCCTCAAATCCTTAATTAACTTGTCTAAAGAATTTATGAATTACCTAGCCTAACATACAGAATGATAGTATAAAAATCAAAATCTTGATCATGAATCGTCCAAATTATTTAATTTAAAAACTTCATCTTTATCTGCAAGACTCCACACACTTTACCACGGTCAATTCCTTGCACTGTATAGCTAAAACCAAAAAGTTAAGCGGGTTTGTCTGTCTCTTGAACGCGATTTAACCTATTAACTGATGATGTAAAACACCATTCAATTGTTTCTTTTGATTTCAAAAACAAAACCATTTAGCTAAATGACAACTCTAATTGACATCATCAGCTGTTGGAGCTCGAAAGAAGCTCATCTTTTTGGCTTTTCTGTCTTTGAATTTAGTGATGCACTAATGGAACACAATCCGTGTATTCATGATTAGATAGTTTCAGCTGTACGCCTACTACATATACATGTACCGTTTCCAGAATCTATCATTAAAATATCAAATAAGACAAAACTGGCCACCAATTCCACAACCTAGTAATCCCTAAAAATCCAAAACAACCTAAAATCAACCGAACACCAACTCAATTTACATTCTACCTCAACGGAAGTTGCACTGACAAAAACACAAAAAAGTTTTAAATATTTCCTGCCGCAGTGGCTGTATTACCAAGGTGTTGCCAGCACCTGTTTCCCAGCTAGGTAGACATTCTGGCAAGATGGGAAAATGACTCCAGCTCAATCAATATTGGTTCAAAAATTATAAATTTTGTCTCAAATTGTAGAACAGAATGTTTCCTACAATTCTACACCAAATTTATAAGTTTTGAACCAATATTGACCGAGCTACAGTCATTACCCCATCTTTCCAGAATGTCTTCACAGCTATACTGTGACTATAGCACAGCAGTTTCCCAGCAAATGCAATGGTAATGAATGGATTTATTCGTTGGCTTTCGTGTCCGTAATAAGATTGAAAAGCTTTTAATGCAGCCCAACAAAAGCGGGCCAGGTACAGTTCACACAAGCTGAGAAGACACGCCGTTTCAATACACTTTACATGAAAACTAAGTGTCTTCTAAACTTGCACGACCTATAGCAACCAACAAAACGATTACTTTTATTCGCCAGGGCGATCTAAATTTGTTGGAAATTTTCCACTGAAAACTTCGTCTCCAGTATAGTTTGCAAACTAGAATATATAGTACATTATAATTATGATAAATTGTTCGAATTTTCTACTAGCTTTCAAACATGATGAACAAGATAAATTTCCTCAATATACATGGGTATATTGTAAATTATACTACCTACAGTGTAGCCACTAAGAATAGAATAGACATGTTCTATTCTGATAGTTCTATTCCATTCCAAAAGTTCTATTTCAATAGCCTATAAATCATTCTTTTCCTTTTAGAAATTACTTTTTACTTTAGAAATTCCTTTTAGAATATATTATTTATCTTTGTGCTGTGCTGCCTAGTCTATACGTTTTTTATTCTGTGCAACTTCACTGTGAACATTGTTTTACCTATATACTTCAATTCCTTTAGTTTTACATTCATCTGTATTTCATTCTATCTTCTTCACTCTTGTTATAATTTACTTTCTAGTTATTCGAGTTAATCTATTTCTTAATTAAGCTCTCGGACTCAAGTCTTGTGAACTTTACATTCTCTTGTACTTCAATTTTTCGTATTAACATTGAACATGTCAATTTGATTATTTTCTGTAATATTGTACAAGGAAAGAATAAATTTAAATTTGAAAAATTTGAATTTGAGATTTGAAATTGAATAGGCCTATAGCCCACGAAGTTGGGCGTATGCCTGTAATATGTTATCATGTTATAGTTTGTCCAAGCAAAGAAGAACCTCTGGCAAGATGGGAAATTGACTTAAGCTCGGTCAATTTTGGTACAAAAATCATCAATTTGATCTAAAATTGTAGGAAACAATTTGATCTACGATTAATACCACTTATATAATTCTTGAACAAATATTGAACAATCTGGAGTCATTTTCCCATCTTGCCAGAGGGTCTTCTTTGCTTGGACAGACAACTGTATATTAATTTTCAGTGGACCGTCTCCATAATAATAGGTTCATAATAGAAGTTCTATTAAAAATTTCAATATTGTTCAACTTCTTCTCCTGCCATTTTAGTGTGAAATGAGCAGTTTTTGTACACGGAAACCTGTTGTTTTTTGTTCTCTTCTATGTGAAATGATCCATTAAAAATGATTATTATCAAATTGAATCCTGGCACACCTTCCAAATATCCCGAACAATATGCCAACTAGACTACTACCGAATCACGACCAGAATTCCGACATGACTTGACAAAAAAAGACACCGATATCATCAAGTCTTGTCCAACCTGAAAAGACATTCTGGCAAGATGGGAAAATGACTCCAGTTCGATCAATATTGGTTCAAAAATAACAAATTTGATTTCAAATTGTAAAGCACAATGTTCTCTACAATTTGAGACCAAATCTATAATTTTTGAACCAATATTGACCGAGCTGTAGTCATTTTCCCATCTTGCCACAGTGTCTTCTTTGCTAGAGTATATCATCTACAGTACGGATCAAGGCCGCAACAAATTCCGACCAATTACACTGTCGACAATGATTCCACTACACGCCAAACTGACTGGCGGTTGCCGAATGATTTCAATCGACTCTCAACTCTGTCAGGACAGTCGGCAAGCGCTCTACCAGAGCTTACCACGAGGGATACGACCTCAGCTAAACAGGTTCGCTCTCGTAGACCGCTTTCAGACTGCTCTGAAAGAGCTATCATGAATGAAAGACATTTACCAAATGTCAGTTTCATTGGTTTTTACTCTTTGAAGATGATATCATCGCAACGGCTAGTACAGTTCGTGCACGCTGAGAAGATACGCCGCTACAATGTTGTATGTATTGTGAAGGCGTTTCTTCTCAGCTTGCGCGGACTGTAGAAGGGGATTGGCCCTGGCTACTGACTGACTAGACACCATCAGATTTGACTGAAATTGACTGCTACTAAAATTACTAAACTACTTCTAAAAATATAGCACTATACTGCTAATGCTACTTGAATACGATACTGCTACTGCTACTACTACTACTTACAATACTTGACTACTGCAACTGAAAATATCGCTGTAATTGTATGATTTTTAGTTTTAGTGTATTCATTTTCAAATGTTAGTTTGTAAGAGAGTGTCATTATATGGTTGAGTAGTTGTGAAGGTGATATTGTTGAAGTTATTTTTTTATTATTTATTTATTTTCATTCATTACAGTAAGGCGAAGTTGGGACTCGCAGGTCCTCTCTTACAATTAACCTCAATCCGTATAAGCCTAAATGAAGAGACAAGAGGTTGTCAAACCACAGATTCATCAAAAATCCAGGTACCGGTTTCGGTTGATGCACCATCAATGTTTGGTTTTAGAAACATTACGAATCATTGGAGTTTACCAGAGATTGATAATGTGGTACAACTGAAACCGGTACCTCGATTTTCATTATATCTGTGCTTTGGCAATTCTTTGTAATGTGACAATAACTTGTCTTTTAATTTAATAAGAGAGTTTCAAATCAAATTACTGTACAACAGATGCACTTTTTATATTGTATGTTTTCGAAAGGAAAAATAAAATTCATTATGATTCATTACAGTATTATAAAATTCATTATTCATTAAATAGATTCAAGAATTATACCTTTCTTTTCAAGTGTTTTGAGCGGCTATATATGTCAAGTTTCACCTATTTTACACAACGCCAAAGAACTCTCACATCCAATAATAATGATCCAATGTAAGTAAGATAATTTCTAGGTCAGATAATTTCTAACAAAACTTATATCATCATAAATAGTTAGTTCATTGACTGTGAATTATTTACAATTTTCATTGTAAATTGACAAAAAAATTCAACCACACGAACGACTGGTCGTTAACCATAACAACATGCACAATCAAAAGAAAATATGCAAAACCCAGACAAATGTACAACAATGAAAAAGAAGAAATGAAACAGAATTTACTTCAACAATTTTTATGAAACACGCGCACATTGCAAGACACCGCCAACAATAAAATGCAACAACAAAAGACCATTCCTGCAAAAGACGTATAATCTGGACAGAAAAAGTTTTACGACCATTTTCATGCTCATGAAAGTTTTTCAACCTCTCAAGTTATGCCAATGCCAAAGCACCGTTCAATGACCACTTCGCAATTCTATCTTAAATCCAGTTTTACTTTGTACTTTGTCACAATTCACGTTGTGATATCATTTATTCCTCGTTTATTCAATGATGATGAATGAATGTGGATTGGCTAACACGACAACCAATAGTGAATTAGATGTAACTTAGTTTCTTGTCAGCTTGCACCATACATACATAGAGCTCATTGTTGTTTCGGATTAATATCAATCATCTAAATTTATAAAGAAATAGTACAGGCTCAGCCTTGGTTTTCTATACTGGTTCATAATTATGTAAATTAATGAGATATTTAAAAGAGATATCAGCAACAAGGAAGCGCAAATTAATGAACATTATATAATAGATAGACAAATTAGTAAATAAAAATAGATATAGCACACGAACGACTGGTCGTTAATAGAGAAGAAGCACAATCAAAAGAAGAATATTGAGTTCAATAGATTAAATTAAGACAAAAAAAGAAGAATTTTAAAATGGTAGTTTATGCAACGGTTGTATAATGAAACACGCGCATATATAGCATGACACCGCCAACAATAAGAGCCACGAGCGAAGCGAGACCATCTCACGAATGCATAAAGACGTATACAACCGTTGTCATACAAGTATTTATCTACGACCACCAGTCTAGTTATCAGTATCAAGTTATGCCAATGCCAAAGCACCGTTCAATGACCACTTCGCAATTCTATCTTAAATCCAGTTTTACTTTGTACTTTGTCACAATTCACGTTGTGATATCATTTATTCCTCGTTTATTCAATGATGATGAATGAATTGTTAAATATGTTAACACGATAACATATCAGTCAGAGCCACAAAACGCATTTGACAAGCATACAAAATCGTGAGTGTTTGTTGTAAAAGTGAAAGTTATCCACATACTGTGGACAGAGGATAAGTCAACATATTAAACCGTATTTAACAACATAGAGCTCATTCAAATTAGATTAAATATTCAAATACGTAAATTGAAATATTGACAAAAAAATACTGGTAGGCTACTCAATCCCAATCGCAGTTTTGATTTTGAGGTTAGTTGAACACTGTTTACTTTTTATCACCTGATTTCGAAACGAAACAAGGAATGTATCATAAAGTGGAATTTGGACTGTATCGTAAAGTTCCTCCTGTATCGAAAAACGTTCATTACGACACGGTTCTAAGATTCCATTTTGAAATGGTAGTCATTTCGATGTCAATTGTAAAACTGAAATAGGAATTTTTCAATACGCCCGTAGATAAAAGTTTAAAAAGCCAAGAGAGTGTGTTTTAGAAGTAATCCACCAAATCACTCAAGCTGGTTCCTCCCTATCTTCTTCTCCTTCTTTTTCTTCCTCTTCCTAACTTTTCACCTCCTTTTTCCATACTGTCTTATTCTTTCAAATTATTCCCTTTCCTCTTTTCGCCTTCTTCCTGCTTTACCATTCTCCTCATTACCCAAGCTTGCTCCACATTGTCTTCAAATTTATTTTCTCAATTCAAAATTTAATTTATTCAACTTCTTGGATATCTTTATCCTCCTTTATCTCTACTAACTTGTTCCTTTCATTCTTTCCTCCACCTCATCCTACACTACCTTTTCATTTCCTCCACCCTTTTTTCCGTATCCTTCGTTCTTCCCTCCCTATCCTTCTTGCCCTTCTCATCTCCTTCTTCTTCCCTCCATCCTTCCTTCCTTCTTCCTTTGCTCCTTGCTCTTATTCTTATCTTACTCTTTTTCTTCCCTACTTCCTAATTTGCACTTCAATCTTCATTTTCTTTTTCTCCTTCTTCTCCTTCTTCTTCATCTTTTCTTCTTCTTCTTCTTCTTCTTCTTCTTCTTCTTCTTCTTCTTCTTCTTCTTCTTCTTCTTCTTCTTCTTCTTCTTCTTCTTCTTCTTCTTCTTCTTCTTCTTCTTCTTCTTCTTCTTCTTCTTCTTCTTCTTCTTCTTCTTCTTCTTCTTCTTCTTCTTCTTCTTCTTCTTCTTCTTCTTCTTCTTCTTCTTCTTCTTCTTCTTCTTCTTCTTCTTCTTCTTCTTCTTCTTCTTCTTCTTCTTCTTCTTCTTCTTCTTCTTCTTCTTCTTCTTCTTCTTCTTCTTCTTCTTCTTCTTCTTCTTCTTCTTCTTCTTCTTCTTCTTCTTCTTCTTCTTCTTCTTCTTCTTCTTCTTCTTCTTCTTCTTCTTCTTCTTCTTCTTCTTCTTCTTCTTCTTCTTCTTCTTCTTCTTCTTCACTTCCTCGACCTCCACCTCCTCTTTCGCTATCTTCTTCTCTTCTTCCACCTCCCACTAACTTTTCTACTCCTTCTTACCCCCCTCCACCTCCTTCTCTTCATCTTCTACTTCTCACCTACTCGACCTCCTCCTCCTCCTCCTCTTTCTCTATCTTCTTCTCTTCTTCCACCTCCCACTAATTTTTCTACTTCTTCTCACCCTCCTCCTTCTTCTTTTTCTTCCTTTGCTCTTTATTCTTCCTCCTTTTCCCCTTACCCTTCCTCTTTTCCTCCTTCCTCTTCTCTTATACCTCCTCTTCTACTTCTTCTTCGGCAGACTTGTCCACTGCATCTCTGACCGACCGGCAGACCGGTTCAAGCCAGCAAACGGTGAATCGGAAATAAATTCAAACTGGGAACGTGATTACTACAGGTACTACTATAGTCTGTCCAAGCAAAGAAGACCCTCTGGCAAGATGGGTAAATTACGCCAGCTCGGTCAATAATGGTTCAAAAAATATTAATTTAAACTCAAATTGTACATCAGAATGTTCCCTACAATTTTAGATCAAATTGATAATTTTTGTACTAAAATTGACCGAGCTTGAGTCATTTTCCCATCTTGCCAGAGGGTCTTCTTTGCTTGGACAGACTTTACTACTAGTATGTACTACTAAAGGGTATCGGTCAACGGGAGGAGCCACCAACAGCTGTGACTATACTACAAGTTGTAGTCACCGGTTCCAGACCATTTCTCTACAACTGAGACGTAGACGGCCAAGAATACGTGAATATAGATCATCTCAGATCTCACTGCAAGCATAGAATAACTTTTTTTCAACAACACTTTTGAAAATGCACTAAAAAAGTACACCAAAGTACCGGTACCGTAGTTATAAACTTGGAAATATTTCACTAATTCGAAAAAATTAAGAATCCACACTCACAACTACTTATACTATTCATGTATATATATCTGATAAACACATTCTTCTAAAAATCCTGATTAATGATAGCGGAATATTTCAAAATTTGCTGATCACCTGATTCACCAATACACACTCGTAATTAATAAACACATCCAAATTGTCTCACTTCAAATTTTATTTATTTAATTTAAAAACTAATCAACACCAAATACAATGGAAACATTGCTTAAATATTGTAGTGTCGGATGGTACCAATCAACTAGTAAAAACCAGAACTCTCTATGTGGCCTATGAGCCGAGATATAATCGTAAATATAATATGGCGTGTTAAGAGATATTTCCCTGGACAGAGTAACTAGATAAAAATTGTATAAAAAGCAAGTCAAGTAATAAGTAAAACGTTGTAATAATAGAAGTAAGAGTCCACATCCACCGTCAATTTGGAATGACAGTTCGGACTGTGACAGTCAAAAGCTGGATGGGGAAGCCGGCAGTCCAAAATAACTGCGAACCGGCAGGCCAATTGTTGGACGATCAGCTGTTAAGGTTCAAACTGTCAGTTTCTTTCAATTTTAAAAACATCATCTACTAAATGACAAACTGTGAACAAAATGGCATAACTAAATGGCAACTCCTCTTGTCAACATCAGCTGTTGGAGCGCACAAGGAGCAAGCAGACGAAACCTGCCAACTTTTTGGAGCCAGCTACACGTATCATGAGTTTACATTGTTTGTAAATAAATGAATGAATACAAAAAGCAATATCCCAAAAAATTTACGTGAATATCCAACGAACTAACTCCGGGTATAATTGCTACAGAAACTTGAAAGGAAGACCAATCAAGTCCTATTCATTTTCCCAATAGACAGATAATAACTCAAGACTATTACACAAAATTTTCAGCCAGGAGACGGCTGAAAGAAATTTATTACTACATCATACTGTTCTTAACTGCCGTACTACTCTAATAGATATAACTTCCGACTCGTTGTAAGAAGTATAAGATAGGGAATGCAGTTCGTTCCAATTCGAAAGTAACATTCAATAGGGTATGGAAGGCTATCAACCCAAAGCAATTTAACCATCATTTGTAATCAACACGGTTCAAGAGATTAACGATTTTCTTGGCTGAAAAAATAAAAATTATTGGCCACGAAAATATCGAAAAAACATGTTGACAAATTCGTCTTGAAACTTGTAATGATCCTCACAACTTCAAGAGATAGTACAAATTTATCACAAAAGTTATTATTGTCTTTTGATTGGGGGAAAGGAATAAGATGGAGATGGCTATAACGATTTATCGGGGAATAACATTTGTTATTTAGTAAATCTTTAATTCAGGATACATGCCACATGCAGCATTCAAAAGCATATCAAATTATGAAGACTCATTCATAGTCTTCATTTTGTTCAGTGGACTTTTAGTTCTAGAAATGAATCAGTCAGTCATTCAGTCAGTCAGTCAGTCGCATTTCGCTTTAAGGCTGAGGCCGCACTGCCGGTGGGTAGAGCGTGGAGGGTGGAGGGTAGTTGGTAAATCTATAGAACATACACACCATCAACAGTAATACATCGTATGAATGGTATGACGTCATTCTGTTTTTTTGAGGTTATGTTGTACATATTTAAGAATTTCAAGATGGCGGCTGAACACATACCATTCGACACCATACGATGTATTACTGTGGATGGTGTGTATGTTCCATAGATTTACCAACTACCCTCAACCCTCCAGGCTCTACCCACCGGCAGTGCGGCTTCAGCCTAATAGATTGCACGGAGTATTGACTGTCAATTCTTCTTTAGTTCCAACAATCTGTCAATTCTTGTACTAGTTCCAACATACAATATAATATCCATACTTGATAACGTCACCAAAATAATTATTTCCTGACAATATCCTCAAGTTATATCCATCCGTAATAAATCAAGGATATCCTCAGAGAGTTCACTTGAGACGTATTTGCAAAATTTCCAGCAGATCAAATTTCTGGAATTTCACAAAAATCTCCCTATGACATCACCATACCAATTTCCAATAAACAGAACAGAGCTCAATCCAAGTTCCGAGAAATTCAATTCCATCAGAATTCAATCCTATTAAAGTTTAATCCCATCAAAATTCTATCAAATTCAAAGTTCCTAGAATAAGCGCAATTACCCAATGAAATTCCAAGAATCGGATCAGACTAGCCACCTACACCACTCTATAATTATATTTGCAATAACACACCTTCATCTGTCCAAGCAAAGAAGACATTCTGGCAAGATAGGGAAATGACTCCATGGAGTCATGGAACTGCAGCTCTTTAAATATTGGTACAAAAATTATATATTTGGTCTCAAATTGTGAAAAAAATAATGTATAATTTTTGAACCAATATTAACCGAGTTGGAGTAACTTTTAAATCTTGGTCTCAAATTGTAGATCACAATGTTTCCTATAATTTGAGACCAAATTTCTAAATTTTGAATCAATATTGACCGAGCTGGAGTCATTTTCCCATCTTGCCAGAGTGTCTTCTTTGCTTGGACAGACCATATCACCTCTATCATCATTCCTCAATGTACGAGCATTACTTGTATTATTATCTCTCTATCAGGGGTGAACCCAGGGGGGGGGGATAGAGGGGATATATCCCCCCCCCCCGAAATTGGGACCTATCCTACACTGAAAAGAATTCTCTTTAATGGAGTTGCAAAAATGTTTAATAACAACTTCTAAAAATATAGTTTTATGGTGCTTTTTTGAAAAAAATTCCCTCTATTTCTTTTTCTTCTACTCCTTCTTCTCCTACATCATCATCTTCTCCTTCTTCTCCCTCCTTTCACTCTTCTTCCTCATCATCATCATCTCTTTCACCTCCTCCTACTCAGCTCTAACACTCACAGGTCAGCTCTAACACTCTGACACGCACAGGTCCAAGACAGAATTTTATTTTTCTCACTTTCTCCATTAAAATTGTCGGCACTCTAATAGACTACTAGCTATGCCACCGTCTGCCATAAAATAGACATGATGAATCTCCTTCATCTGATGATGATTTATTCAACAAATCTACTCAACCCGTCACCCCACCCCCCTCTCTTCCAGCAATCATTCGATTCACAGTTCACATTCAGTCTAGTCATACAGGGCGCGACCCCGCCTAACATGACACTTGAAAGGTCACACTCACAGGTCACATTATACCGAGAGTACGCTGGTGTCTGACTAGGAATGTTATTTCGATCACTGATTCCATCATTAGATCAAAATCATCTATATCTATAAAAGCGAAATGGCACTGACTGACTGACTGACTGATCCATTCATTCATTCATCACCAGAACTAAAAATCCACTGAACAGAATGCGTTCAAATTTGGCAGGCATGTTCAGTTGGACGTTTAGACGCGCGCTAAGAAAGGAACTTTTCAAGAGTACGCCAAATATTCAAGTTTTTCAGCGTTTTCTCAATTTTTTCGAGAACCAATCAGTAGAAAATGTTGATATTTGGTAGGTAGGTTCAGATAAGGTCTAGAAATGTTGTGTTGAAATATTTTTGAATTCCGTTCAAGATTACGCCAGTTATCAGTTTTTTAAAATTGTAGATGTATTGCGGGTTGCATATCCTCCGCCTTGATACGACCAATCCTTACTGTAAAGTCAATGGTTCAGCGAGATTATAGATGAACTAATTTGGAAGATATTGGATCAAGTTTCAAACTATGTCCGATATACTTCACAAGGTTAAGCTCGATATCAGCGCTTTACTATTTTTCGGAGTTTTTCTAGGATTTTTTTAGAATAAATTGGTAAAAATGTTGAAATTTGGTGAACAGGTCCAGAATTGGTCTAGAAAAGATGTGTTCAATAAATTTTGAATCCCTTCTGAAAGGAACTTGCAGGCGAGCGAAGCGAGCCTGTTTGTCTCAGCTTACACTGACAGAGGTTATGCAGGCGAGCGAAGCGAGCCTGTTTGACTCACTGACACTGCTGATACAGTAGTGGGGCGGAGCCCCCTGGCTAGGCGGAGAAGGCGAGCGAAGCGAGCCTGCAGGCTAGTTTTTTATATAGGGATGAATAAAATAGCATAATTAAAAAAAATTAAAATGCACTTTTGAATAAGTACTCTACCACTCGAATAATAAACATTGTAAGCAATACTCAACCTGATAAAATTCTAAATATAATTCTAATTGTTTATGTATGATGATTACAGAGCACTCTTGAATGATTACAGCTGTCACCAAAAAGTTGGGTGGTTTCCACTGGCGGCTCGTGCCCACGAAACAGGTGAAGTGCTGTACAGTAAAATATACGGGCACTTCACTTGTTTCGTGGGTACGAGCCGCCAGTGGTGGTTTCGTTTGTCTCATGCGTACGTGATGTAACCCACTAACAACTGATGTGAAGCATCTATTGTATAATTTAATTGCAGAATCATCATCTAATTGACAACATGATATGTTGGAGTACAAAGTACAGAGTACTTTGAGTACTAAGTACAAAGTACTAGTAAGAAGTACAAAGTACAGAAAAAACAAGGTGCAGACTAAATCGCTTATCTTTTTAGTGTCTTCTTTGTCACTTGGATAGTATACATGCAAAGCAATTTAATAGTAGTACAGAAATCAAAACTTGTAATCATAAATATCATTGTTTAAACAAGTTAACACTAATTTGGAGTAGGATAAGGATTCTATGCGTAACCTTCCATCATTTCTGTAGAATAATTGAAGGTTTGATTCTATGGTGGAAATAGTATTCTGAAAACGACCTACAGTATAATTTTCAGATCTATTTGGGCATCATAGACGTGAATAATAATAAGATCTAGATCCTTAGTGACACAAACAAATTAGAGGGTGGCAATTTCTATTTTTACTCAGTAATTTCTTCCAAAGACTAGTACGACTTTCCTAGTGATCTAGGCTACTTATAGGTCAGACCCCACGGTTTTTACTTTGCAATTTTCCCAAGTCACCTACTAATTGAAATATGGAGCTAGATTTGAATGTGAATCATTTTTCCTAAATCTTGTATGATAATGCATAAAATGTATGAATCATTTTGTAAATGGGAAATAAATTTGATATTCGATTTGATTTCATGATTACAACGTTACCTTACTGGATCTCTTTCAAACCAAGAATGGGTGGTTTCTCTTACCTGCGGAAAAGAAAAAATAACAATAAAACGACGAGTCACGAAAATAATCCTTACATAAAAATCATTAAAAAACAAGAATAATATGACTTATAACGATCAAGCATACACAGTAAATCAAAATAATCCTTACATAAAAATAATATAAAACAAGAACTAATATGGATTGCAAAGATCATGCTTATTTATACAGTAAAAAATTATAAAAAATAGAGTTAAGTATCGGTAGTCTACAATGATAATAAAGTAATTCTCAATTCGTAGCATTGTAGCGTATGTAAAGAAACTTGAGAAAGAAAGAAGACTAAAAATTGTTTAACGATTAATGTTGTTGAGGATTCTTAAAAAATGTGCTCAATCCAACTACTTCTAAACCAAGTTGAATTTAGTACACTGGCGGCTCGTACCCACGAAACAGGTGAAGTGCTCGTATCTTTTACTTTACAGCACTTCACCTGTTTCGTGGGCACGAGCCGCTAGTGATTTAGTGGTGGAGTTGTGCTAATTCGAGGATAAAATTCAAATAATTCAACCGAAAGTAACCGTCCCCAATACAGCAGACTTGAACCATAGAAAAACTTATATTCCAAAACTTTAACAACAATATTCTACTCTTTTTCATCCTCACAACCTTGTCCTAACAAAACACATCTCCTAAACTCCGCGCAAACTGAGAAGACACGTCGCTACAATACACTTTACACTGTGACTACGTCTCTTCTCAGCGTGCGCGACTTGACAGTAGTCTAGCAATAAGTGCTTACTTGACGGGAAACGAATAACACAAAATAACGAGCAAACGCCAAAAACGCACAACATACTATTGAAAAGAAAAGACAGGAAAGGACGAACTGAACATCCTGTGCGAAAACGAATAAACAGCTGGTAATGAGAGAGAGAGAGAGAGAGAGAGAGAGAGAGAGAGAGTGAGTGAGAGAGAGAGAGTGAGTGAGAGAGAGAGAGTGAGAGAGAAAAAGGAAGTGATGTAGTGAGGAAGAAAGTGAAAAGAGAGAATGAGAGTGATGTAGAAAGGAAAATATTGAGAGAGAAAAAGATAGATGAAGGGAAAGAGAGTGCGAGAAAGAGAGTAAGTGAGAGAGAAAGATAGACTTGATAGAGAGAGAGAGAAGACCCTCTGGCAAGATGAGAAAATGACTCAGGTCGGTCAATTTTGGTTCAAAAATTATTGATTTGGTCTCAATCGTAGAAAACATTCAGATCTACAATTTGAGACCAAATCAAAATTTTTTGAACCAAAATTGACCAAGCTTGAATCATTTTCTCATCTTGCCAGAGGGTCTTCTTTGCTTGGACAGACTATACTCACAAAGCGTGCTCTCCAGATAATAAGAAAATGGTTGAATTCAACAGAATAAGCCCAATATTCTAAATTAAGTTTTCATAGTTTTTTTTACCTTCAGAATTTGAAATTTGTGTATAATTTAAGTTTTAAGTGTGGACATAACCTCTATTTTCAATATTTTAACCAAAATTGGGAAAAGGAGACGTTTTGGACTTTGTCTGTATTTCAATCTTGTTAATAAATAAATATGATGGTGTAGCCATCAGCCAATGAGAGTGTCCTGTGGGCGTGGACTTGGATGCAGCATACTGGCTTGCGATTGGTCGACGTTGCCATTGGTCGAAATCTAGCCAACCAATAGAATTGAAGAGGGGAGTGAAGTGAGCAAACTGCCCCACATTTTTCTGTAGAAATTTCATCAAACTACGGATAGACCTGTCGTCGTTTGAAAATGGAAGTAAATGAAAGAGACTTGGGGTTTTTACTATACTATGATAATTATACAAATCATACAATATGATATAGATGTAGAACTATGTATATACTATGTAGCACCCGCAGCCTTACCTTAAGCCTCACCTTATTTGACATGTTCATACCCTTACACAAATTGAAAAATAAATGAAAATCAAACATCCTTTTCAAAACTTAAAATTATTAAAAATTATTCATTATCAATGTGGATAAAATAATTCATAATATATATAATAAATAATATTCTATCCACATTGATAATGGCCTAATGTGCCGAAACATGGCTGTGTTTAATAATTTCAAAGTTTTTTAAAAGGATGTTTGATTTTCATCTATTTTTCAATTATTTTAAACAGCCCTAAGTTTTAAAGTCCACCTTACTCCAATTTATTGTTACTGGTGTCAATAGTATAAAGTGATAATAATAATAATAATAATAATATAATAATAATTATAATAATAATTAATTCAATCTCCAAGAAAGTTATATAAATAGAACAGGACTTTTGCTATTGCAAATATTGACCAAAGTACTAAAGGTACTTCAGAAACATTTCAAACTATTGTTGGTATCCACACTTTAAATAGCTTACACAGAGTGATATCCACAAGTACTGTGATTAAAGATAAAAACACTTTTTCAAATACTTAAAAATGGAAATGATAACATTATCTACGTAACCTTCCGAACGAATGCAATATCTCTAATCTCAATTATTCCAGGGAAAAATAATTAATAATGGTTCAATTCATTCATCATAATTTAAAAAACCGTATTTAATATTGAGTTTCAATCTGTTATGATAACAATAATCACAAATGAATTGAACTGAAAAGCGGTAGATATAAAGAAACAGCTCTCTTTGTTCTTTTTCTCTCACATAATATTCTAAAAATAACTCTGATATTGTGAGATTCCTTTTATTGTTGCCGACCATATAGGCTGTCCAAGCAAAGAAGACATTCTGGCAAGATGGGAAAATGACTCCAGCTCGGTCAATAGTCATACAAAAATTATGCATTTGGTCTCAAATTGTAGATCAGAATGTTTTCTACAATTTGATACTAAATTTATAATTTTTGAACAAATATTGTCCTAGCTGGATTCATTTTCCCATCTTGCCAGAATGTCTTCTTTGCTTGGACACAATAACATGCAATTATTACTTGTTAGATAAATCCGTATATGGTTGTCGAATTGCAACCGGCTTTTGCACTGAATGATATGAGATAGTATATCCGTCATTTGAACAAGTATGTATCGTATGTTAAAATAAAAAAATGAATAAATAGTATGCTATGCAATTTGTAGTATTGTATCAATTTTTATGGTTTTACAAATACATGTTTGCATTGAGAATCAATAATTCATAGATTAAAATTCCGCTTAGATTTAAGTGATTCGATTGAAATTACTTGGATAAAATTATTATAATAATTATTTATTTAGAAGAATGAATATTTCTAGCAAAAATTATCCAAGTAATCACAATCGAATCAATCACGTATTAAATCTAAGCGGAATTGTAGATTAAAAAGATAGAAATAAGTGTGTTCGAAATACGATATGAAAGAAAGTTCAAATGAAAAATGATAAATTATTAGCATAAGAGTCGGCTAAATAGTGATGATATCAATAGTAGTTGTATTAAAAGTAAACCTTCACACTTTTCAAAAGGCAACCAACAATCCAGAGATTCTGGGATTTATAATACAGTATTTTTCACATCCAAACTAATAATAAATAATAACAATACCTAGACATTCAACAATACCTAGAAAGAAATAAGATAGGACCTAGATCGATCCCAAGATAGATAGATAAAATGACTTTATTTCACACTTTGTAAAAGTTTTACAAGAGTTTGTGGGCGAAGTTGAGGCATGCAAGCCCCCTCTTCCACTTAACCCAAGGAGATACTATTCAAGGAAACTGACTTGCCTCCGAATGAAACTATGAAACAAATAGGAATTTTCAAAAGTACTGAATAGAGCTTGTAGGGTAAGAAGAAAGAAGTATCCAAGGAAATAGACGTATAAGAATTTTAATAGACCTGAAAATAACTTATTTATACCTATATTATATCAGTCTTTTCAAGTCTGACTCTCCAGGAGTAGAGAAGAGAGAGAACTAATAACTTGAGATAAGTCTCAAGAAAGAAAAACTATTCAAGGAAATTGACTCATCTCCTCATTCCAATCTCATTCAGTCTCTCAGAGTCCGACTCTTCAGAAGTATTTTAAAGCATAGCACTTCTAGCAGGTGCGTTGACTCGAACAGCAGGTCACTGGGTCCTACAAGGTCAGGTGCAGGCGAAAGAAGGAGAAGAAAAAAAGGAAAAAGAAGTAGAGGAGGAGGAGAAGGAGGAAGAAAAGAAGACAGACGTAAACAGCTGCGTATCCTTTCGAGGAGAAGGAGAATTGCCATTGTAAACGCAGACGACAAAAACGCTTATGTGCGCATGCGCGTGAAATGATCAAATGAATGCTTGTGGAATTTGTACAGTACAGTACTAGAAGGTTGTTGTTGGTTCAACTTCTTGCTCTAGATTTGAAGCAGGTCCGTGAACGATCATGTACTGAACTTTTGATCTGAATCTTACTGAATCACTGGCGGCTCGTGCCCACGAAACAGGTGAAGTGCTGTACAGAAAAAGATACGGGCACTTCACCTGTTTCATGGGTACAAGCCGCCAGTGAATAACTGAATGTTGTCAAATGATCTTATACTGTATTTTCTTCAATTTCCATCCATTTCTCACTCTCATTGCATGAGAGTACCAGAGTATCAATTTTATTCAATTATCAATCATCACCAAGAAATTACTTTCGATAGAATACGTTGAAGAACAAGCTGAACCTCAACTAAATTTCTCTTCCAAATTTTCAAAACAAATAAATTTCTTATAAAAGAATCATAAACTCAGCCCTTATAATACAGTAGTACTTCTTTCCCAAATTTTGATGAAAGATGCAGTCCAAAATTAGGATTTGAAAGCAGAAACACAGGACTTCAATGCAGAAATTTACCAGGACACAGGGAAAGTTATCTCAAATTACAGGACAGACGTTGAAATTGATTATATAGTCTGTACAAGCAAATAAGACCCTCTGGCAAGATGAGGAAATGACTCCATCTCGGTCAATATTGGTTTAAAAAATTATTGATTTGGTCTCAATTGTAAGAAACATTCTGATCTACAATTTGAGACCAAATCAATATTTTTTGAACCAATATTGACGGAGCTGAAATCATTTTTTCATCTTGCCAGAGGGTCTTGTTTGCTTGGACAGACTGTATCAAGATACGAGCTCGAGTCCTTTATGTTATCACTTACTCCAATGAGCCATCCAATAGCAAACTCAAATCAAACCTTTATTATTATCGTATGGTTTATTTGTGGGGAGTTCCGAAGAAGTTCCACAGCTGACATAACCAAATCAAACCTTTGAACCATACAAAAAGAAAATACCGCCAGTAATTCAGATTCAAAATAGGAAATTAATAACTATTCAAAATGTACTTGGGTCTTGGACTAGGACTTTCAAGTCAAGATAGTACTTTTACTCAATAATTTATGTTGATATAGATTACAGGCGCCCAAAATCCCCCAGAACTCATATAATAACGGTGCAAGGTTGCGAATCAACGTTTGGTTTGTAATTTGACAGCAATTTGAGACCATGCAGCTCAAAGCGTCTTGGTCACTGATCTCAGACTCCTATTTCCAACTGAGCACTCTTTTCATTCGCCCAAGCCGAGAAGATCCCCTTCACAATACAAATTACATTGTATCAGCGTGCCTTCTCAGCTTCAGCGAACTACACTCTTCTACTATATTGTAGGCTATAGTCTGTCCAAGCAGAGAAGAGCCTCTGGCAACATGAAAAAATGACTCCAGATTGGTCAATAGTGGTTCAAAAATTATTAATTTGGTCTCAAATTGTAGGAAACATTCTGATCTACAATTTGAGACTAAGTAAATAATTTTTGAACCAATAGTGATCGAGCTAGAGTCATTTTCTCATCTTGCCAGAGGCTCTTCTTTGCTTGGACAGACTATACACTCAGGTTGTATTCGCCCAACTGAGAAGACCCCCCATGAAATACACATTACATTAAAACGACGTGTCTTCTCAGTTTTGATCGCAAGCCACAAGCGTCTCTAATGATCTATGATTAGTCGCACGACAGACTGACGTCGTGGCACGCGACTACAGAAACGCAACCTTAAACGACGATCAGTTAATCGACGATTAATGCGATTTGAAGAATGAGTACTGAGTACTTTGCAGGATGATTACTCTGGTTTTCAAGGGGAAAGGTTTGATTTTGAGGGTGAAACTCTTATGAGCTCTAGTGTCGTTCATAGTCAATATGATATAATTTTAGTTACTTGTCTCCAATTTTAGAGATACGAATTGGTCTGATCAATAGAATGATAGAATACTCTAATTTTCTGTATATTTAAGTCACGCAAATCTATGGAGGCGTAACGCACCAATCACAGTTTCATCATCATCATCATCAACATCATCAGTTTCATCATCGCTGTCATCTTGGATTTCATTTTTCGTATCATCTTCCGATACATCTTATAATATTGACTCACTATTCATATACTAGACTATTATATACTATACTGACTCACTATTCTTACTAGACTCGCCTAGGTGCACCTAGGCGTGTGTAATGAGATGGATGATGATTATGATGATGATGATGAGTGATGACGACTACTTATTCAGTAGTTGGACCGACGGCTTACCGTCTCCTCCGAAAAACCCCGTCTTAGCTGTATCTATGTGATCGTGCAGTGGTCAAAGATTTGTTCCCCGATCAAGATTCAAACTCGGGTCTTCTTGGTTATCAGACCGGAGCTTTATCACTTACTCCAACAACTGCAACGAGCCATCATCATAAGGTAAGCATTTGATTATTGATTGACAGTATCATTTGTAAAGTGATCTACACCCTATTCACGATCACTTGAGACGAAATGAACAATTTTTTTGCGCGTGTGTGCGGATAAAGGAAGGTATTACTATTACTTCATACGACGGTTGGCCGCAGTCAAACAGCTGTAGTCAATCACAGTTCTTGACTTTTCCTCAAGCTCAAACAAAAATAGCTACCTGTATATGCAAAAAGTTTCTTTATTTCGTCTCAAGTGATCGTGAATAGGGTATAGGCTACTATGATTTGGAGTGGAAAGGCGACTTAATGGGAACAATCAGTTGCGATTAGTAGCAGGTGATTGGTTGATCGTTGATTTATGGAATTTGCGAAATGAGGATGTACTTTGATTTGACATGTGAGTGTGACATGGATGGAAGGTCATGAAAGAAAACAATGAATTATTGCGTGTACAGCTTGAGATTACTTGATAATTGATTGGTGTTAGTCTAATTTTGAAGAAAAGGTGTTTTCATGGAATGTATCTATCTGTGTATAGCCAATTCTCATAAGTTATTATAAAACAGCAATTAGATTCCTGGTAACGAAAGAACACAATTTCTGGTACAAAAATCTTGTTTGCAGTAATCACTAAAATCAGTATTTCTAAGATTGAGAAATTCCATACTATTAAGTATAAGGTTCTATTAATTGTTTGTCAATGAATAAACAGCCCATGAAGGTCCTAGGTAACCAGCTGGTTGCCAGTTTCACATTCACACCGCTACACAGCAGAGTTGAATAATCATCAACTAGGATAGAGGTAACGCGTGGTTAGGTCCCAAAGGATGGAGTTCACATTAAATAAATAATAACTCCAATTAATTTCGTTATTTCATGAAGAAAGCAAAATTAAAAGATCAGATTTACAATAATAATAATAATAATAATAATCAACAATCCTCTGACATAAACAAAGCAATCGGATAAAATCTCCCGTTCCTTTGTCATCTTATCTGTATTCCATAGAACTACTACTTTTTAACAATAGAACAATCAATAACTGCAAGGTAGCAACTGTTCTTATTTGTTCCACAATTACTTCAATCCCGCAAATATACTCTGTCCAAGCAAAGAAGGCATTCTGGCAAGATAGAAAAATTACTCCACTTCGGTCAATATTGGTTCAAAAATTATAAATTTGTAGTAAACATTCTGATATACAATCTGAGACAAAATTTGTAGTTTTTGAACCAATATTGACCGAGCTGGAGTAATTTTTCCATCATGCCAGAATGTCTTCTTTGCTCAGACTATGCCTAATAGAATTACAAATTTTCCATACTTAGTCAAGGCATACTTCAACAGCCTATTTCAATTACAACATATTTGTATAACAAGTTGCTGAACACCTACTCAATCAGCTGTTTTTATGCTCAAGAATGCGAACAGCTGTTTAGTTTTACAACATAATATCCCGTATCCCGGGATTTGTGGATATTAAAATACACGGTAGGGGTCATGTACTTGATTGAAACTTAGCTTACAGCTGATGTATAACATCTATTGTCTCTTATAATTTCAAAAACCTCATCTACGCATAGCTAAATAAAAACTCTAATCGAAAACATCAGATGTTGGAGCGCAAAAACAGCAGGCGAAACCGACAAACTTTTTAAATTTGTCATTTACGTTACTTTTAAAAAAACTTTTTAAATTTGTCTAGTTGGTGTTTCTGGAATTAAAAGATACAATAGATGCTTTACATCAGCTGTTCACAGGCTACATAACGTTCAAGAAACAGAAGAAACCACCTAACTTTTTGACGTCAGCTATTCAAAGAGAATAATACTGTAAGGCTGAGGCCGCACTGCTGGTGGGTAGAGCCTGGAGGGTGGAGGGTAGATGGTAAATCTATAGAACATACACACCATCCACAGTAATACATCATATATGGTATGTGTTTACCTGCCATCTTGAAATTCTTAAATATGGACAACATAACCTCAAAAAACAGTATAACGTCATAACATTCATACTAGGGCTCTATAAAAAGGGAGTAGACGCACGGTCTGCCATTCTGTGGTCAACTTTTAGCGCTAGGTTTGAATTCATATAAATATTTTTGATGATAGAGACGATCAACATGTTTATCAAGTTGAGCAAATGAATTAAATTATTGTTTTGAAATCTTGGAGGTTAATTTGTCATATAAAATGGTACATATTGCTTAGCATCAAATTGCAAGAATTAAAACCATTTTTATCATAAAACTGAAATTAGAAAATACAAATTTGCCAGATGCAGGAAGATGAATCAAGGATAAAATTTTGACTTAAAAATTGCCAGACTGGAAGTTCAATGTTCTGTGAAGTGAGTATTATTTTTTCCAACATAATTTTTATAATTTAATCATTATTTATGATTGACTGTCATATGTTTTAATCATATGTTTGACTGTCGAATTGAATGAATTCAAATCTGGCGCTAAAAGTTGACCACAGAATGGTGGACCGTGCGTCTACCCCCTTTTTATAGAGCCCTAATTCATACGATGTACACGTACAGTATTACTGTGGATGGTGTGTATGTTCTATAGATTTACCATCTACCCTCCACGCTCTACCCACCGGCAGTGCGGCCTCAACCTAACAGCTAAAACATTAAATTCATTCCAATCATTTAGTGAACAGAGTATAGATAAAAAGTATAGTCTGTCCAAGCAAAGAAGACATTCTGGCAAGATGGGACAATGTCTCCAGCACGGTCAATATTAGTTCAATAAATATAAATTTCGTCTCTAATTGTAGATCAGAACGTTTCATACAATTTGGAGACAAAATTTAAATTTTTGAACCAATATTGAACAACACGGAGCTGGAGTAATTTCCCATCTAGCTAGAATGTCCTCTTTGCTTGGATACTATACTCGAATGTTATAGTAATGTTAAAGAATTCAAATAAAAATACAGCACTCAAATGTTATACTGTATATACTTGATAGATACTTGAATAAAGAAGAGGTGAGGTGAGGAAATGAAAACTTCAATTTTGTTTCATGACTCATGATTGGCTGACTCAACTCAAAGGTCATTCTCTCTCTTTCTCTTTCTTTCTTTCTCTCCAGCCATGCAATAAATGCAGCCAAGCAATAACATGCAATACAGGTAGAGTTTGAATCGCAGTTATAGTAGTTGATTGCAAACCAATTATATACTTCTGACCGCGTTCCTGCAATTAGAATTTGATTAAAGTTTGATGACGTATTAATTGGTGCTCTTTGGTGAACAATTCTTTTGTTCTGTGCTACTTTTATACCTTATTTATTTATAATACTGTAGTTAATGCAACCAAGTGACAAAGGATTTCAAGCAAACGGTTTTGGTTGTATTGAAATAAACTTCAATTTTTTAAATTCGTGACTTTCAACTTCTTAGTACTGACCAAAAAGTTACACGGCTTCGTTAATCTCTAGTAAGTTACGTAACCTACTAACAGCTGATGTAAAGCATCTATTGTCTCTTTTGTTTTTGAAAGTATCACCCAGACCTAGCTAATATTCATCTTTATTCATAGTTACTTCACATCAAAGAGTACAACAGGCTTCATAGCCCAAAACTGTTCTTCTTAAATATATACGAACAAATCAAACAAAAATGTTATGTCATTAACCATTCCTAAAACACTAATTGAAATATGACAACTATAATTGAAAACATCAGCTGTTGCAGCTGACAAGGAGTCTGCTATAGGCTACCATGAGAAATCAGTTCAACAGCAATAATATAATGAGCATTTCTCGAGTTTTATGATTTTTTTCACAACAAAGTAAAGAAGGATTTTGAGCGAACAGTATTTGTTCTATTGAAATATGATCTATGAACTAAGATCGAAATTTGGGAAAATACGTTTTGGACTTTGTTGTCTGTGTTTTAACCCTTTATTGTAATTAATCGAATGAATGAATGAAATAAAATTTAATATATAGAGATTTATCAATCTACTAACTTCCAATTTACAATCTATTGTTTTTGAAGAAAAAATTCACTCAACAGATTTCATTTCCAGATAAACTTAATTCAACCATTGTAACGTCATTACAAAAATATCTTCCCATTCGGTTTAATGTGGCGCACACCAAATGGAATACAACACAGAAAACCATTTCAGTTTGACTGGAAAAAACACTATGAAACAAAATGTTCCGTAGAGCTAGTACCATCCATTATTGCAATGATCTAACCTACAAAACCTTCGCAATGCTCTCTCAACATATAATAGTATATGTGTATTATATAGCCTTCAGTAATGTATAGCTGATAGCGATAGAGATACAGCCAAAAGTTAGGCGGTTTCGTCTGTCTCTTGTACGTGGAGTAACCTACTAACAGCTGATGTACAGCATCTATTTTATTTTTTGACTCCAAAAACATCATCTAGGCCAAGCTAAACAAAAACTCTAAATTGACAACATCAGCTGTTGGTGCGCACAAGGAGCAAACGAAACCACCTCCTTTTTGGCTTCAGCTATAAGATAGATCAAATTATAACGAATCTTCATCAATATTTTCCTTATTTTATTTTATGTTCTTCCTCTTCCCCATGATCTTATCCAACTACTTTTTTGGCGTTAGTTGTCTGTCCAAGCAAACAAGAACCTCTGGCTAAATGCGAAAATGACTCAAGCTCGGTCAATATTGGTTCAAAAATTATCGATTTGAACTCAAGTTGTAGGAAATAATTTGATCTACTATTAAGACCACATTTCTAATTCTTGAACAAATATCGACCAAGCTAGAGTCATTCTCCCATCTTGCCAGAGGGTCTTCTTTGCTTGGACGGACTATACAATTTGCTAGCAAATTTATAATCTTTGAATCAATATTTACCAAGCTTGAGTCATTCTCCCATCTTGCCAGAGGGTCTTCTTTGCTTGGACGGACTATACAATTTGCTAGCAAATTTATAATTTTTGAATCAATATTTACCAAGCTTGAGTCATTCTCCCATCTTGAAAGAGGGTCTTCTTTGCTTGGACGGACTATACAATTTGCTAGCAAATTTATAATCTTTGTATCAATATTTACCAAGCTTGAGTCATTCTCCCATCTTGCCAGAGGGTCTTCTTTACGTGGACAGACTACACAAATGGACAAGAGTTCCAGTCAGACAAGGCCTCATTAGAAGTGGAAGAAGTTCGGGTGTAGTGATGCCTTAGTGGCTCGGACGTGGACTATCAGCCAAGTGAATAGACAGACCTGTGAAGATACGACTTGTTTCCTGTTGAAAACGCCTCATTTCCGTTCAAAATAACAAAAAACCCATCATCTTCTGCCCCACTCAGCACTCAACAGAGATGCTTTCAAATCGAAAAGAGTTCAAAAAAGGTGTTGACTGTCCAAGCAAAGAAGAGCCTCTGGCAAGATGGGAAAATGACTCCAGCTTGGTCAATATTTGTTCAATAATTATAAATGTGGTCTTAATAGTAGATCAAATTGTTTCCTACGATTCAAGATCAAATTGATCATTTTTGAACCGATATTGACCGAGCTTGAGTCATTTTCCCATCTTACCAGAGGGTCTTCTTTGCTTGGACGGACTATAGAAAGAACCTTCAGCTATGTCCTTTGGGAGCTAGACGATATTTTTTTCAAATCGACGATACAGTTTCGTTTTAAAGAAAAATATTGGTATAGTCTGTCCAAGCAAAGAAGACCCTCTGGCTAGACGAGAAAATTACTACAGCTCGGTCAAATTGGTTCAAAAATTATTGATTTGATCTCAAATTATAGGAAACATTTCTATTTACAGTTTAAGACCAAAAAAATTGTTCTCAAATTTAAGAGCAGAATGCTTCCAACAATTCTACACCAAATTGATAATTTTTGAACCAATATTGATCGAGCTGGAGTTATTTTCTTATCTTGACAGAGGGTCTTCTTTGCTTGGACAGACTATAGGCCAGTTCAAAGCTGTAGATAAACAATTCTGATGTACTGTACTGTACATAGCGTTAAAAGTATAGATTGAAGACCTAATACTCCAGACTAGAATTGAGACTTGTGAATTTCTATGAAAATAATTTCTGATAAAGCCCTTGATACACGGTGGATTTCTGATACAGAGTCCAAAATTGATACAAGTAGGAGGATAGTTGATACAAAACATTTTCAATGCTCTTAGATCTCAGCCATATTGAAAATAAGCTCAATCTATTCCTCAATGGTTTAAAATTTTGAGAGCATTTAAGCTCAGTTTATAGTATATAACATAATGAGTGCGGAAAAGGCGGTTTTACAAACGAATAATTATGTTCTCCAAACGAGCGGTACGCGAGTTTGGAAAACAATTATGAGTTTGTAAACTTTTCCACACGAATTATGTACATTTTTTCCGTCATACTAGACTGAGAAGGATTTATTAAAACCTCAAACAACTGAAAACATTAACTGGAGCCAACATAACCTCAACACAACACTAGCAGTAGCACAAAACAAACGCACACAGTGAACTGTCATGCCGGCTCGTTCGACTCGTTTATTCATACGTCGGAGCTCGGAAAAAACAGCTGTGCTAGATTTTCAGTGCTGTAATTATCATCGTGATGATGACTAGTGCTGTAATAATCATCAAAATGATTATTCCCGCATTCAGAACAGCTGATCTTTGATTCTCCTGTAAACGGTAATTTTCCAAACGCAAATCTAGCTTGGAAAGTTGTGTATTACATACGAGTATGGCGAAAAAGTATTTTTCCAAATTGAATCAACTTGGTAAAATAGAACAATAAGCTTCAGTCCTTCAGAGAGCCAATATTCATTTTCCCCCGATTCTCAGCATTGTCCAACGTCCCCAATATTTTGTGCCAATGAGCTTCCTCCCTGTAAGATTGCGTATTAATTTTAGACTTTTGTATCACTAATGCGTATCAAAAGGCCTTGAAGTGAACTTATGAAGTTCAATTCAAAACTAATGAAACACATGAATGCAAACGAATAATAAAAATACTGTATTTAAGATGAGTGTAGCCTACACTGTTGAATTTTCTTCAAATGAAATACACAAGATGCTGATACATGTATCAATTCGAACATCCGAATTGAAACGTTTTGTATCATAATTGCAACGGAAGTTTGTTCTCGATTGTTTCATTTGATCATCATGAGTACAGTCTGTCCAAGCAATCAAGACCCTCTGGCAAGATGAGAAAATTACTCCAGCTCGGTCAATATTGACTCAAAAATTATTAATTTGGTCTCAAATTGTAAATCAGAATGTTTCCTACAATCTGAGATGAAATTAATAATTTTTAACCAATTGGACCAATTGAATTGTACATCAGAATTTTTCCTCCAATTGAGACCAAATCAATAATTTTCGAATCAATATTGACCGAGCTGGAGTCATTTTCCCATCTTGCCAGAATGTCTTCTTTGCTTGGACAGAGTATATCTCCCTAGAACTAGAAGTATTTTTCAAAGATTTTATTCATTTATTTATCTTCTTTAGTCATTTAAATCAAAGATTGTACTTTTTGAAAGAAAATCCAACCATGGACACACAGCTTCAAAAATCAGCTGATAAATTCAAGGTTATTTCACTGTATCGTATCCAACAGCCGTAATAGTAAGAAGATAGCATGTAAAGCTTCAACAAGCTGAGAAGACACTCCGTAACAATAGGCTTTACATTGTAATGGGGTATCTTCTCGGCTTGCACAAACTAGAGCAGGTTATCGACCCTAGCTTGTATAGTCTGTCCAAGCAAACAAGACCCTCTGGCAAGATGAAAAAATGATTTCAGCTCGGTCAATATTGGTTCAAAAATATTATCAATTTCATCTCAAATTGTAGGAAACAATTTGATCTACAATTTGAGACCAAATCAATATTTTTTGAACCAATATTGATCGAGCTGGAGTAATTTTCCCATCTTGCCAGAGGGTCTTCTTTGCTTGGACAGACTACAGTAGTGGTCAGTGCTATCTTCACTTTTCAGGCTTCTTCAACACTGTTTTCAACTGTAGTTGGATTTCCCTCGTACTAATACTCTACTTGGTATAACTTCCAACTTGATATAACAAGTATAACTTAGGGGGCATACAATGTAATCTGAATCGGAAATTACAACAGAGCATACGAAAAAGCTTGTAACTTCAGGAAACAAACAATTGATCAAAATTCACGTGAGGTTTCAACGATGAATATTAACAAACATTATTAAACCAATGAAAATCCGATTAAATTGAAGCCAATCAAATTCAACCGTAGAAATCTAACATCAATCAAACAACAGTGAGGGACACCTGTTGAATTTGATAAGATTTCGTACAATTTTACGACTTAAACTGAAGTATAGTCTGTCCAGGCAAAGAAGACCCACTGGCAAGATGGAAAAATGACTCCAGCTTGGTCAATATTTGTTCAAGACTTATAAATGTGGTTTTAATAGTGGATCAAATTGTTTCCTACGATTTGAGATTAAATTGAAAATTTTTGAACTAATATTGACCGAGCTCGAGTCATTTTCTCATCTTGCCAGAGGGTCTTCTTTGCTTGGACAGACTATACGTACATGTACAGTAGCATAGCTCCCTCTCCCTCTAATAGATGGCTCCCTTAAAACGAAATCTAAGTAATTCAATGTACTTCCTTCAATAGAAGGCCCTAAATTTGAAAGTAGAAAGAAGAACCTAAATTAATTGAAGTTCAATATTTTAATTGATCGAAACTGTGAACGAATCTAATATTCTCATTGTAACTCTTCTAACTTCATCAGTACGGTAACTCTATTAAATTTACAGAAACTCTATTCCAGACATAAAAGATTAGATTACTTTATTCAAATAGAAAACAAAATTCGGCTTAGATTATACATTGTAATATAAATGAGTAAAACAAATTTATCCTATAAATTTCACAAAATATCGACTTCTAGTAAAAATACGAGAAACTGTGATGTAATGAATGCAAAATTTATACATAAATTTAGATTTTAAATTGGAGGCTCTGCAAAATGAATAAGGAGTGTAAGTTATCTAAGTGAAAAGGCGAAGTTTAGACATATATATGTCCATTCTTGGGAAAGGATAATAAGGATATCCATTCCATTAACACTTGGCCTTGATAGAGAGAGGGAGATAGGGAGAGAGAGAGAGAGTGATAAGCTTGATTGATTTTGGATGGTGACAAACACATAGAAGATTCAAAATGCAAGCTGCTTGGTTTGTTTGTTGTCAATTTCAGTCAGGTATATTTAGAACGGTATTCGCGGTGACAGTATACCCTTCCTCCTCCTCCTCCTCATCCTCCTCCTCCTCCTCCTCCTCCTCATCATCCTTCACCTCATCATCATCACGACCACCACCACCTTCTTCTTCCTCTTCTTCTTCTTCTTCTTCTTCTTCTTCTTCTTCTTCTTCTTCTTCTTCTCATTATTCCTCCATCTTCGATCTTCTTCTTCCTACTTCTCCTATTTTCTCTCCTCCTCCTCCTCCTCCTCCTCCTCCTATTCGTTCATTCACTCGATTCGATCATTCATTCATCAGATTCATTCTCTTCGTCATTGGTACTCTATTTTCTCTATCACAGTACTCCTATTTAGAATCCCTCTTAATCAGATTCTTCTCCATTACCTTCGGGTTCTATTATTTATAATTCTAACTCATAAAAAAAACCGGTCAAGTAAAGACAAAGAATTAAGAGATTTAGAGCACAGAGAAGTGGAGATAAGGAGCAGAACTTAGATGAAGAAAATTGAGAACGATGGAGAAGAATGTGAAGAAGTGATGGAAAAGGATTGAGAAGAAGAAGGAGAAGAATAAGGTCTGAGCTGTAAGAAGAAGGAGCATAGAAAAGTAAGAAGGAAGAGAACACAGAATGAAAAGAAGAAGAAGAAGAAGAAGAAGAATGAAGATGATGAAGAAAAAGAATAGGAGGAGGAGGAGAAGATGATGAACAAGAAGAAAAAGAAGGTGATGATGAAGAAGAAAAAGAAAAGGAGGAGGATGAGGAGAAGAAGATGAAGAACAAGAAGAAAAAGAAGGTGATGATGAAGAAAGAAAAAAAAGAGAAGGAGGAGGAGGAGGAAGAAGATTATGAAGAAGAAAAAAGGTTGAGGAGGTAAAACGAGAAGGAAGAAGAAGAAGAAGACGAAGAAGAAGAAGAAGAAGAAGAAGGAGAAGAAGAAGAAGAAGAAGAAGAAGAAGAAGAAGAAGAAGAAGAAGAAGAAGAAGAAGAAGAAGAAGAAGAAGAAGAAGAAGAAGAAGAAGAAGAAGAAGAAGAAGAAGAAGGAGGAGAAGAAGAAGAAGAAGAAGAAGAAGAAGAAGAAGAAGAAGAAGAAGGAGGAGGAGTAGAGAAGTAGGAATAGAAGTAGAATACACCAGTGATGAGACAGATATACGATGAACAGCGGGAATCCGTTATCATATCTTGTTCTGTCTCGACTCTCTTGTCATTTTCAGCCTCACTCCGGCAGACTCATCAGCTGATGACTAACCGCTTCTCTGTCTCATTCCAACTCACTCATTTACCTCCCCTCTCTCACTCACACCCTATGTATCACTCCTCTCCTCAATCACTGACCAACACTGGTATAGTCTGTCCAAGCAAAGAAAACACTCTGGCAAGATGGGGGAATGACTCCAGCTCGACCAGTATTGTTTCAAAAATTATATAAACTTGGTCTCAAACTGTAGAAAACTTTCTGCTCTACAATTTGAGACCAAATTTGTTATATTTGATCCTATATTGACCGAATTGGAGTCATTTTTCCATCTTGCCAGATGAAGAAGAAGAAGACGAAGAAGGAGGATAAGAAGAAGAAAAGAAGAAGAAGAAGAAGAATAATAATAAGAAGAAGAAGAATGGAGAAGAAGAAGAAGAGTGGAAGAAGAAGAAGAAGAAGAAGAAGAAGAACGGAGAAGAAGGAGGAGGAGAGGAGGAAGAAGAAGAAGAAGGAAGATGAAGAAGAAGAAGAAGAAGAAGAAGAAGAAGAAGAAGAAGAAGAAGAAGAAGAAGAAGAAGAAAGAAGAAAGAAGAAGAAGAAGAAGAAAGAAGGAAGAAGAAAGAAGAAGAAGAAGAAGAAGAAGAAGAAAAGAGAAGAAGAAAAAGAGGAGTGGAAGAAGACGAAGAAGAAGAAGAAGAAGAAAAAGAAGAAGATGGAAGGAGAAGAAGAAGTAGTCAATAAGTCAATATTGGTCCAAAAATTATCAATTCGATCTCAAATTGTAGGAATCAATTTGATCTACTATCAAGACAACATTTATAACTTTTCAACAAATATTGACCAAGCTGGAGTCAGCTTCCCCCCCATCTTGTCAGAGGATCTTCTTTGCTTGGACATGCTTTCCTTTATTAATCATTTTCAAACCAATATTAACCGATCTGGAGTCATTTTCTCATCTTACCAGAATGTCTTCTTTGCTTTCACAGACTATAGTATACATTCGACATTAGATGGACAGGGTTAAAAGACCAATGATAATGAACATGGAACAAATAGGGCTCTGTTATGGTCTGTCCAAGCAAAGAAGACCCTCTGGCAAGATGAGAAAATGACTCCAGCTCGGTCAATATTGTTTCAAAAATGATTGATTTGGTCTCAAATTGTAGATCAGAATGTTTCCTACTATCGAGACCAGATCAATAATTTTTGAACCAATATTGACCGAGCTGGAGTCATATTCTCATCTTGCCAGAGGGTCTTCTTTGCTTCAACAGACTATACTCACTCTCTCACTCTTACACCAAAAAAAGTACATTAACAGCTCATAGCCTATTAGACAGAGAAAGATGACAATCATGAATACAAAACTCTGGTTGAGCAAAGAAAACATTCTGGCAAGATAGCAAAATAACTCCAGCTCGGTCAATATTGGTTCAACAATTATAAATTTGGTCTCAAATTGTAGAGCAGTACTTTTTCAACAATTTGAGACCAAATTTATAATTTTTTAACCAATATAGTCCAAGCTAGAGTCATTTTCCCATCTTGCCAGAATGTCTTCTTTGCTCGACCAGACTATACTATACCTCTCTCTCTCTCTCTCTCTCTCTCTCTCTCTCTCACACACCAATGCCACATATTAGACAGAGAAAGATGGAAATCATGAATAAATAGTAATCTGTCTCTCTCTTACTCAACAAACGTTACAGCCTGTCCAAGCAAAGAAGAAATTCTGGCAAGATGGGAAAATAACTCTAGCTCGTTCAATATTGGTTCAAAGATGGTAAATTTAGTCTCAAATTGTAGGAAACATTCTAATCTACAATTTGAAACCAAATTCATCATTTTTGAACTAATATTGACCAAGCTTGAGTCATTTTTACATCTTGCCAGCATGTCTTCTTTGCTTGTACATACTAAAGTATCCCATTAGACAGAGAAAGAGATCATGAATAAATAGTGCTAACAGACAAGAGGTCACGGGGTCGCAGCGGCTTCAATCTCTATTTGATATAACTTCCGATTTGGAATACATTGTATTCCCTTCATTAGTCTAGCTACACAAAGTTGGGAGTTACATCAAATGGAGTATTAGTGGTGCTTGGAGCAGCCAACGAAAGCTCAAAATGTCGTGTTCCATCAATTTAATGTTCCGCTGTACATGTCATTTCTGTGCTTTTAAAATACAGTTCAGCATTGTTCTTCCAGCAGTAATGAAGTTATGTCCAATAAGTTATGGTTTGGTTTTTAAGTAGTAAGTAAATAAGTAATGGTTTTTTAATTGTTACACTGAGGGTTTATAATTTGAACAAAAATATTTACAATTTCATCAAATTGAGTATAAAAAGTTTCAAATAATCAACTAATAATGCATAGCTATGCACTGGCGGCTCATGCCCACGAAACAGGTGAAGTGCTGTACAGTAAAAGATACGGGCACTTCACCTATATTGTGGGCACGAGCCGCCAGTGTAGCTATGCATACTTCTCTACTTCCCCCGTCTATTGTATCCTTAAAAAATGGACGCTAAAAAAATAAATGTATGCTAAAAAAAATGGACGTAAAGTAATTAATTGTACGATAAAAAATGGACGGTTTCGTCTGATCCTTTTTTGCTCCAACAGCTGATATTATTGTACATTAGAGTTGTTATTTAGCTATGCCTAGACGGATGTTTTTGAAATCAAAATAAACGATTAATGCTTTACATATTGACATCACGCGAAGACAACATATTGTCAAACCACAGATTTATTATTTTTTTGTTCATGAGGGTGAACAAAACTCAATATGATGAAAAAACTAATAGTAGATGAAAAATAGATGGTAAATCAAACACCAAACTCAATCGGAAGTGCAAAAGAGGCGGAAATGCACTGATTGACTCTCAGTGGGTGCGTGACTCTCTTTCTCACTCATCACTCCCCCTCTCACCAAAACTCTCTCATCAATATCCCTCACTCTCTATTTTCTCTCTCTCTTTCTCTCACAGCAAAGCCGATAATAGAGCCGACCAAATTAGACCATCAAATCGGCAGACGGGAAAATCAATTCAGTCGGCAATTGTCACGCTTCCAGCCGGAAAAACTGTTGCTATTTCAAACAGAGTGAGTGCAAAAGATCCTCCTTGTTTTCAAAAATGTAATCAGTATAATCTTCAAAGTTATCTGCCACGATACAAATTCCTGTGAAGATCATAAATACAGGGTGTTTCAGGAGGAATGTGCAATACTTCTCAGGCTGATTCCTTACACCAAGTAGACAAAAAAGTTCCTTGGGACCAACCCCCAAAAACGCTTTGTTACTGAGATAACAATGGCGGAAAATTGAAAATTTTCAAAATATATAAATTTTTCTAATTTTTTAGAGGCTTTAATAAGGTTCTAAAATGATCAAATCCTATGTAAAATTAGCTGACGAATTCAATGAAACCAGTTCCAAGTTTGTAACTTCAACGGTTATTGAGATAATTGGAAAAATATGCTAGAAAACGCAATTTTTTCAACAATGAGGGTTATAACTGAATAAGGAATCATAAAATTGTATTTTTTATTGATGGAAGTTGAAGAGAGTCGGATTCTAAAGAAAAAGTTGAATGGCGGCGATTATGTAAATCTTACCCAAATCTCAGTAATGGCGATCAAAAATCGCAAAATCGCTACTAAAAACAAATTTATCACTTGTGCTATGTTTTGTCAATTTTGCGATTTTTGATCGCCATTTCTGAGATTTGGGTAAGATTTACATAATCGCCGCCATTCAACTTTTTCTTTACAATCCGACTCTCTTCAATTTCCATCAATAAAAAATACAATTTTATGATTCCTTATTCAGTTATAACCCTCATTGTTGAAAAAATTGCGTTTTCTAGCATATTTTTCCAATTATCTCAATAACCGTTGAAGTTACAAACTTGGAACTGGTTTCATTGAATTCGTCAGCTAATTTTACATAGGATTTGATCATTTTAGAACCTTATTAAAGCCTCTAAAAATTTAGAAAAATTTATATATTTTGAAAATTTTCAATTTTCCGCCATTGTTATCTCAGTAACAAAGCGTTTTTGGGGGTTGGTCCCATGGAACTTTTTTGTCTACTTGGTGTAAGGAATCAGCCTGAGAAGTATTGCACATTCCTCCTGAAACACTCTGTATATGAACTATGTACAGCCAGTGAAGAGGAAGTCTACTCTATATTCACTGGTACAGCTAAAGCAAAAAAGTTAGGTCGTTTCGACTCTCTGGTACGTGATGTAACCTACTAACAGCTGATGTAAAACATCTATTGTGTCTTTCAATTTCAAAAACATCTTCTAGGCACAACTAATCAAATTGACATCATTGAAAAACATCATCTATGTGGTTGAACGACAGCTCTAGTTGACATCATCAGCTGTTGGAGCGCACAAGCAGCAGGCGAATCCGCCCAACTTTATGGCTCCAGCTATATCAAACGATCAATCTGCTTGAAAATTGAAAGATCTTCAATCATTATAATAACTTGTAATATGCCGTTATTTTACGGCTGTTAATGTTATTGCCTTTTTTGAAACTTTTTCCTGTAGGCTACTCTAGTAACATCCTAGTCTGATTGCAAGTGAAGCCAATTGAATACAACCATCATATTCATAAGATGACGTTATTTAACTTAGCTTAAAACTGCATAATGTACGTTAGATGACGTCATTTTACGGCTGTTAACTTCAATTGGCTTTACGAGAAACCAAACGACCAATACATGATTCATCACTAGTGAATTTGCATGAAACTTAAAAGAACGAAAGTTTCCAATGAGTTGAGAAGTTCAGTCCAAAATGACGAAGATATAGTCCGACCAAACAAAGAAGAGCCTCTGGCAAGATGGGAAAATCACTCCAGCTCGGTCAATATTGGTTGAAAAATTGTTGATTTGGTCTCAATTGCAGGAAACATTCTGATCGACAATTTGAGACAAAATCAATAATTTTTGAACCAATATTGACCGAGCTGGAGTCATTTTCCCATCTTGCCAGAGGCTCTTCTTTGCTTGGCCAAACTATACCTTTCACAGTAATATAATGGCGAAACGATGAGTGGCGGCTCGTGCCCACGAAACAGGTGAAGTGCTGTACAGTAAAAGATACGGGCACTTCACCTGTTACATGGGCACGAGCCGCCAGTGATGAGTGTAGGGTCATTTAGTTTGAAACTCCATCATACTCTCTTCTTGGAAGAACAAAAAAAAATCGCAACCTGACTTCAAACAATTTTCAACACTATCATACCAGTCCTGAAAGCTGTTCTCAGTAATAGAAATTCTTGTATCAAAATAATAAATTGGAACTTAGAAGTATTGTATCATTATTGAAACGCCTTGTATCAAAAACGATACAAAACACTTCAATTCGATTGTTCCATGTGATACACGATCTGATGTATATTCATGATTGTATCACCAAGTAGTTGAATTTAGGCGTGGACACACCTCCATAGACAATCATTATCACAAGATTTTAATGATTTATCAAACTGATTTTATTCTAGACTGAACAATAAGTTATTTGACTACTCCATCAAAAACTATTCAATTTTATCTATTCTGCAAGTCACAAAACGTTTGCTAATTACCAACATGAAAACTAATTACAAAAATCATTAATTCAATCACTATGTGAGACTCAGCTTGTATAGTCTGTCCAAACAAAGAAGACCCTCTAGCATGAAAGAAAATGACTCCAGCTCGGTCAATACTGGTTCAAAAAATATTGATCAGTTCTCAAATTGTAGATCAGAATGTTTCCTACGATTGAGACCAAATCAATAAATTTTGAACCAATATTGACCGAGCTGGAGTAATTTTCTCATCTTGCCAGGGGGTCTTCTTTGCTTGGACAGACTATACTAAAACAACAAATCGGCTCAAGCAAACAAAGAGGTAGCAATTATTAAAAATGCTTGTTAGAATAGTAAACACCAAACATTAAGGCGGTTGGCGAATGACTGTTATTGACTCTCAGCTCTCTCAGGACAGTCGGTGAGCTGTCTGCGAGAGTACATGGGAACGAGAGCAACCCCAGCAATACTAATCCACTCTCAAAGACAGCTTCAGACTGTCCTTACAGAGCTGAGCATTGATAACAGTCGTTAGTCAACCGCCTAAATTTTTGGCGACAGATGAACAAATTTGTCGACGAATCATCACTAGGTCTTTGAACCCTCCTCTAACATCAACACTAAATAATTATCTTTGACAAAAAGAATCTTTAAAAATACCGTGAGAATTTGCTTGACAATTGTGAAAATATGATAAGATTACAAAAGATTTTGAAAAAAATTGACAAACAAAATGTCTTCTCAGCTTGTGCGAACTATATAACCTCTCTTTCTCTTTCTCCTTTCCCCCCTTTCTCTTTCCGTATTTCTTTGGCGTAATCGGCGAGGTGGAACACCTTCCGGTCTCTAAACCAAATAAAGCCATATGATGATGAAGATGATATTGATAATGATAAGAATAGATAGACAAATCATTCTATTATAGTCTGTCCAAGCAAAGAAGACATTCTGACAAGGTGAGAAAATGACTCCAGCTCGCTCAATATTGGTTAAAAAATTATTAATTTGGTCTCTAATTGTAGGAAACATTCTGATCTACAATTTGAGATTAAATGTATCATTTTTGAACCAATATTGACCGAGCTGGAGTCATTTTCCCATCCTGCCATAATGTCTTCTTTCCTTTGACAGACTAAACCCACTCTTAGTCAATCATCATTTCTATTATTTCTGGTATAATTTCAATCTTCTTAAGGATTACACTCTTGATTTCTCGTCAAAATCAACAACAAATCGTAAATTTCTACTGAGAAATCAATGTTGTTATCCTCACAGTTCATTATGGATAATGAAATTCACAGCTTAATAATTAAGGATTGGTTGAGATCTAACAATAGATTTCACACAACACAATTGCTTAGAATTGCGATCTTGAACAGAAGGTCATATCCTGAGTATTGTAGTTTCAATTTACAGCTCATCAAAACCTGCTCGAGTAGTGTGAATGGAATAATAAAATTGTAAAATTTTTAATAATTTAGTCGTTGTTGAGTACACGACAATAAATTATTTAAAATGAAATGAAATGAAAATACTCTTCATTAGGCGGAGTTAGGATTAGGAAGTCCTTTCTACCACTCAACCTTATCATAAACAAATGCACACGAGTGATAAATTTCTGATGCAACATAGAGGGCTTAATTAAATTCAGATCAAATTCAATGTCATAACAAATTGGACCTCCTATTTTACCAAACTCATTATGAACAATCCTTTCCTCTTATGATGTTAATTTCTGATTTCAGTTCACCATAGAATATTTATTTCAATTTCATTAAAAGATTGAGAAAAATGAAGTTCGAGTTTCCCTCTCCAACAAACAAGACATACTCACGAAACCAAAATTCCAGGTTAATACTCAAATTCATTCTTTTTTAATAATGTTAATTTCAAATTTCAGTTTACCATTTCTTTCAATTTCATAAATTAAATTCCGAATTCCCCTCTCTATTTAACAAAAAGTGACAGACAGACATTGAGGAAGAGACACAAATAAAAACCTTATAACGAATTCTTGAAATCAGTCCAACATCCGTTGCGTTGCAATCAAGTCATCGCTTTTCCCAGCAGAGAGCGTTCAACTTTATTCTCTTCCTACTCTATTAGCGAGTGAAAAAAACTCACAGAAAATGTGCCTACTATAGTCTATCCAAGCAGAAAAGACATTCTGGCAAGATGGGAGGATGACTCCAGTTCGGTCAATATTGGTCTAAAAATTGAGAAATAAAATATAAATTTGGTCTCTAATTGTGGGAAACATTCTTATCTACAATTTGAGACCAAATTTGTAATTTTTGAGCCAGTATTAACCGAGCTGGAGTCATTTTCACCATCTTGCTGGAATCTCTTCTTTGCTTGGACAGATCCAGCTTTTTGAACAATGATGATACATGTATGAAATGAAACAATTGATTTGATAGGTATTGTTTCATAATTGGAACGCCTTGCATCGTATTCAGTCAATTATAAATCACTGTAATTATCTAGATTAAATAAAAGTTGTAGATTAAATTTTTGTTATTAAAATGTTTGTCATTATATTATGTATCAAATCTGATGGACTCTTGTGTCTTCTTGGGAAAAAATTGAACCGTCACACACAGCTTAAAAAAGTCAGTCATTTATTCCAACCAAAATTTTCATTCAATTTAGCAAATTGGATAAATCTATCAATCTATAGTCTGTCCAAGCAAAGAAGATATTCTGGCAAGATGGGAAAATGACTCAAGCTCGGTCAATATTAGTTCAAAAAATATTTATTTGGTCTCAAATTGTAGATCATAATGTTTCCTACAATTTGAGATCAAATTAATAATTTTTGAACCAATACTGACCGAGCTGGAGTCATCTCCCCAACTTGCCAGAGGGTCTTCTTTGCTTGGACAGACTATACAGACTACACTGGATACTAGAAATCTATCCCGATACAATCGACCCAAATTCGTAAACCAATCACACAAAGTAATCCTCATTCCTTGCCAATAATTGCAACCGACAATTACATAGCCGCACAATTTGCAATTGCTGCAAGACTACGCCAATCTCAGTACGGTTTAACCTACTTTCAACCACGGGCGTTTGTTTCAATTACAACTTGTCCCTGGGACAAGTTGCGGCAGCAGTATAGCTAATGAAGTATAGCTAGGTAAGTAGATGAAACAAGCTGTGGTACAAATTCATTCGAGAAAATACAATGAACTTATTGGATAAAAACATAGACTATAAAGTCCAAAACGTAATTTCCCAAATTTCAATAAATTAATATGAAATGTGAGTTTATTGCACGTACAATCGACGACTACAGTCTGTCCAAGCAAAGAAGACATTCTGGCAAGATGGGAAAATAACTCCAGCCCGGTCAATTTTGGTTCAACCCATCAATTATGAATTTGGTCTCAAACTGTAGACCAGAATGTTTCCTACAATTCGAGACCAAATTTATAATTTTTCTAACCAATATTGGCCGAGCTGGAGTCATTTTCCCATCTTGTCAGAATGTCTTCTTTGCTTGGACGGACTATAGTAGTTAATGCAAATTTAAATAACACTATCAGACAGTTTCTGGACCTAAAAGAATATTCTTGGTTTAGATCTAACTATACAGAGTGATCTAAACAGATATCAACAACTTATGAACTTATGAACTACTCTGAACGATGGGCTCTTAGGCTGAGGCCGCAATGCTGGTTGGTAGAGCCTGGAGGGTAGTTGGTAAATCTGAAATCTATAGAACATACACACCATCCACAGTAATACATTGTATGAATGGTATGTGTTCAGCCGTCATCTTGAAATTCTTAAATGTGGACAACATAACCTCAAAAAACAGAATGACGTCATACCATTCATACGATGTATTACTGTGGATGGTGTGTATGTTCTATAGATTTCATATTTACCAACTACCCTCCAGGCTCTACCAACCGGCAGTGCGGCCTCAGCCTACGTCTGTTCCTTGTGCGCTCCAACAGCTGATGTTGTCAATAAGGTATTATGCCAACACTGTCTATATGCCTAGATGATGTTTTTGAAAACAAGAGACAATAGATGCTTTAAATCAGCTGTTAGTATGTTACATCACACACAAGAGACAGACGAATCCGCCTTACTTTTTGGCGCCAGCTATATTTCCAGATATAGATCTTAATCATCAAAATTATCATTCATCCACGATTAAGCACAACTGGGCGAGTACAAAAAAATAATTAGTCTAAATTATAGAAAAAGGTCTTGAATAGGAAAATATATTATTTAAAAACTTACCTAGCAAATAAATACTCATGATAGAATACATTCTTCATTAACCCATAATTTGATGCCATCATGGAAATTGTTAAATATTTCAATAGATACAGACATTTGTTATATTTCATAATTTATTGAAAAAAAAACACAGCTAAGGTATTTCAAAACTTTTTTTACTAAAGAACACTTCTAAATAAAGTAGACCTATATACATCTACCTGGAGTGTAGATTCTTGGATCAATTTTGCAACAATTTATAATTGTGACTTATAAGGATTGTTGGTGGAATGTGATACAACTATTATACATAGAAGTCAATGCCGTAATGGGTATGATATAGTTTTACATCACAAAATTGTTATTGTTTCCATGATAAATGGTTAAATGGTCTAGTTCCCACACCACTAAATAAGGCCGAAACAATAATATTGTGTTTCCTTGAACACAAAAAATATTGAAAATTATTTATTGATTGTTAAAATATATTATTAAAATATAGATATATTAATATAGATATATTATTAAAATATTGAAATATCAAAATTATTAATTTTGATTGCAATTGTGTACTGTAAAAATGGAGCAACATTCAATTCATTTGATAAACTTTAATTTGACTCATATTCCTCTCATTACATAATTAATAATTTGACACGAAATATGACAAATAATTAGTCTCATCAACATCATTAATCATTTCGCTCATAACACTGAATGTAGGTAGGCTGCTTGATATTCAAATTCACTCAAATAGAATATGAAGTACAAGAATCAAATTAATAAGACTTTTTTTTAATTCAAAATTGACTGTGGAAGCACCCAATACAGTACTAATATGTGGACGAATAAAACAAATTTATTGCCTATTCAATAAACAATTTCTTCCATTCACCTTTCAATTACTTTAGTACAAAGTATCCTGGTTCAACTCATTCTTCTCATTAAAAATTTCCTTACTAAAAGGAATTAAAACAAAAATTTGACGTTTAATAAGTAGAATTTCATTAGTTTACTGCTTTTCTATTACAATAAATGCATCTTAAGTTATTCCTTGAAATTTGTGAATTCAATACAATGTTGTTGGTTTTTAATTATACTCAAAGACCAATTTGAATTCATTACAGAATAACATGATTTTTTGGGGACTTGTTCAAATATATGAATAATCCAGACATGGTTATTACGTATCCATTGAATTTAGATGCTTGGTACCAAAATCCACTTTGAAACCAAAAATACTGTACAGTAATTCATGGATTATATAAAGAAAGAATTAATCTCATCGATAATTAGTTGTAACACTTCTAATTTCAATGCTTCCGATTATTTTCCATCTTATTAAAAAAAATTTGAACTAAATTCGATGAGCTAATATTCCATTGTCATTAGCTACCCGTCAAATTCTAACAGTTGCTTTCATATTAAACCAACTTATTAATTAGTCATAGAAACGCAGCAACTATTAGCTTATTGATGAGATCTTGCTCATTGATAATGACTGCGCTATCCAAAACCATCCCACAAATCACTGGCGGCTCGTACCCACGAAACAGGTGAAGTGCCTGTATCTTTTACTATAAAACACTTCACCTGTTTCGTGGGCACGAGCCGCCAGTGCCATAAATTTATTGATGAAATGGGAGCCGAGCTGTCCTATGAAATTTGTCTATTAATAGTAATGAGAGAGTCTATTACTATTGATTTGCCCGACGGCTAAATCAATTACGACTGGGTCTATTCAATTGGAAAAGAATACTATACAACAAAACCAGTCAAGTTGGCAGACGACGAATATCTGTTATTGATAATCAGCTCTGTCAGGACAGTCTGAAACCGGTACGCAACAGCGTTACGGTTTAACTAAGGTCGTTGTCGACTCGATATGATCTTGCAGACCAGTCGCCGACTGTCCTGACAGAGTTGAGCATTAATAACAGTCATTTGCCATCCGCCAATGTATCTGGAGTCTGTTGTACTGGAACATTTGAATTCCCAAGAATACTTGAAAAAATTTCAGTAGCATACACAATATACCAAAATTTTACCTCATACTTTTTTAATGGTTTTTGTATCAATGTTGTAAGTACGGTAATCTTCTATTCATGAATAATAGGAAATATAAATTAATACATTAAAAAAATATACTAGTTGGGATTAATTTTGCACAGTATTCATGATCTCTATTCAATTGAAACTTTTTGTTCATGATGAAGAATGAAATAAGGTTTGATATAAAAATTTATTAATTATAAGTTAAATATTCCACGAAAATGCATAATAAATAAAGTTGACATCTCAGCAGGTAGGCCTAGTGAAATAATCCTTCATTAAATTATTGACTAACACTAGACCTGTAACTTTTCAATAGAAGTTTGAAAGTCCTTTAAAAATTATAAGATATAACATGCTTCATTATAAATTGTCAAGTCAGTATGAATTATTCAATACAATTTTTATCTAAAATGCATCAATGCCATTCCACAACCAAACCCCATTGGAACCTACTGCCTACTAATATATTGGCCTTCTCTTTTCAACCAACACGCAACATCAATAGTCTGTTATCAAGCAAAGAAGACATTCTGGCAAGTAGGGAAAATGACTCCAGCTCGGCCAATATTGATTCAAACATTACAAATTTGGTCTCAGATTATAGGAAACATTCTGATCTACAATTTGAGATAAAATTTTATAATTTTTAACCAATATTGGCCGAGCTGGAGTCATTTTTCCATCTTGCCAGAATGTCTTCTTTGCTTGGATCGACTATACTTCCAACTCTCTCTATCCTTGAAATCTTCCCATGAGAGACCAGTGCCCGTCAATTTCCAAGGTTTTTCTATAGCAACAATAATTGACACTCATTGTACAAGTCATACCTCTTCCTCTTTTTCTTCTTCTCCTTCCTTCTCCTCCCTGTGATCATCTACTTCTTCCTTCTCCTTCTTCTCATCCTCCTCCCTCTTCCTCATCTTTCACTAGTTATCTTGTCTTCTCTTTTTTCAGCAAAACAGATTTCATTATTCAACTCAAATCCAATACGACCGTGTCCAATTGAATCAATGTGAAAGAAAATAATAGGATTACCACCCCACTTCCCTCTAAAAGGTTACTATGTAGTAGCCTATACCATTTGAAACACTAGGTTCTATGATAATATTGTACCATAATTTTAGTGAAAATTTTCAAGGAATATTATACAGTATAAAACCAGCGTTTCCTTTGCTAAAAAATTTCAAGTATTTGAGAAGAGTACATAATGACCATACTTACTTTCAAGTACTTTTTCACACATTTGCTAAATTAGTAAAGTTTCCAACTCATAACCAAATAATAAAATCACATGAAAGTAAAAAAATCACCAAATTTACCTCATGTACATGACACAACATTTACTACATTGGTATAGTCTGTCCAAGCAAAGAAGACCCTCTGGCAAGATGGGAAAATGACTCAAGCTGGATCAATTTTGGTTAAAAAACTGTCAATTTGATCTCAAAATGTAGGAAACACTTTTATCTACTGCTAAGATCACATTTATAATTCTTGAAAAAATATTGATCAAGCTGGAGTCATTTTAACATCTTGCCAGAGGCTCTTCTTTGCTTGGACAGACTATAGGCTTCAATTTAATTCATGTCAAATAATACAACAATACTTATAAAAAAGCAGCACATCAAATTTAATACATTACAGGCTACAGCAAAACCACTATAGCCTACTGGTGGAATTCAACTTATGCAAAGTAATAAAACAATATAAATTTACAACAACAAAATTGCCATACCATATCCACTACATAACAGCACATTTATTTTAGATACATTAGTAACAATCATGCCATACATTACTGTACATTATTTTGTTAGGTACCTATATTAGTAGAATCACAGAGTGCTACATTAGAACTACCTTCTCTGTGGTAAAACTCATGCATTACACATTAGAAATCATTTTTCATGAAATTAGAATTCATATTTCAGAATTGAAAAAGTAGGTACCACATGATATTATTTACAACACATAGTTTTACGGCACATTTATTATATATCAGTAGTTGATAGACATGTAATTCAACTCTGGCCAAATAATAATAAAATATTTTTTTGTAAAAAATAAATACCATGCTTAATGAATTTTAAAATGGGGAAAGCAATTTTAGTTTCAAGGAAAAATAAGGGACTTGATACACTGCATGTCTGTAATCAAATGCACTGATGATCAAAATTAATAGAACTACAGGCGGAAAAAAAAATTATTGACATTAAAAATTCGGGAGTCATCAAAATAAGTTACTCAATCCATAACAAACCAGGTGCAAACGATTTGTAACAAAAAATAATAAGAATGAAAATAGAACAATGTTGGGTAAAGTTCTGTTCAAAACATAAATGTTTATTTATTAACTTTGTATAGGATAGGCCTAGTGTTTAAGAATTCGTATTTTGGTTTGTATTTGCATTTCATCTTGTTATTGTAATTTGTAAAAATACCATTAAATAAAAAACAGAAAATGGATATGCCTAGGCTATTTAAAATTGAAACAAAATCGACTAAAGCAATAAATCGGTAGTCTACGTTGGAAGATGACAAAATGTATGCCTTGAAGCACAGAAAAAAGAGAAAATCATAAATCTCAAAATTATCTGTGCTCCAAGAACATGGAATAGCAGTGGCCGAGCCGGGGGTTCCCTGGTCTTCATAGACAAAGGTCAGTGGTTCGATCCTAGTTGAGTGCAAGAGATTTTTTGGGCTACTTCCGGCCACTTTGGGACATTTGGATTTTTTGGGACACATTGAGGTGTAGGTCCGAGCTACCTAAAAAATATTCATCTATAATCATTACCCTGAAGCTCATGTGGGTATAGTTCGCGCAGGCGGAGAAGACACGCAGTTGCAATTGCAACTGTGTCTCTTCTCAGCTTGTGCAAACTTTGTTAACCTCAATAAAAATTAATCCATTCATTTCAAGTTCAATTACACAATAAATTACCGTGATAACACATCACAGTGTAATTTAATTACAGTCCCATAGAACAATAAATATTAACTTATTATTACTCACCAAACAATTATTTGATCTTGTCTCAACAATGTTGATCAAAGTGAGTAATTACCAATAATATTATCTTGAACAGCCGTAAAGAGAAGGCTATAAAATGAGATTAAATGATAAAGAGCAAAACAAATTTATAACATTCATGTCATTCAAGTCTTAAAAGACCTGCTGGGGTTTCCAAGTTTGTTTTAAACCTCAAGGTTTTTCAAGTATTTAAATTTTGAAAAACTCAATATTGAACCTTGAACGACCTATAAGCTATAATGCTAGTCCGTCATAGAATATGCAGGACCTTTGAAACCATCGACTAATAAGCTAACATCTTGATTTAAAAAATCAATCACGGAAGATGATAAGACACGTTTTAAAGAAAATTTTACACACAATCGAACTGAATCATCAATAATTTTGGTAATTTGAGTCATTCAAATAAAATTCTTGCCTTTTCAACGAATTCTATGATATGATAACGGGATACTTTGGTTAGGGACAAAAGTGGTTATGCCGGGGATTGATAATAATCTGTTTAGGTTATATTACTCCAATACGGTATACACAATAAAATTGGGGTTTATGAGTGGAAAATGAGATAAATATATGGGGGTTTGTTTGTATAATAGTTTTTAAGAGGAAAGTTACGAGTAATTGTTTGTTATTAACATAATCGATAACCATCCCGTACTTAGTTTTCAAGGGTTTCATGACAGGATTTTGACGGTTATGTTTTGTGGTTGATTGAAATGATTTAGCAAAGATTTTGGTAGGTTTTTGAAGGGTTTATTGTGGTTATTTATGTAGAGAACGAACCGGACCTGCACATGACAATACGTTACACTTGCTAGTGGAAGTATGAGACCTGCCCAGTGTGATAGAAAGGTATCCGATTCCAAAGTCCTACCTTCTGACAATTCCAAATCCAACTCAGCCAGCTTCTCTCGTACATCCTCAGGCAATTTGGACACGTCCACATTAAAATCAGCCATTATCACATAAACCACAGAACTGCACTAATTCCGAAACAACTCACATCACTATACACAGACAACCGAAACATTTCTAGCCATTTTGTAAATAATTCACTCACAGACTGCCTCCTTGCTTCTCAAAACCAGCAATGAAACGAACGACTAGACACCGAGCTTTCCTGATTTGCCGCTAGGTTTGCTGCAGGCGCTGCGTTTAATCACCAAATTCAAACGTATTCAACTGCAATGACATCATCGGTGTTTTGATAAAATTACTGGAATTAATCCACGTAATTATCACAATGGATTATTATCAAGAGACTTCAAATATATATCTAACCAAGATCAATATTATTACAATAGATTGATGCGGTACCGGATAGCGATAAATAGACTATACAGTACAGACCAAACTTTTGTTACAGTCGTAGGCCTACTGACAAATTGAAAAGAAATAATTATTTTACTGAAAAGAAAATCTTTAAATAACATACTCATCATTAATATAGAAAAATAGAATGATAGAGTACAGATTAAAAAATACACTAATACATAGTTTAATGAAAATTTCAAGTGTTGTTCCCAATAGCAATTACTAGAAATTAAAAAAGTATTTTCTCGATTCGTGAACAGCAATATTTATAAACAAGTAATTAATAAAATTTTCAATCATTATTCCTTGTCAATGAGTTTATAACGAAAAAATGAAGACCTTGTACAGTTGTAACTTTAATATTTAAAGGAAGATATGGTTGTAGGTAGGTACTCTCTAAATTCCAATGTTTCTATTTTTTGCTGCAATTCTAATCAATTTGTAAACAAAAATGTTGATTGCACCTTCAAGAAAGAGGGGCTATGACTATAGTAAATAATGTATCACTTTATTTTAGTTTCACACTTGATACAGCATCTTAGAAATGCTATACACATATCAAGCATAAGTTAATATAAGTTACTATTGAAACAAAGATTTTATAGTCTGTCCAAGCAAGGAAGACCCTCTGGCAAGATGGGAAAATGACTCCAGCTAGGTCAATATTTGTTCAAGAATTATAAATGTGGTCTTATTAGTAGATCAAATTGATAATTTTTGAGACGATATTGACCGAGCTTGAGTCATTCTCCCATCTTTCCAGAGGGTCTTCTTTGCTTGAACAGACTATACCTAGTACAAAACATGAATCAATATGAGAACAAGAAAGGATAGGTACCTTAGCTTATAGGTTATGAAAAAAGTATAAATCTTCAAAGTAGAAAAATCATTGAGTTTGAAACACAACTACAAAGTAAATAATCCATCATATTTATTTATTCATAATTAATGCAATGAAAATCCACAAGAATCTAAAAACAAATATTGCACCATAGCCTACTCTTCAAAACATCTAAATTATATACAGTATCAAAGTTACATTGGAAAAAACCATAGACATTATTCTATTCTAAGACTACATGGTGATAGTGACTGTAAAAAATTAGAGTTACAGTTACAGGATATTTTAGGTAATTTTTGACAAGATCATTATTATTCAGGTAAGAGAAAACAAATGTTGTTAGATCCACAAAGTTTATTTATAATACCATACTTGAGTTTCAATGCTCAGGGCATCATCAGTGGAGAACTGATATGGTATTTGAATAAACTTTGTGGATCTGACATTTGTTTTCTCTTACCTCAATTATGGATAATAAGTTCCACAACATCTCTGATAAAAGTGTAAATTTTAGATAATTATTATTAGCGAGGAACATGCTCAAATGGAAACTTCACAATATTAATTTTCACAAGTTCAGTTGAACAGTTTGTAATTATATTAACAATCACTTTAATTTTAATCATTCATCTGAGCTCATGATTCATTAAAATTAGTTGGGTTTCAATAAAGATTTGTATCGCATGAAACAACTTACAAACAAACACCTTGATAAAAACATTTTTAATTATATCAATAGGAAATAGCTGAAAATTCATTTAATACAAAATAACAAATTACTGGAAAAATTACAATTTATTATTGTACCCTTCAAACAGTTTCTAAGTAAGAAATTGAGAGAATTACATCAATTCCATCGCTTCATTTGATAACTTACATGTATCATACTGAGCACGGATACTAGAATATATTCCAGTCACAGGCGGCTCGTGCCCACGAAAAAGGTGAAGTGCTGTCCAGTAAAAGATACGGACACTTCACCTGTTTCGTGGGTACGAGCCGACAGTGATTATGTATTACATTATGTATTATACAGTATTATGTATTCTAGTATCCGTTATAACGAGTATGTTAATGGATAAGAGTCAAAATCACAGCTCCCCTTCTAGTATTCCCTTCTAGCTCCCCTTCTAGAACTCCATTCTAGTATTTTTATAATGGTATACTGTAATCTTGATTCTATAGATTAACATACATTGATAGTAACCCTAACTTACAACTCCTAATACCCAAATTATTGCTGACGTATATCTCTCTTGTTATGACAGCTGTTAGTAGTTTTATTCAGTCTACTGCCAGATTCCATTGAGAGCACCTTTCTCATTCTTATATTGTATGATTATGTATTGAAAATTAAAGTTTTCTTTTAAAAAAGTGTTTGACTACCCCAGAACCTTGATAAAAAGGAAACATCATATTGTGTTTATCTTCTTAAATACAGAGGTGTTTCAAAAGGAATGTGCAATACTTCTCAGACTGATTCCTTACACCAAGTAGACAAAAAAGTTCCATGGGGGGACCAACCGCCAAAAACGCTTTGTTACCGAGATAACAATGGCGGAAAATTGAGATTTTTCAAAATATATTAATTTTTCTCATTTTTTAGAGGCTTTAGTGAGGTTCTAAAATAATCAATTCCTATGTAAAATTAGCTGAGAAATTCAATGAAACCAGTTCCAAGTTTGTAACTTCAACGGTTATTGAGATAATTGGAAAAAATAACTTTAATCTTCAAACGACGGTAGTTCAGAAAAATCACCAACAATCGCCTCCCTATCCAAAACAACCCGCTCCACGTCACACTCATCCTCCTTGTAATCGTTGAAATCCTGAGGAATACAAATCATATCTTCCGGCACTAAACCCTCAGGTTTTTGCAACGTCAGCCAATATTCCGCCACCTTGCGATTGAAACACTTCCGATACGCCAAACAATTCACATGCTGTTGCTTTTCGCATTTCACCAACATAAAACCCAAACTCGCCAGCGCTAGTCTCCAACTTTTTATCAATTTAGAATTAGCTGAGGCGTGTTTGGAATCTGGTGTAATTATAACCAATAAACCACCCGGTTTCAAAAGTTTGTACGCGTTCAAACAACATGACCAACGTTGTTTCTTACAAGGTAAGTACTCTAACAACAAAGAAAACACCACTACATCGAAATAATCACCCGGTAATTCTGTACATGTAGAACTAGCTGGAATTAGAAAGGAGGAATCTCCTGAAACTATGTTCAAATTTAGAAAATCACACTGTAATACATCCTCTGTAGCAGGAGCTAGATCAATAGCGGTCACTTTATCGAATAAATCAAAGTTTTTGAAAGGATTATAACAACTACCTACGTCTAGTAGTCGAATTTCCCCATCAAGTCCGAAATCAACTTCATTTGAAAATCTATCAATATTGGAGTTCACTTCATGGAAATCCCTATATTTTTCTTCACTAGCTTCAAGTTTCTTATTGGTATCCTTCACTACATGGAATAGATCCCTGTATTTTGTTTCATTACCTTCCACTCTCTTTTTGGAATTCACTATAAGGGAATCCCTATATGTTTCTTCACTAGCATCAAGTTTCTTATTGGAATCCACTATATGGATCTCCCTATGTTTTTCTTCACTAGTTTCAATTTTCTTATTAGAACCAATTCTATTCAAACCCTCATCATTTACTTCAAGTTTCTTTTCGTAATAAATTCTATTCAAACCCTCAAAATTTCCTTCATTAGTTTCAAGTTTCTTTCTGAAATCAATTCCATGCAAAACCCCATCAATAACTTCACTATTTTCCAATTCCTTATTGAAATCCACACCATATAAATCCCCAATTTTTTCTTCATTAGCTTTGGAAACCTTATTGGGATTCACTCCAAATAAATCCCCGATTTTTTCTTCACTACCTTTAAAAGTCTTATCGAAATGCACTTCACCCAAATCCCTATCATTCACGGCACTAGCTTCAAGTTCCTTACTGAAGTAAACTCTTTGCAAATCCTTCTCTTTCCGTTGAGCACTCAGATATCCGCCATTTTTGAAATATTCCTGGCAAACATCGACCACCCACTGTATTCTGGAGACGTTCTTGTCGTTCTTATCCCAGTGCTCGGTGGCTAGTTTATGCATAGCTGAGGCGTACTCCTGAAAAAAAGAACAACAATTCAATTATTTACATTTACATGGACATAAAATTCAAAATTTGTTTAGTTTTTCCAAAGACAATCTGGAGACGTAATAGTATTACTATTATATTGCTACGTAGTCTAAGGTTTTTCTTTGTGAGTGAAAATTTTTTGAAGTCAAATTAAATGAACTGAAGTGGCGTAACCTAAATATTTGGACTTCCATTATGAAAAATTGGTAAAGGGACAGTTTTGGGAGTAATCCTGTTGAACCTTTCATCAAGTATATGTTGTAACTTGATAATAAATTGTTAATGACATAAAACAGTTCATGAGTCTATACTCATATATCAACTCATCAATCCCCGTATCTGTAGATATAGAAACTCTCTTTGAGTGAAAATGAACTACTGTATTTTATTATATATTTAAAACCGTCCGTCCACACCCAGTATTATAATAATGTTATTTCTGGGAGAACAAATGGCCTAGATAAAATTACATTCAGGCTTTATAGTCATAATTTTAGACATATTTTTAGCATTAGTTCTGTATATGAAACATTATTGATAGACCTTTATATGATACATTCATTTTCTAATAGAACTTGTTTCATTTGATAAATTGTATTGTTTAAGAGTAAAAATAAGTAAATGTTTGATTTGAATACACTAGTTTTTAAGTAATGTGATATTTTGATCACATAGCTCCTCTGGATGAATCATCCAAATAAATTGTTAATTACCTATTACTATTAATAGTTGGTCAATTACACTGAAATACTTTTCATAATAGATATTTGATAATATGTAGATATTTTACATTCATTTATTGTAGTCCAATATTGGCATTTACCTGTAAATAAAAAAAGATAATTCAATCCAACATTTTGAATCTAAACAATAAGTTACATTAATGCCTCAAAGTATATCATCACAATATCAATTTTTGTTCAACAAATCTTTCATTCAACATGTAAACCTTATCATTCCCTCACTCATTATCACCTTTGCTTGAAATACTTGCAATCAAGTCGCAATTGTAACAGTAAATAATAATAAAAAGTAGGCGGACTTTTAAAGGGCCTAGGGTGTACCACCAAAAATACGAATAAACAATCAGATTGAATGGTATTGAATATCTCAAACCCCTATTTGGGGGAGCTGCCCTTCCACCCCAAGAACCTGTAGTAAATTTCGCCCATGCATAACATAGAGGAGATAAGTGATAGATAACTACAAGTCATAAGTCATAGATAAGTCACAAGTCATAAGTCATAGATAACTACACAAAATGAACACAATTTTGGTCTGCAAGCCTTTACACCGACTTGCAGTAGGATATTTTTTTAATAAACTGCAATTTGATAAAGATACTTGACTATTATTATACTGTAGTTTGGACGAGCTGAAAAGACATTCTGGCAAGATGGGAAAATGACTCCAGCTCGGTCAATATTGGTTCAAAAATGATTAATTTGGTCTCAAATTGTAGAGACAATTCTTCTCTACAATTTGAGACCAAATTTCTAATTTTTGAACCAATATTGTTTGAGCTGGAGTCATTTTCCCATCTTGCCAGAATGTCTCCTTTGCTCGACCAGACCTATTTCCTTCACCTTATAACCTTCATTCATACCTTCAGTTCATCTTTGTTCTTCACGTGCATTGTCCAAGCTTCATCACTCCCTCTCTCTCTAGCCGCTTTCCTCAGTTTGACGTGAGTGCCTTTGATAGTGTTCGCCAAGTCTTTATGCTCTTGACTCGCCATCTTCTCCAGCTGCAATAGTATTAAAAATAATTCATCAGATTACAGCAGTAGTTGAAGATTTCTCATTTATATCACATAGAAATGTCATACTCTGAAAGCATATTTTAAGCAATTTTTTGGTATAATTTTCAATCCATTTACTTTGTCTGGTTCCATTTTGATAAAATGTCCTTTAGTGGGTTGTGTCAGCTCATCTAATTATGAGCATAGCATCCTCTGTAACAATAGAATGATCAAGTTTTTGGCATTTTAAACAACATTCCTACTAGATTGATTGAAAAACCATGTATTAGTCCTTCTATTTTCAGTCAACTCCCAGCTATCAATCCAGCATCTCAATATGACTATTGTATCAGCTCATCTAATTATGAGCATAGCATCCTCTGTAACAATAGAATGATCATTTTTTGGCATTTTAAAAAACATTCCTACTAGATTGATTGAAAAACCATGTATTAGTCCTTCTATTTTCAGTCAACTCCCATCATCTCTGTCATTTATTACATCTCAATATGACTCATCTTGTGTCAGCTCATCTAATTATGAGCATAGCATCCTCTGTAACAATAAAATGAATATTTTTCCGGAATTTTTAACAACGTTCCTACTTAAATGATCGAGAAAACATGCATTACTCTTCCTATTCCTAGTTTATTCTTTGCTATAGAGCATCTTCACTGTCATTGATAGCATGTCAATATTGACTGTTCTTTCAGCTCATCCTCTGTAGAAATAAAACGATCAAGAATTCGGCATTTTATACAACATTCCTACTGAATTAATTGAGAAAACATGCATTAGTCCTCCTATTTCCAGTTTATTCCTTGCTATAACTTATAGCATTAACACTGTCATTGATAACATGTGAATATGACTGTTGTGTCAGCTCATCTAATTAAGATCATAACATCCTCTGTAACAATAGAATGATTATGTTATTAGCTTTTAAACAACAATCCTACTGAATTGATAGAGAAAACTTGCATTACTCTTTCTAATAGCGCACACAGCATCAGACGAACGGAGTTAATTTTATATCGAAAACATCATCTAGGCATAGCTAAATGACTCACAACTCTACTTTACAACATAAGCTGTTGGAGCGCACAAGGAGCAGTCAAAACGGCCTAAATTTCTGGCGTCAGCTGTAGTTTGTGATTAAACAGTATCAAAATGCCTCATCAGAAGCATGAACACAAATGCAGACGAATCATAAAAATTTCATTCAAAGCTGGGTATTCACTGTCAGATTTCCTTCAAATGGAATACATAACAAGGAAGATGCTAATGATTGTATCAAATCAAACAATCGAACTGAAACGTTTTGTATCATTATTGCAACCGATGTTTGTTCTCGGTTGTTTCATTTTCATTTCATCATCATGAATATAGTCTTTTCAAGCAAAGAAGACATTCTGCTGGCAAGATGGGAATACGATTCCAGCTCCGTCAATATTGGTTCAAAAATTATGAGTTTTGTCTCAAATTGTAGAACAGAATGTTTCCTACAATTTGAGTCCCAATTAATAATTTTTCGACCAGTATTGACTGAGCTAGAGTAATTTTCCCATCTTGCCAGAATGTCTTCTTTGCTTGGACGGACTAAACCCTACTCACCTTTGTTAATACAGTGAAACAAACCATTTCATTTTCAACAATTCTTTTATGACTTTTAGTCACTCTACTACTGACCTATTCTTTCTTGTCACTGTTCATCAAACACAAGTAGGCAGCATGAAGTTTCTCGTCCAAATGAGCTGGACTGCTGATCAGCTGATTTAAAGCGGTTGCGTCCAATTCGAGCAGCATTCCTGTCAGCTGACTAGCCAGCTGCTGGTCATCGTACCGCTCGCTCACCAGCTCGAACAGTTCTTCTCCGTATGCATCTTTCAGGTCACCCTTTAGAATAGAATATAATGAATAATACAATGTACAAGTTGACATAAAGGTCAGAATATGAAGATAAGTAGTACAGTTCCATTATCAAAAATATACATAAGTACTAGATATAAACTAGTCTATAAATATCTGTAGATGATATCTATTATCTAAATAAATATAAATTCTAGATCATTTATAATATCACTGATATTATCCGTGTTTTGGTTATTCTTATTTATTTTACAACCTTTCAAATTCTAAATTACGGTTTCATAGGTTTTTTACCTTCAGAAGTTGAAATTTGTGTATAATTTAAGTTTTAAGTGTGGACATAACCTCTATTTTGAATATTTTAATCAAAATTGGGAAGAAGGGACGTTTTGGACTTTGTCTGTGTTTCAATCCTACTGTAATCAATCTTGTTAATAAATAAATAAAATTTATTTTTATACAAGAAAATCTGCAGCATAGAAGTTGATAATCTGACAATCAACCCCACATGGGGAAGATAGTATTTTGAATATTGTATACAGTATACATATAATAATAAGCATGTGCCTTTAAAATATTGAACATTTTATTAAAAGTACTTTGACTGTAATAGTTCGCAAAAGCTGTGATGGCACCTCGTTATAGCTGACGACATAAAGATAGGCTGTTTCGTCTGCTCTTTGTGCGCTCCAACAGCTGATTAGAGTTTAGCTATTCCTAGATTATGATGATTTTCAAATCAAAAGAGACAATAGATGCACCACGTGACTTTGACGTGGGCGAGCTATATCGGTTACGCTCATCTCTTTTCAACGTAGCATAGCCTCAAGAATACTATATTGACTTCATTTCAAGGTTTTTACAGACAATACTCTCATAGTTCGAGAAAAAACTACAACAAACTAGAATGTAAATAGAAACTTACGTTTGTAAACTTGATATACTCCTGCTTAGCGCGACGTACGGCTTGCTTTAAACGCAGCCGATCCTCAATTAATGACTGAATTGTGGTATAGTCCAATTCCAGGAGCATGCCAGTCAATTGAGCACATAACTCGGAGTCGATTTGCGACACGGCTACAAATAAATCATCACCTAATGACTGCTTTTTGAGTTGTTGAGCACTGCAACACAAAAACATGATCAATTATTTCAAAAACTTGCTTGTTAGGAGCTCAATGAACATTTCTTCAATTGTCATTATAAGCATCAAGGATATGAACTACTCTAACAAAAATGCTCCAAATTTCAATCTCAAATAACATGTTATTCTTATGATATTAATATACTCTCTCAAAGAACCTAAATTAGTAAGAAGTAGAACCAACTCATTTGAAACATAACCTCTGAATAATCACAACTCAATTAAATTAAATATCTTAAAGTAACTTACGTTTTCGTACGTTCTATTCTACTCTGCAATTCTTCTTCGCTTTTCAGTAATGAGATAATTTCATTGTTCGATAATTCGTGAGCCAATTCTTCTGCAATATCCTTTGTAAACAGTGTAGATTTCAGAGATTGAACTTTGGCAGCAAGATGTTCAAGTAGCACTTTTCTGGTTTCAAGAAGCGGTGGCAGTGGCGGATCCATTCTCATTCAAAATCTCCATAATATATTCAAGATGTATTGGATTATTATTTCTATTGAGTCAATAATATTAATAAAAAGTCAAATTTTCTAATCAAACCACTCTGTTTACCATCCAATCGACGTCGTAAGTCAACATAACCTGAAAATGAAGCTCGGAATGGAGAAGCGCTCTGATTGGTTCGCGGCTTATCTCGACCTTGGCGGCAAATATGAAATCAAAATACAAATTTGCAATATTGAAACAATTTTTTAAAACAAATTTCTTTAAAATGGGACACAAAACGGTTCTGGCTGTTTTAACCACTATAGCCTTTATCAAATTATGTCTTATAAATGTTTAATGTTTATCAAAACTTAGCTTTCTTCCAAATTTGCCACAATTCTTGATATTTACATAAAAATAATGATGCAAACTCTTCATGTAACTTACCTACATTCTAGCACAATTTTTTCGCATAAATAACTTTCATTCGGGAATTCTTATTAATCAAAACAGGAGCATGGGAGAAATATTATCTTAATTATTCCCCAATAAACACAATTGTAAAATTCACAGAACCTCTTAACGTCTGATTGATTACCTGCTAGCATAAGAGAATTGCAGTGCTCAAAAATGACACGCTATCCATGCAATCGTCATGCAATTCCACAAATACCCAGTAGAGTTTATTAAATGATTAAACAATTAACCTAATAGATGATTGACCTAAATAGAAAAATTTTTCATTGAAATTGAAGATTGATGAGCATTTACATCAACTAGTAGCATAGCTTCCTTTAATAGAATTCTATTAAGGAAGCTATGCTAGTAGCCTAGTATGTATTAACGGTAAATTGGAAAGATACAGATTTTCATCAAATTTCATACATGATTCAATGTTTCCTAATTCAATTTAATACCCTTCAATAGAAAAAAAGCGATTTAATATTTTACTTGATTGAATTGGAAGGTCATTTTAAAAATATATTGTATTTATACGATTAATTTTGAAAAACATCTGAATTGTCTTTTTCAATTTCATAGCATCATCTAGATAATAAATATGACAAGTCCAATTTATTGACAAAATCAGCTGTTGTAGTGCTCAAGGAACAGGCGAAACCACCTAACTTTTTAGCTCAGCTATAAAATAATTGTAAAAATAATATTATTATTGAAACTTTCTTTGTTTAGTTTCAAGTGTTATCTATATGCTATCGTATCACATAGGTTATACTTATGAAATTTGAGAAATATTTGTAAGTTTGAAAGTGCAATTGAACCACAGCTTGATAATCAAATCAATATTTACTCTATCATACCGGTACTGGTCAATGCAATAAAATACACGATACAATATAATATTGATAATCGAGAATTGAAATAAGGTGTCGCATTATTATAGAAAGGTAGCCTATAGTTCCCGCAAGCTGAAGAGACACACATTCATAGGCTACTAAGTTAGTATACTCTATACAGTTATACCATAGAATAATAGAACTCTTTGGTTATACTAGAATCCTCTCTTCTTTCCTTTGGTTATACTAGAATCCTCTCTTTGGTTATACTTAGAACCCTAGAATCCTCTTTGCTTATACTAAGATAATACTTTGTATTCTGCAGCTCAATATTATTGTAGGCTATAATGTTGTGTCTTTCTAACTTGCGCAAACTATAGCAGTGGCGGTTCCAGACCCGAAAAACTGGGGGGGGGGGCAAGGGCTCAAATTCACGAGTGATTTTCTAGGGGGAGGGGGGCTGGAGTTTATAAAAGGATATGTGGGTGCCCTTACCCCTACTCTAGATAGCAGGGTTCCCAGGCGTCTTTTTTCCTTGGAAAAAATTAAAAAATATCATGACAAAATAAATAATTAGTCCAACTCAATTTGATTATTTTTCGAGCTAGGTTGAAAATGTTGATGCCTTGAAAACTTGTCCTTATTTTATTTAAAAAATAATACTCTTGATGTTCAAGAGTAGATAATTTGGCAATAATTTCTACTAACAACTATTGAATTGAATCCAATAGTTTCATACTACGGCACACAGTGTTTCAGAGGGATGCGCAATACTTCTCAGGCTGTTTCCTTATACCAAGTAGAGAAAAAAGTACCATGGAGCATCGGTACCCTCGAAAATGCTTTGTTATCGAGATAAAAATGGAGAGAAATTGAAATTTTTCAGAAAGTATTGATTTTTAGAGGTTTTATTCAAGTTATAAAATTATTTATTACCATGTCAAATTGCGACGTGATAAACTCAATAAAATCTTAAAATTGCGACTTCACATTAATTTTTCACCTGTTCAATGTTTTGTCTCCTTTTGATCGCGATTTCTGAGATTAAGGTAAAATTTACACAATCAACGCTATTCAACTGTTATCTCTTCAGAATATCTTCTGATTCTCTTCAACTTCAAACTCCTCATAAAACAGACACTGAATTCCTCAGATTCACAACTCCATTTCACATGGGAATTAATAATTTTAGAATCTGAATAAAGCCAGTGAAAAAATGAATATTTCTTGAGACATTTAAATTGTTATCTAAGCGGTAACAAAGCGTTTTTGGTGATATGTCCCACGAAACTTTTTCCTCTACTTGGTGTAAAGAAACAGCTTAAGAAGTATATACTTCCTTCTGGAAGTATATACACATTCCTTCTGGAACACACTGTGTAATATGAAAAATTTGGAATTAACTCAATAGTTGGTAAAACTTATTGCCAAACTATCTACTTTTGAAACTCAAGACTACATTTTTAAATAAAATAAAGCCAGGTTTTCAAGGCATTAAGATTTTCAACTTAAAAAAAATCATCAAATTAAGTTAGACTGATTACCTGTAGCCTATTTACTTTGTAATGATATTTCAGATATGATGCAATCATCATAATCCACTTCATTGTAGATTGGAGGACTCAATATCCTTAATTCATGGAAGATATCGGCAAGCTTCTTTGACTGAAGTACCAAACTATAACATGAGTGAGGATTTTCAATTAGGCTTAGAAAGTCCATATGAACTTCCAATAACAGATATTATCTATTCTATAAACCATTTAATTATTTTTTATGATTTTAGTCCACACTGAATTAATTATTTTAGAAATAATTATATTATGTGCGTCTAAAACAATTGGAAAAATTCCCATGAAAACTGGGGGGGCAGCATAATTATATTCATAAGAATATAAAGTATATTCATATTCTTTGCCCCAGTTTAAATCTGTTTTCCCTCCAATGGCAGACGTTCAGTTCGTGCCGCCTCCAAAATACAACCCCGTTGATAAGAAGGGGCGGCCACAGGTGAGGAAAACTCTGTTCTCTGAGGGACGACAGATATTTGCATGGGGATGACTGCTAGCGGGATATTGGCGCGAGAGAGGGTGCAAGGTGGCAGAGAGTAAAGAGAGGAAGAGATCAGAGAGAGAGTAAGGGTAGAGAGAAAAGAGAGGAATAGAGAGAGAGAGAGTGAGCGAAAGAGAGAGAGTAAGTAAGAGAGGGTGCAAAAGGCGGATCGATATCCACCGTTGGAAACTGAATCATAATCATCTCCATAATCGTCGTCAGTCCCCTCTCACCATCCGCTCAGTGCAGACATGTCAGCATGGAGATTCTTCTCAGCTACTCCTCATCTCATTCTCATCCTCTTCAACTCTATTCAGGTGGAAACCGTACAGAAAGGTAAACGAAAATCACCGAAAAATCCAGATTTGTTCGACAATATACCTAGAATATCCCATCTTTTATTCTAAAGACCCCCGGTTGCAGGATGAAACTTTTGCATTGAATGAAGGATGACACACCTGTGTCTAAAAATAGAATCGTAGCTAGCTGGGAAATTTGATTAATTGGTTTTGGGAAATTATTCAGGTTTGGATGTAGATTGGGCGGGGTCACTGAATGGGCTGTGAAGATGAGATATGAAATATGTTTAATGATAAAGGTGTTAAATAAATTAGATTAATCTTATTTCTAATTTTTTAATATATTATTTTCTGGCGTTAGGCTCTTATAACGCAAAATTTCGACGTTTTGCAATAATTTCAGTTACATTTGGCAATCTCTTGGAAACTATCAGAATTCTATTTTTAATTCTATTTTATTGATATTAGAATTCTAAATTTAATTTACTTCCATTTCTTATGAGGTGGGATTTGATTGCTATCAAATGCGTAATCATCTCATTCACAGATCACTGACTGCACTTGATACTAATCATGCATGTTGAACTTCAACAAATTCACAGACAAGCTTGACATTGAATTATTTTTTACATTTGCTTGAAACCTGCTCGTTGTCAGTGAAGGGTCAATACCAATAGTAGGAAAGCTTCAGCTTATGTAAGAGTAAATATCTTACAATTTATTCTTGTGAAAATTATGAGTGATACATTTTCTCTAATATGTTTGTTGTTGCTGCCTTAAAACCTATTTATTTAAAATAGCCTTCTCTAAACAAACATTATCATATCTTTTGACCAAGTAAACTAAGTTGAATAAATAAATTTACTGTGTAAATATGTTTTCTTTTTGAAAGGATAGTACATAGTAAAAATGAAGATTTTATTAACCAATTATTATTGTAGGTGAATTGATTATAACAAGAGCTTTAGGTCTCTTTCAGTCATTATATATTGAAAAATTGTTGATCAAATATTGTTGATCGAATATTGTTGATAAAATTTTTGATCAAATATTGATGATCAAATTTTTGATAAAATATTGTTCATCAAATTTTTGAACAAATATTGTTGATAAAAATTTTTATCAAATATTGTTGTTCAAATTGTTGATCAAATATTTTTGATCGAATTGTTGATCAAATTGTTTGATCAAATATTGTTGATCAAATATGGTTCAAAAAGTGATCTAAAATTTTATCAACAATATTCAATCAACAATTTAATCAACAATATTTGACCAACAAGATTATAACAAGAGCTTTTGGTCTCTTTCAGTCGTTATATATTGAAAAATTGTTGATCAAATTGTTGATTAAATATTGTTGATCAAATTGTTGATCAAATATTGTTGATCAAATTGTTGATCAAATATTGTTGATCAAATTTTTGAACAAATATTGTTGATCAAATTCTTGATCAAATATTGTTGTTCAAATTGTTGATCTAAATATTGTTGATCAAATTGTTGATCAAATAGTGTTGATTCAATTTTTGATCAATTATTGTTGATTGAACTGTTGATTAAATATTTTTGATCAAATTGTTGATCAAATTGTTTGATCAAATTGTTTGATCAAATTGTTTGATCAAATATTGTTGATCAAATATGGTTCAAAAAGTGATCAACAATTTGATCACAATATTTGATCAACAATTTGTTGACAAAATTGTTTATCAAATATTGTTGATCGAATTGTTGATCAAATTGTTGATTAATTGTTGAAAAATAGTTGAATAATGGAAAATTTATTCATAAATTACTGTAGAGTAATTGATTGTAACACGAGCTATTGGTCTCTTGTAGATGTTGTAAATTGAGAAAATTGTTGAATTGAACATGTTGCACCAATATTCAACATTTTATTAGGGAGAATATTCTTGTTGCATTCATTTAAACAAGAAATGAAATATTTGGGCTTGCGATGCTTGGTTCCAGTTTCATTCCATTCAAAAAAGCACCATTCAAAAAGCTTTCCAAAATAGCTATACCATAAAACTATATTTTTAGAAGTTATTAAAAATTTTACAACTCCTTTAAAGAGAATTCTATTTAGTGTAGGATAGGACCCAATTTCGGGACCTCAATCCCCCCCCTGGGTTCACCCCTGGTACCAGTATATGAGCTCTAGTAAGGAAATTTATGTTAAGATAAAAGATTAGGTAAAGATTTATGTATTAGAAGCTCTAGTATAAAATAAACCTTAATAAGCGTAAGTTATAAAATTTATATAAATTTATAGTTATAAAGTTATAAATTTAATTTAAGTGACAGATTTCTTTCAGAATTTTGTTTGAGCAAATTGTTTAAACATTGTTTGTTTACTTTTCTCGCTATTTTGACGCCACTACCAAAATGAAGTACGCTCTTTCTCTCACTTGATTAGATTTTATTGCATGAAACATTTAGTTTAGACTATAGAGTAGCCTACTTTTATGTCATTATTCTGTCAATACCCAACCGAAACAGAATAATTTTTGCGGAAACGGAGTAGTTGTTTCCAAATATTAATTTTCTCTTCAGTGGAATATAACAGATAAGGAAATAATAAATATTGAAAAAAATTGAAATTTGGGCCCCCAAATATTTTGCGCCCTGGGCTTTAGCCCATTTATAAAGTGGGGCTTGAATTCTGTAAATGAGATGAGGATTACAAATTTGATAATCAGAGAAATGCATGAGTATTTTGCATATGAGTACATGCATATTTTCATTAATAACTCAATACTCATTTTTTGAATATAATTTGTACAGTGAATTTATACAAATATTTTAAGAAAACATTTTAAATTTTCTTTATTTTTCAGTCCCTGACAACATTGAATGCCAGGACCTATTTGACTGTGTACTGTTGGGCTACACAAGCTCCATCTGCATCAATTCGCGATGCGTCGAGAATGGCGGATTCATTAGCAGCAAGAAGCCCAGCTATCGTATCGAACAACAGCAGAGATCAGCCGCCAATTTAAATGAAAGGTCCTCTGCAGCAGACTCTTCACTGCTCGGCAGGGAGGTTGCTTCCACCAGACGTGGTCAGCATGATTCGATTTAAAACAATACTACTTTATTTAATGCATGAAAATCTCATAAATATACTTATTCAGAAGTTGATCACCAACGTTCAATTCTTTTTTTTACACGAGTAAGTTACCTATTCATAAAATAAACTCAACTCGAGTTTACGCACAGGCAATTTTTGCCTATATAGGCTCTTATTCCTCCTACAATACAATTGATTGATTAGAAAGAAATTTTGTTCAAATGTATTGGTAAGAAATTCTATTATTTAAGAAATTACAAATAATTCAATTTCAACATTGGCTAAAAATACCTATTCATTTTGTACATTGATAATAATTTGTTCTTTTTGTATTTTGAGGAAAAAAAATTGATTTGATTCATAGGTTTTTGGATTTAAGAGCTGTACCGTATTACAAATATAAGATAAGAAAGAAAGTGATTTTTTATTTTAAATAATATCACGGTACCTTTTTCAGCTATTTTTTACTTAGTATTTATGCTTTAGTATTTACTTATATAGTAATTATTCTTTAGTAAAAAATAACTGAAAATGGTACTGTGATATTATTTAAAATAAAAAAATCAGTGATAAAAGTAGCTCTGATATAGAGGAAACACTAAGATAAAGAAAACACTAAGATAGGAAGTCTATACTTTTTGAAAATTATAGTCTAATGGCTTTAGTATCTGCTCTCAACTCCTGCTCTTTTTCCCCAGGCACATCCAGTAAACCCTGTCAGGAGAGCAAGGATTGCGAGCTGGAGGGTTTGAGTGGCTACACGTGCCAGCACTCGCAATGCATCTGCGAAGTGGAAAAAAGGTATATTCATTCAATTAATGATAGATTGTATGCTATAATTTAATTGCATTGTTGAGAGTAGATACGGTATCTAATCGATGATAGTAGAGCGCCAATTTTAGTATGCGAGATAGTGGAAAATAGAGCGCATGGAGAATTTAATTCTCTTTCCAATGACATACATGGGTATATGTATGAGTCGTACATGTATATGGGTCGACCCATTCACAGACACACATTCTCCTAGGGCATATTCCACTCTATATCTTATGGTAATATAATAATGATATACTATTATTGAATGAAACTTTAAAAATGATTAAAATCAGAGTACCCTTTAAAAATATTTTTTTATTTCACACACAACATGTTTCGGCTAATTTGCCATTTTCAAGTGTAAATAATTTTTAAAGGGTACTCTGATTTTAATCATTTTTAAAGTTTCAAAAAATACAGTAGCCCTAGAAGAAAAGAAGTATTATTGAATGTTATGAAATTGTTTCAACCATGAGTCAAACATGTCTTTGATCAAACATCAGACATGCTCCCTACAAATATTTTTCCATGCAGTGTAGCCTAAGTGTGGAGTCTGATCAACTTATAGACCCAAGAGTGCAAATTTGAGATGGAATAGTACATTACACTACAAGCACAAGGCTTGCCAAGCCGGAATATGTTATCCAAATACCGTAAACACCTTTCTGTGAGAGTTGAGTACGATACTTTTCGCCACACTGCGAGAATAAGAATAATAAATATTGTATAAGAATGTTTGCGGCGATCGCTGATTCGAATAATATTGTGATGGCTCCAGAAAGCAGTGCATTGTCGCCCGATCTAGCGGCCGGATAGGTAACTATCTAGCTCCGAAAGAGCCCCTTTCGGAGCTAGTAGCAAAACCGCCTGTAAATGGTGTCCGAATCTGTTTAGTCAGGAAAAAAAGTTTGTAAACTTCTACACATCTATGTTGTAGCCCTGCTTCCATTTAAGCTATAACATGTCTTGTTGAGCAATGTTGAATAATAAAGAATTTAAATTTGAATTTCTGCCCATACTTGAATAACTGCACTATGTTCTTTATCCAAGAAATTCATAAAAAATAATATTGCTTTTGGCAATACATTTGCTCCAACTAGTCTATCCAAGCAAAGAAGACGTTCTGGCCAGATGGGGAAATTACTCCAGCTCGGTCAATATTGGTTCAAAAATTATTAATTTGGTCTCAAATTGTAGATCAGAATTTTTCCTAGAATATGAGACCACAATTTAGAACAAATATTGACCGAGCTATAGTCATTTCCCCATATTACAAGAATGTCTTCTTTGCTTGGACAGACTATAAATATTATACTACTGCCCACTCTTAATCAAAGCACATATAAAAAAAATTATCTGTATTTTAATTTTGATGAATGTAATATGCCATAAGAAGAAATAAATAGGTAGATTGAAAATAATAGACTATGCTCTGTATTGTATTTTGGTGAATTTTTCAATTGAATACGGTATTAAAGAGGTAATAAATGAATAGAAAAAGGTAAAAATGAATATAAAGAGGTAATAAATGAATAGAAAAAGGTAGAAATGAATATAAAGAGGTAATAAATGAATAGAAAATTGAAATTTGTCTACTGTATTTCTCATTTAAGGCTAATCGAGTCGGTGCAGTACGGAAAGCGCGATCGGTTCCTGGACCTGCTGAAGGGTATAATGGCTGATTCAGCGTATTCCAAGTGCCACGAAACAGTTTCACCCGAAATGGTGCTGTGGGGCCTCGCCGGCGGTCTACAGTACAGGGAGATGTCGCAGAGTAACGGCATTCCAAAAGGTAAATCCAAAGAAGATTGAAATAATTATACATTTCTAATATTATTACAGTATTATCAAATGAAAGAGTCTGTAATATCAATTCAAGTTATTATTTTGTGAATGTTTGTTCTATACCCTATTCACGATCACTTGAGACGAAATGAACAAATTTTTGGCGCTTGTGTACGGGTAAATGGAGTTATTACTTCATACAACGGTCGGCCACAGTCGAACAGCTGTAGTCAATCACAGTTCTTAGCTTTTCCTCAAGCTCAAACAAAAATAGCTACCTGTACATGCAAAAAGTTTCTTTATTTCGTCTCAAGTGATCGTGAATTATAGGGTATAGGTACCACTAGATTTTTTTAAATTAAACCTAAAAGATAACATCAGTATTTTCAAAGAATTCTTCAATACTATAGAAAGAATATTCTCCACAAGCCAAACATCCAATTTCTTAAAAAATATTTTTTGGTTGTAAGAGTATTTACAGATGCTTTCGAATAATTGATTGTAAACTTTTTTACTATTTACAACGTGGCTTCTGAGTGACGTTTCTAATCTACTGAATTGATAACTAATTTTTTCCTTATCGTATGAGTGGATATATTTATTGAGGTAGTTACTGATTGGTCAATAAATATTTATTAATTTATTTGATTATTTCTTTCTTTTTTTCCTTACGGTACCGTACTAACTTACTTTCTTTCCTGTATTTTAAATCCAAACGGAATCAACTTATTAAAAAATATTGAACAAGAAACAGAAATGATGTATGAAATTGCCATTGCATGAATCCAAATTATAATTATAGTCTACCATGTTAATTCATTAGAAAAATATTTGAATAATGATTCATTCATCAGAATATACTTTGATTGTTCTGTGGTCCTCCCATAATTTTCTTGGAGTTGATTATTGAATTACTCATAACTCATTCATGATTATTATGCTTTACTGTTGTAATTGATTATAAACTCATCAATATTTATGCTTTATTGTTGCAGCCAAAACATACGGAGATCGTTGTAAAGCTGACTACGAATGCTCGGCTAATGACATAGATCTCGTCTGCAAGAAGACCGAACCTAGGAGGTGTCGGTGTAGAAGGTATATACAGGGTGTTTCAGGAGGAATGTGCAATACTTCTCAGGCTGATTCCTTACACCAAGTAGACAAAAACGTTCCATGGGACCAACCCCCAAAAACGCTTTGTTACCGAGATAACAATGGCGGAAAATTGAGATTTTTCAAAATATATTAATTTTTCTAATTCTTTAGAGGCTTTAGTAAGGTTCTAAAATAATCAAATCCTATGTAAAATTATATGAGAAATTCAATGAAACCAGTTCCAAGTTTGTAACTTCAACGGTTATTGAGATAATTGGAAAAATATGCTAAAAAACGCCATTCTTCAACAATAAGGGTTATAACTGAATAAGGAATCATAAAATTGTATTTTTTAATCATGGATGTTGAAGAGAGCCGGATTCTAAAAAAAAAGTTAAATGGTGGCGATTGTGTAAATCTTACACAAATCTCAGAAATAGCGATCAAATCAGAGATACCTACGCAATTGAATAAATTGATTGTAATCCAGTGTAAAGATTTCCCCAATACTAAACAATATTGATGTATTTTTTCAGAGGCCTCGTGTGGGATTCCATAGGTGCTCGTTGTTTTATGGGAGATGATCATCCACCTTATGACGGTGAGTTTTGAAAAACAAAAATTCTACAAAATTAGTTCAAAATTTTAAAAATACATATTTCTCATTTTATGATATAAGAACTTCTTCCTCACTCACACAGCCTGTGCCAATAACGTTCTCAGGAACTTTTTCTATACGGTAGTCTAGTTGATCAAAGAAGACGGGAAAATGACTTCAGTTCAGTCAATATTGGTTCAAAAATTGTAAATTTTTCAAATGTTTTCTAAACTTTTAGCACAAATTTATAATTTTTCAACCAATGTTGACCGAACTGGAGTCATTTTCTCATCTTGCCAGAATATGTCTTCTTTTCTCTATCAGTACAATAGAGAATCAGTTTCTCAAGAGAACAATTTATATTAATAAAGTAGCAAATTAGCAATACTGTATTCTATTACTGAAAACATGGCATATTTCATGACCAATGAAAGTATTTTTTCTTTTTACCAGGCTACCTAGATCCTGTAAGGCAAATGATCCTACCAGGAGTCGTATTGATCACTCTAGGTGCCATGATATACCTAGGTTTCAAGCTGTTCTGCAATTGGTGAGTAAATAATTACATAACATTATAATTATAATCAATCATTATCATATCATTATTTTTTTCAAATTACATTTATAATATTATAGCATAACATAACATATGCCAGTGTTTTATAGTACTGTAATAGAAACTCACTTTTACTGTGATAGAATAATAGAATCAGTATACGACAAAAAATTAATCGTGATATGTGACCTGGTTCATTGATGATTTATTTATTGAAATTTTGTTTTTCTTTAAATTTGTTCATATTTGCTTTGCAGTGGCAGAAGAGGCATGAGACGTACCCCTGACATGGAGTCATCACATCTGGTGCCAAATCCAGCCACTTGGGTAGCTTCCTACAGAGGTGAATTATTCAACTATTTACTTGACAAAATTAATCAGAAACCACCAAAATAATGAACGGCACCATCGGAATTATGACCAATAGTCTCCAACTAAGCCAATTTTTAATCCCAACTTTAGAAAAGATCGGCTAAGATCTAAGAATTATTATCAAATTTCAAATCACGTTTATTCCAAATAAAATACAGTGCAAAGTAGAAAATTTAAAATGAAAAATACATCACAATAATCTATTATTAAATATTATTTATAAATATTGGAATAACTCACAGCAAACATAGACACATCATTGGATGTCTGTGCGTTTGCTGGAGTTCTATTAATACTGCACATTGAAAAAATTTTATATTACCCCTAGAGAGGAAAAAATAGTAACAAATTTTGTATTTCTTCAAATATTGGTATCATATTGTTATCCTGTTGTATACATATACACGAATCACATAAATACTGTATCATATGTAATTTGTAAAATTATTTCCATATATCATCAATCTTGTGCGCTTATGCATGCATTATGCTAATTATAATTAAAAATTGATCAACTGTTAAATACACATATAAGGTGTAATATAATACACACATAAATTGAACGGAAAACAACTAATATTTTTTTAAAGATAGACAATAGAGTTTCTCATACTTTATTCAAGTCTCCTCAAACTGATTGTTCAGCTACTAATTTCTCTGATATAGAAAAATTAATGTCTCTTTGAAATAGAAAATTAATTCAGTTATTCTTAATCAATGTTGTCTATAAGAGGCTTATAATGTATAGTCTGTCCAAGCAAAGAAGACCCTCTGGCAAGATGGAAAAATGACTCTAGCTCGGTCAATATTGGTTCAAATATTATCATTTTGATCTCAAATTGTAGGAAACAATTTGATCTACTATTAAGACGACATTTTTAATTCTTGAACCAATATTGACCAAGCTGGAGTCATTTTCCCATCTTGCCAGAGGGTCTTCTTTGCCTGGACAGACTATAGCTAATAATATAGGCTAGTCTATAGATATAATGTTGATTCACATTGATAATGGGCTGATTCCCGAAACATGTCTGTAGAATAATAATTCTAAAGTTTTTTAAAAAGGGTATTTGATTTTTAATTTAATCTATCAATTATAATGTTGTCTATGATGTTGAATAATAACGGCTATTGCGTTTTTAAACGTGTTTTCCAGTTCTAAGCCCCGTGAACGGCACCGAAGCTAGGACTAACCAGCCTCTCCAGCCCGGCCTGCTGGTACCAGACGGTCCCCCCACCTACGAGGAGGCGCTCACACACAAAGTGATATTCAGCAGCTACAATCCGATCACAAACCAGGCGCAGCCTCTCTAAGCTACAGATTCTGTATAATAACAGTCTCTGTACTGTGAACTAATTGCAGTATCAAGGTTATTAAAGATGTTGTAATAGTCTTGTAATAACCTTGCTGCAGTATAGTCTGGTCGAGCAAAGAAGACATTTTGAAAGGATGGGGAAATGCCTCAAGCTCGGTCAATATTCGTTAAAAAATTATTAATCTGATTTCAACTTGTAGAAAACGTTCTGATCTACAATTTGAGATCAAATTCATAATTTTTGAGCCAATATTGACTGAGCTAGAGTAATTTTTCCATCTTGCCAGAATGTCTTCTTTGCTCGACCAGACTATATCTGTACAGTGAACTGTCAATTCTAGGGATGGGTAACGATACATCGATATTTAGAAAAATTATAATTAATTACGCTAATGACTTTCACATTAACAACAGTATTCACAGTACTACTTGTGCGCTGAAGATGTGGCTCAGTGCTCCCAAACGCGTCTGACAATAAGCAACAAAATCATGAGTTGGTAATGTTATTAGTGTGACGTAATTTATTACAATTATCATCAAAAGTTCAATTAGAATGATGATGGAAGAAGAAATTTTTGTTTTTCCTAAAAAATAAATGTTTCCCCTATATACGATACCCATCTCTATACTCTAATTGATATAACATCCGACTTGGAATACATTTTATTCCCTATTTTATACGTGTTACGCCAAGTCGGATGTTACACCAAATTGAGTAAAGTCCAATGACATAATGATCTCTCTTGTTACTAGATGTTCCGTCTTGATGTGTAAATAAAAAGAGTTATTTTATACAAGTAGATGAATTATTCAAATTAACCTAATTTCCTACAGCATAGAATAAAGTAAGGAATTATTATAATTTTGAAGGAAATTATTCTGATTATTATCTTTGCCTCCAGCGAGCGGGACAAACTTGACTCCCAGTCCCAGATAAGAGGTCAGGGGGGTATGAAAAATTCTCCAGAAAATTAATTTGAAAATCTTTTTTCGCCATACTCGTATGTAATACACAACTTTCCAAGCTAGATTTACGTTTGGAAAATTGCCGTTTACAGGAGAATCAAAGATCAGCTGTACTGAATGCGGGAATAATCATTTTGATGATTATTACAGCACTAGTCATCATCACGATGATAATTACAGCACTGAAAATCTAGCACAGCTGTTTTTTCCGAACTCCGACGTATGAATAAACGAGTCGAACGAGCCGGCATGACAGTTCACTGTGTGCGTTTGTTTTGTGCTACTACTAGTGTTGTGTTGAGGTTATGTTGGCTTCAGTTAATGTTTTCAGCTGTTTGAGGTTTTAATAAATCCTTCTCAGTCTAGTATGACAAAAAAATGTACATAATTCGAGTGGAAAAGTTTACAAACTCATAATTATTTTCCAAACTCGCGTACCGCTTGTTTGAAGAACATAATTATTAGTTTGTAAAAACATTTTTCCACACTCATTATGTAATATCTTTTTGTAGAACATTCAAGATATAAGAAACCTGAACTCATTATACAAAATACAATCCCATATTCCTCCTATTGCTTTAACCATTTTTTTACATATTTAATGCTTTGGCAACAAGATTTTTTTAATGAATTTTCCGGAAATTAATGAGAATAAAAGTTTCAAAAATTATCAAAACTAAATTTCACTGGCAACTTATCGAATAAATGCATTACCTTATTTGTAAAAGTTGATGGATAATAAATTAGCCAATAATTCATCAATATAATTTATTAACTAGTTTATTACAATCTAAGTCTATACAATAGTATATTGGAATTTTCCATGATAACAATGTGAATAATACAATTAAATTTTGTTTCCTTATAAACAATGGAAATCTGTTCTAATTATACATTAATAAGGAACTAATTATAGCACAATTTGATTTGTTCTGTCCAATATTTACAAAAAAAATGTTTCTAAACTGTATTTTAAGTAAATCAGTCTAGAACATAAAACAATTAAATTTATTTTTTCAATATTATTTTGTTAAATTTTAGATTTTTTATGGAATCAATAGATTTTTCCAGTTATAAAACAACAGTAAACCTTAGTATCCTACAACAAAATACAATAATATCTACAATCCCAAGACCAATAATACCGATTTAATTACAAGGAATGGGCTAAATAACAAGAAAGTACATAAGTATTAGAAGGTACAGTAGTAGTATTCTTACTATGGATAGTATCTAAATGTATGGATAGACTATATTATCTGAATAATATGGAATGATTCCTATACCCGTGAAGATCTCCCCATCAACAAAATTCATATTTTTTTAATTAAATAATAAGTAGAAATAAAAGTTGTCAAAGACCCCTGGATAGTAAATCTTATCTATAATTGTATTTAGTATGAAAAATCGATAGTTTGCTCAATTTGAACAGTAAACTCAAAATGAATACTAGGTACCTTTTTAAAATTTTGATGAAAGTGTAAAATTTATTCCATAAGATCAAATACATGAAACACTGTGCATAAACATAAACTACTTTCATAACCACAAAACAGCTCATCAATTTATGAGCTGTTTATGGTGAAACAGATTTCTTAGCACTGGACAAAACATGGATCTTGAAACCACTTCAACGAAATAATAAACTTCTGAATTTCTCAACCAAATTGAGAAAATCAGAGACAATGAGCTCTTGATTCGTTGAAGTGGAGGAATTCTTCTCTAAATCCTGTCAATGACTCAAATTCAACAATATTTCAATTCAAAAATTTGTTTAACACAAAATAATAAGTAAAGTAAATGCAGTAATAGTATTCAGGTTTACTGGACCGCTCATTATTCAAGATAGGTAATAATTACAGTGACTATATAGGATATAGTCTTAATAGTCACTGTAGTAATATTTATATTCAAGATAGATGAATAGTTCAGTTTGATCAACTCCAAAATAAGTCAATTGGAAAAAGTCAAATTTAAAAGTCAATTGGAAAAATACTGTTGACAAACGGAATGAATAAGAATCTATTACTATTACCAAAAATAATTATGTTAATAACAATAAAAGGATACAAAAATTTTATTGTTACATCAATTGTAGTAAAATAGTCATGTTCTGAACACCTCTGAGGTTAAAGAATCAAATCAGAAGAAGTTTCCGAGTTTTTACCATCAAATAAAATGAAAGAATCCATGAGTTGAATGGTGATAGAAAACAGAAAACTTGAGCAGATTTTAGAATTCAAGGAAACATTGTCAAAAGTTAGGACAGTCATTTATAGTTGAGAATTGGTATCATTAACTGAAAATAAGAGTAATAATGATGGATAAACTTCAATCCTTTGAACTTATTCTTTATTCTTTCTTTACAATTGCGACTTGGTTTCCAAGTATTTTAAGCAAAGGATGAATGAGTGATGATGAAGGTTTATGTAATCCAATGTTAAATTGATTATCAGCCTATCCAATTATTGGGAAAAAAATTACATGTGAACACAGATTACAAAACCATGCTTTTGTGAATTGAATAAGAACTTTTCAAATTATAACATACATTTTGGAATAATAATTAATTTTCAATCTTATAGCTTATTAAAGTATTTTATTCACTCTCAATAATAACATTCATAACCAACAAATTCCTCAAAATGTTTTTGACACCCTGTTACTCCTTCAGTTATAAATTTATTCTTGATTTTGTTCATTTTTTGGATCTATTACAGATTAATACTAAAATTATTACATTTATCAATCATAATATATGGCTTCTTTATAGATAGAGGTCTCATAATCAAACATTATCAAAGGGAATGTTTCTAAACTATAATAATGATAGCAAAGTCAAAATTAGCGAGAGAAATTGGAATTCAAATTTTTGAATGGGGAAATTTAAAAAATAATATTAGTAAAATAAGAGTGTGGAGAGTGATCTTCCATGTTTTCCATTTTTTCAGTACTGTATAACAACGTTAATATAGAGACTTCTGATTTTTTACTACATACCCCAACTAATATTCATCATCTCCCACCTTTGAGGTTAGATCATGTCTGTTTTTAAACAACCTGGATTATTCAAAAGAATAAAATAAGTCGATTACTATACAAACCACAGAGTATACTACAGATAACGATGTATACATAAAGCTTTATGTATACTTTTTCTATAAAACGCTCTACAGATTATTAATTATAGTCCATTCACGATCACTTGAGACGAAATAAACAAACCTTTTGCAAGTGTGTGCGTGTAATGGAAGGTCTTCTATGCGAAACAGTTGAACAGCTGACTCTTGGCGGGAGCTGTGATTGGCTACAGTCCGACTTGTCTTGTCTCAAGACTGTTGTCTTGAGCTGTGGTTGGCTACAGCTGTTGTTGGTCTGTGGCCGAAAGATTCGCATAGAAGAAGACCTTCCATCACACGCACACACACTCAAAAAGTTTGTTTATTCCGTCTCAAGTGATCGTGAATAGAGTAAATAGACAATACCATTCCTAACATTCAATAGACACACATTTTCGAAAATCCAACTTTTTGCAACAATCAATTTAAAGCTTTCCACTAACATCGAGAAGTACTGAACCACAGTCGAAAAAAATCAAGGAATTTTAAAGACTATGATTGAACTTACTTCGCTTAGATAACTTGACGTTTCTGGTCCCAAAACAAATCTATTATTTATTTCATTCATTTACAATGGCAATAATTTTTTAAACAAAATAATAAACATTAACATTCCATGTATGGGCCAAAGCCTGTGTGTGAAAACAATTGATTTGAAATCCACATAATTACATTTGAAAACGGTTTAAAACACTTGGTTGACAAGTATACTGTACCAAGTGAATATACATATGATTAAAAATAGGAAATACAATAAGGATTACAAACAAAAATAATAAAATATTCAGGAATGATGGCAAAAATGTTAAACATAATTATTACACTGAGCATGGAACATTACTTGGCACATCTTACAATTAGAAATTAATTACTCTAATAAGTACATTATCCACAATAATTTTATTTACAAAATGTACAAAATTTGACAAGTATGAATACTAGTTACTCCTTGTATGCTGAAGATGTGGCTCAGTGCCACGAAACGCGTCCGACAAGCATCAAAATCGTGAGTACTGTCAAAAGTAACCAATTATGAATTTACAAACAAATAGGAGTCTCAAGTATTACCGGTACTCAATTTTTTGCATAATTTACTCATCCTAAATGCTCACAAAACAATCTGCTCTTTTAGAAAATGTTCATCAATCTTCAAAGTTGAGAATAATCAATAATCTGAATTTAATTTAAAGTTCTCATAACATAATTCGATAAGTAAGATGACAATAATCATTATTTGGGACAAAATAATGTTGTGATTTATAATTATTGATGTTTATCCAATATCTCCTTTACCAATTTCCTCTTTTATTAGATTTAAATACTGTATTAAATTAATATATTTTTAGATGAACATGATATTATATTTTCATTCGCAAATCATCTATATTTTTGTTTTAAATTCACCTATTGTAAGTGTAGTTTAATTTGAATTTCAATTCAAAAAATTGAGTCTAACATGTTTTATAATAAACTACATTATTCGAGGAAATGTTTTCTCTGGGTCTGGGTCTATATTTGAAAGGTTTTGATTTATTATTAATCTGTAGGTTCAATCACGGTACATTAGTAGCATTTCTAAGACTGAAATTCTGATTTAAAGTTATTTTTGAAAAATGCATCATTAATCTAGGTAGTATTGATGTTATTAACTCGATAATGAGTTTATAAATGATTAATAATATGATAGTAATTATTCACTATTTTCATAAATACGATTTTTTATAAATCTATTGCACGATGTATATTCAATTTTGATTAATATGGCATTCAAATTTTCATCTAGCTATTTGTGTTCTATTAATTCATCCAAAAATATCATCTCAACCATTGAATTGATTTATCCATTAATATGAAAATACAAGATTCCTCTCACCTTCATTCTATATGTGAATCATTGAATCAGTGAAACCTCCTACTTATTATTGGATATTAGTTATAATTTTCTACAAGTTTTGCTCTAGTGAATTGGAATAAATTCAATCATTAGATTAGAAGTACGATTTTCCTATTTGAAATGAATATATCCTTTATTAGGCGGAGTTAGAACTAGGAAGTCCTTTCTACCACTCAACCTTAATTGAACCTATCATTATTACTTAATATTTGAACCTCCTACTATGAATTTTTCTGAGATTGCCTGCTGGATAGGTATAGGTATAGGTCGTTATATTTCATTATTCTAATCTTCTTCAATTCTATCTTCTAATAATTTGTATTAGTTTATTATTTCTAATTTTACCACTATTATAGTATTTGAATTCCAAAATATTCAAGTTATTTGAGTTTTACCCTCTGTTTTCGTCAAGTATAATCAGTCCAAGCAAAGAAGATCCTCTGGCAAGATGGGAAAATGACTCCAGCTTGGTCAATATTTGTTCAAGAATTATACATGTGGTCTTAATAGAAGATCAAATAGTTTCCTACAATTTGATATAAAATTGATGATTTTCGAACCAAAATTGACAGAGCTAGAGTCATTTTCCCATCTTGCCAGAGGGTCTTCTTTGCTTGGACAGACTATACCTATTTGAGGCAATCTTCGGTTCTCACTTCTTAACAATTATCGAAGTTGAAATATATAAACATCGATTTTATCTATAATAATAGAATGTATCTTTCCCTTGTTCTTCTTACAATAAGACTGCATTGTTCTTATGGAAAAGGAACATCAGAATCTTTTCTCTCAGTTATTCATGATTGATTTTTCATTTTATAATTTTTAGACAAATTTATTCTGAAAGATCCATGGGCTTATTGTAGAGCAGTTGAATTTTCAGTCTCACTCTCTAGAAGGCCATTAAAAGCAACCTGAACATTATGGCTTTTAAATATACAGGGTGTTTCAGGAGGAATGTGCAATACTTCTCAGGCTGATTCTTTACACCAAGCAGACAAAAAAAGTTCCATGGGACCAACCCCCAAAAACGCTTTGTTACCGAGATAACAATGGCGGAAAATTGAGATTTTTCAAAATATATTAATTTTTCTAATATTTTAGAGGCTTTAGTAAGGTTCCAAAATAATCGAATCCTATGTTAAATTAGCTGAGGAATTCAATGAAACCAATTCCAAGTCTGTAACTTAAACGGTTATTGAGATAATTGGAAAAATATGCAAAAAAACGCCATTTTTCAACAATAAGGGTTATAACTGGATAAGGAATCATAAAATTGTATTTTTTAATAATGGAAGTTGAAGAGAGCTGGATTCTAAAGAAAAAGTTAAATGGCGGCGATTGTGTAAATCTTACCTAAATCTCAGAAATGGCGATCAAAAATCGCGAAATTGACAAAAGTGATGAATTTGTATTTAGTAGCGATTTTGCGATTTTTGATCGCTATTTCTGAGATTTGGGTAAGATTTACACAATCGCCGCCATTTAACTTTTTCTTTAAAATCCGGCTCTCTTCAACTTCCATTAATAAAAAATACAATTTTATGATTCCTTATCCAGTTATAACCCTTATTGTTGAAAAATGGCGTTTTTTTGCATATTTTTCCAATTATCTACATAACCGTTCAAGTTACAGACTTGAAACTGGTTTCATTGAATTTCTCAGCTAATTTTACATAGGAATTCTTTGAGAAGTATTGCACATTCCTCCTGAAACACTCTGTATATCTGTATGTTTTTAATGAACAAATAGAATTATTTTGAAATCGATGTATGACATATATGTCATCGATGTATGTATATCTCATAACATGTGCGTGATTGATGGATTTCAAAAAATGACTGTCCTAGTCAGGATTCGAACCTGGTTGCGTATGATAACAATTATTGAACAACAATACAATATGTAGCAGTAGCACTGGCGACTCGTCCCCACGAAACAGGTGAAGTGCCAGTATCTTTTACTGTACAGCACTTCACCTGTTTCGAGGGCACAAGCCGCCAGTGATATGTAGCCTAATAGTAAAGCTTCTTATTACTATGGTCTTAAAGAGATGTCACTGTTTATTATGTTATCATGATTATTTTTCAATTTTAATAATCAACTGAAATCGTATAACATTGTTATCGTTAGTAGTTAATGATTTAGTAGTTAGTGATTAATGATTTTATAGGTGGAACCTACCTGTAAAAGGGTCTCTCCACCAATAAAAGTCATACGAATATTTTTCATGGATGAATTTATGATAATCATGGGTGTAACGAGGAAGATCTATTTCCATGAATTCATGATAATTATTTTTCATATTAGAGTTGAGCTGGATTGATTCAGAAACTTGATTATTAATATAAAAGTTTCATAAAATCCATTCCATTTTAAATTATTTTACAAATTTCTTGGTGATATGATGACATGACATGGTGATAGAATCGGGGATATTCAACTTGCATTTTCTTAATCTAGTTATTCACAATTGAGTTATTATTAATCATTGTATCAAGTTTTATTATATTGATTGATTATATGATGGATAGATAAGTTTCGTTAAAATTGATGCATTATTACAACTTTCTATTAAAAATCCTAATAAATTGATTTAATAATTTACTAATTGCTGGAAGACCTTTGTTAGGATTTGAGATCAACCTTTGAGTATCATTGAATATGAGTAATTATTGTATTTCAACCATCAGAACCTACAGAAAGTTGATAATAATTTTGAAGAATTGAAAATTAAAATCTAAAATTCACAATTATTTTTTATTTTATTTATTAATTTTGAAGAGTTACAATTATCTGAATAGGTAGACTACCGTACCTAACTTTGAAGAATTGAAAATTAAAATCTAAAATTCACAATTATTTCTTTATTTTATTTGTTAATTTTGAAGAGTTACAATTATCTGAATAGATAGGCTACCTAAAACTCGTTAAAACTTCTGTTCAAGCAACCTATTAATACATTTTCAAATACTCGGATTGTACTACAGTATTCAATGTTCTTGTATTGATCATATTTCATCACGTCTTTGTTATTTATGTAAAGATTGCTTTATTGAACAGGATTTTTCAATTTCATACAAATTTTACTACACACAATTGTCCTACCAGAACACAAAACCGAAAAACATCAACAGAATGATATCAACTTATGAAACATGGAATATACAAAATTATGCTGAAAATGAATCAAATAAGAATGCATTATTATTGAGAAATCCTAAAGAACAAAGAAATAAATTAAAAAAAAAAGTTTTAATCAGATCAACTGAAACCCAACCAAAAATTCAAACCATTGTTTTCAAAAATAACGATTCACTAGAAAGAAATGTTCAACATCCTAGTCTTCATCTCAACTTGAGGATGATAAAATGTATATGGATTGTTTGTTCCAATATATGTTTTATCCTTGTTACGATTTCACACTACCTATATCTACAGAGAGCCAAAGCGGTCGAGAATCGAACTCGGGACCTCTGCTTATATTATCAGACCGGCGTGTTATCAATTATTTCAACGAGTCACCCAAATAAATGTATTGGCCCAGGCTTCATTGAAAAAGACTATTGGAATCGATCCTATTCACCAAAAAAATATTATCTACAGTATGTTTTTGAATAGTTAAAACATTACAATCAATTCAAAATGAATGTTTATAATCTAATTCACAACCACAATTCGTTCTGTAGTTAATTAGTGCTCTATCTAGAGTTGTTACACTACTTTCAATTGAGAATCTAAATACTAAACAATCACCCAAAAAATGAATTTCAAAATTTTATCCTCAAGGAATGTTTGTAAACTGACTTGTTTACTATTTCAACATCATCTTTTCTGTAACAGTACTGTAGAGTCTTGAATTGTAATATTTATTGTAATTGAAAATCATAACTGATTTGAACAACAACATAAACACAGAAAATATTAGTACAAAATGTTTCTTATAATGATACTGATTTGCAGCATTGCACTGTTTATAACAATATCACTAGCTTAGTCTTGAATAATGAATCATTAAAACTACAATTCAATCAGAATCAAAATTCACTTCAACAGCAATATTAAAGTAGTATATTCTGTGCAAGCACAGAATACATTATGGGGAAAATAACTTCAGCTCAGTCAATACTAGTTCAAAATTTAATGAATTTGGTCTTAAATTGCTGAGTAGAATGTTTTCTAATTAATTTTAAATGTATAATTTTCGAACTAATATTGAGCGAGCTGGAGTCATTCTCCCATCTTGCCAGAATGTCTTCTTTGCTTGAACAGATTAGAAAAGAGTATTCTTCATGCATAGAACGTTTCTTGTGGAAGTAATCTATCTCAACCAATTTTATCATCCACAATGTCTTTCTTTATGGACTCGACCCTGGTTAAGTCCCAAGGACCTTGAATAACCATGGTTAAATTTATCTCCGTAAAATGACCCTGGTGCTAACGCTCTATCATAACCATAGTCATCTTACACTATGTCCAAATACATCAAACCCTGGTTAAGTTCCAAGGCTATTACAAGAACCTTAAATAACCTTAAAATCTCCATAAATCCCTGTCAGTCATCTACAGGGTGGTCTCGAATCATGTGAGCGACGCAGACGACGACGCTGGCGCGGCGCTGTTCGCCGACGCCGACTTCTTATTGCTGACGCGGCGAATCAGCTTGCGGAACGACGACGTCCATTTTGTGGCGCGCTGCAGGGAGTGACGCGGCGCCGAGGATGGCGTCGCGGCGGCGCTGTGATGATCGCACAGCTCCGAGGAGAAACCCGAGTCTGAGCTGAATGCGTGCGGTGCTGATGAGGTGGTCGATGCGTCGGTTGGGGCGTAGCGGCACTCTTCCTCCTGTAATCAAATCAAAATCTATTATTTAAAAACATTTTCAACAATAAAGCTCACTACATTGGAGCTTGAACTCTATTACCTATTGAAAAATAAATGAAAATCAAACACCCTTTTAAAAACTTTAAAATTATTAAAACACAAGTTCAGTTTTCTATTACCTATGTACAAAAAGAACAATTTAGAAACCATGAGAAGATAATTTTTCAGTTTACCATGATAATGATGTAGCAACCGAAACCGGTATCTCGATTTTTCAATAAATCAGTAGTATTAATATTTTGTCTTTTCATTTAATATAGATAACTACCACAGTATCACCTTCACAGCTACTCAAACAATAGAAGAGAAATCCCTACAGAGGTTTTACCTGAACACAGGGATGAGTCTCTATGACTATGATTTTTAAAAACCATCAATATTATTATAATTGAGGACTTTTACAGAGTTTTTTATGCTTTCATCAATGTGTCCGTCTGTAAGCAAGATATCAAGTTTTGTAGATATTTTCTCATTGTGGTGATTTTTTGTGAAAATTGATATTTTAATGGATCTAAATTGAATTGAAGAGGTTTTGAGTGAACGCCTGTTTTTTCATCCCTCAATATTGTATTTGTAATATTTTCAATTCAATTTATTCAAATAAATGTCATCAGCCGTACGAAAGTTGGCATTGACAACAGTCATAAAGATTTCATTATTCATACATATTACAATATTACAACAGTATACAATAATATACAATATACAATAATATTACAATACATACGATGCTTTACATTCAGACAATACATTACTTTATATGAATGGGCAATAGCCTGTTTTTCCTTTCTGCATCTTGTATATTTGTACATAAATCAAATAAATAAATAAATATATATATATATATATATATATATATATATATATATATATAAACTAACAATGATTCTTGTAGAACAAATTCCTAAGCTAAGGAAAAATAAACTATTCAATATTTTTCCTGTTGCAAAATAATTGCAATTAGTCCAGGGAATCTTTCCTCAAGTATTAGTTGTTGTTTTTGAATTAATACGAGTAAATTGATTTAATAAAGTCTTGCCAACATTAAGGACATTAATTATTATTTTTTAGCCTTGAACTGAAAATGCTGAATGATTAAACTTCTTTCAAAAATGGGTTGGCAATCAATGAGTTTACGACTTTTTTGACCATGTGCTGCTGTGTGCTTGATTTGAAGAATGTTGTTCGATGAGGTTCAATATTGGGTAAAGACGTTTTTTTTGCCGATGATGCCCACATAAGCATTTTAGCTTGTGCGTGGGTAATGAATCTTGAGTGCTAAGGTGATTGATGAGGTGAAAAACAGCCATGCCACTGGGATTCGAACCCAGACCTGCGGCAGTGCTAGCGGACTGAAGGTTGTAACGCCCTAGCCCACTGCGCCACCGAGGCCGGCACGTTTCGGACTTTATTGTCTGTGTTTTTACCCTTTATTGTAATTTATTGAATGAATGAATATTCTGATATAAATAGAAAGAATGAATAAATAATTTATTTATAATTTTCACCTCTTCCTCCCTCTCATCATCGCTTGATGACGTCACTTCATCAATATAGGAGATATGCTGCAGCGGCGGCAGCAGCGGTGAAGACGCGGCCGCCATGTGATAGCTGTGATGATGATGATGATGGTGATGCGAGGAGGAGGCAGAGGGGGAGGAGGCGGTCGCCAGCGACAGTTGCGACGAGAGGCGGTCGCTCAGCGACTCCTCAGTGTCGTAGAATGTCGCTGTGCCGCCCCCCAAGCGCGACTTTCGCGACGAAGACATATCGCCGAACGGCGCCTGAAAGCAGGAGAAGAGCTTGGCGCGGTGGCTGCTGGAACACATGAGAGAAATACCAAATTAATGTAATAAAATATCAATGAATAAAATATAAAAGTGATTCCCCATAGTTCCTGTTGAACTCTTCTATGTGTATAGGTAGTCATATACCTATTTTTACTTCAAATTTAACCCACAATTTTACTCATACAATTATCCATACATATATATTCTATTTCAAAATTCAAAATTGGCATTTTAGTGTGAAAATTAGTGGAAATATGTGTGAAAAATATCATAACCTATGTATAATAATATGTTTGTATAAATTGTAAGAGGGACAGTATTGAGCTTTAATATGTAATATCTTTAATATGTTTGTATAAATTGTAAGAGGGACAGTATATATGTTTGTAATGTATTGTATATATATTGTATAAATTGTAAGAGGACAGTATTGGGCTTTAATATGTAATATCTTTAATATGTTTGTATAAATTGTAAGAGGGACAGTATTGGGCTTTAATATGTAATATCTTTAATATGTTTGTATAAATTGTAAGAGGGACAGTATTGGGCTTTAATATGTAATATCTTCAATATGTTTGTATAAATTGTAAGAGGGACAGTATTGGGCTTTAATATATCTCAATATGTTTGTATAAATTGTAAGAGGGACAGTATTGGGCTTTAATATGTAATATCTTTAATATGTTTGTATAAATTGTAAGAGGGACAGTATTGGGCTTTAATATGTAATATCTTTAATATGTTTGTATAAATTGTAAGAGGGACAGTATTGGGCTTTAATATGTAATATCTTTAATATGTTTGTATAAATTGTAAGAGGGACAGTATTGGGCTTTAATATGTAATATCTTTAATATGTTTGTATAAATTGTAAGAGGGACAGTATTGGGCTTTAATATGTAATATCTTTAATATGTTTGTATAAATTGTAAGAGGGACAGTATTGGGCTTTAATATGTAATATCTTTAATATGTTTGTATAAATTGTAAGAGGGACAGTATTGGGCTTTAATATGTAATATCTTCAATATGTTTGTATAAATTGTAAGAGGGACAGTATTGGGCTTTAATATGTAATATCTTTAATATGTTTGTATAAATTGTAAGAGGGACAGTATTGGGCTTTAATATGTAATATCTTTAATATGTTTGTATAAATTGTAAGAGGGACAGTATTGGGCTTTAATATGTAATATCTTCAATATGTTTGTATAAATTGTAAGAGGGACAGTATTGGGCTTTAATATGTAATATCTTTAATATGTTTGTATAAATTGTAAGAGGGACAGTATTGGGCTTTGTCTGTTGTACTATTCTATATATTGAGTTCTTCTTCTGTATCTTCTATATATATTATTACTTGATAAAGATGATTATGATTATATTAAATTCCAAATTTAAAATGTGTACCTTAAATCGTCTTTTTGTTGGATATTGGCATGGAGATAGACTAAGTATATATCTAAGTTTACTATATCTACGATATTGGGCTTACACAAATACAGACGCCTGTACAAAGGCTTTATGATGTCCTTACCAAGTCAATAAATAATCAACTAATTAAGTAACATTCAAATTAAAACGAGTTTCAGATGATGAATAAAGTAATCCCAGTATTAATAGATAACAATTGGTGTGACTATTTTATATTATAAAAATTGAAAAATTCAATAAACATCCATCCCTTGATCCCTTCCTAATCATGGGAAAACCTTGTCATCGGGAAAAAATTTTTAATTGGTATTTTAAAAAATGCATAATGAACATGATTGATGTGAAATGCTTCATAACAGAATGCTGAGATTAAATTTACCGCCAGCCGCCATACATTCAAATTTTGATGGGATAACAGTGAGATTACGTCATTTTGTCAAACGTTTTCCAAGAGTAACGACATTAAAAATCAATCATCTATAACTAAAAATTGACTTTTTATTTCTAGTTTTAATAATTTAATTCGATAGAATACAGTACTGGCAAAGCGGCTTAGGCGATTTTCAGGCTGGAAATGTTTCACTTCAACATAACAGATAATTCAAATGTCTTTTCAATGCAAATCTTAAGGCTGGTTCCACATAGGTTGCATTGTATCATGTATCAAGCCTCATGTTTTGAAATTCATCTTTATATAATGACATCATGTTCAAATTTTAAAATGATAAATCATGGTTTTTTTATTCTTGTGAGTTGAAATTTGTGAGCATAGTAAAAGTGGACATTGTGGATAGACATATAACCTACATCTTAAACCTTCATCATCATCATTCATCATCACTCATTCATCCTTTGCTTAAAATACTTGGAAACCAAGTCGCAAACGTAAAGAAAGAATAAAGAATATCCAGGATGAAGATCTTATATAAACCTATTTTTATGTACTGTATGAATGTTTATAATTTCGTGAATAAAACACTATTTGAATTTGAATAATAAACATATCTTATTATAGAGACAAAATTGAAAACATGCGGCTCGATACATAGCACAATACACCCAAGGTTATTAGAAAAATATGTCTCTAATAACCTTGCAATACACCTATGTGAAAGTAGCCACGGCTAATAATTTAAGACTTGGCAAAAGTATGGCGGACATGACTGAGCTGGCCAATCAAAAGTGACATAGTCAATGTCCACACTATGATGATACAGTTTCTGTAGATTGCACCAGAACATTTATACTGCGAAAAATAATAAACATTTGAAAGTGAAGAAGTACATAAAATATATTATCATATATTTATGATATATATTATATATATGATTATATACAATCTCTATAGTTACACCAAAACACAATTACTGCAAAAAACGGGTTTTTAAAGTGAGTTAATAATTCAGTACCTTGAAGAAGCGTATTCGCCGAAAGTAGCCCTAGTATAGGCACACACAGAGCACTTCCTCCGTCTGCACATGGCCAAATGTTTCATGCCTTTTTTCAATTGGCTGTTCAGTGTTGCACTCTGCTTGGCAACCAGTTTCAAATTGTTCACCTGCAAATAGAATATTAAATAAAAATCTAGAAACTCTTGAAAATCACCAATAGTGTCAAAACTTGCAATAGCCTAATGAATACACCAAGAAGGTGCATGGTCTCTTGAGCCATTACGAGCTGCTGTATGTAACATTCACTAGTGATTTATCACCGACATGCAGTCAAGTATTGTTTTTATAATAAGAGATTAACATAATCATTAATCATCATTCATTCATCCTTTGCTTGAAATACTTGGAAACCAAGTCGCAATTGTAAAGAGAGAATAATGAAGAATAATTTGCATAAAAACATACCAGTAATCTATTGATTTATATTTATTGATTTATTCAAGTATTGTAATGCATAGCCTACTCTAATTTGTAAAAGGAGTTCTTCATAATTCAAAGCATAGGAGCTCAGGATAGTCCTCTACAGGAATCCAACTACATCTACTATTACTGCCATTTAAATATTATGAAGGACAAATTTTTAATGCAGTATAATGTAGAATGCATACGTTATAGTAATTAAGAATATTCGAGATTTTGTTCAGTTAAATATTATGGAGATTGCGAAGGCCCATGGAAGTGTAAGCCTATACCCTATTCACGATCACTTGAGACGAAATAAAAAAACTTTTTACATGTACAGATAGCTATTTTTGTTTGAGCTTGAGGAAAAGCCAAGAACTGTGATTAGCTACAGCTGTTCGACTGCGGCCGACCATCGTATGAAGTAATACCTCCCTTTACCCGCACACACGCGCAAAAAGTTTGTTCATTTCGTCTCAAGTGATCGTGAATAGGGTGGAGTTTTATTACTGAAAGCAAATACGTATTTAATACTAAAGCATTCCGTAGGTTTCACCCCTTCAATGCTTTGGAATTCTTCAATATAAAATAACTTCCAACATTTTGTTAACCCTCCGTTCAGTTTCAGTGATCTTCCCAGAAAATCAAAAGCTTAGTATTCTTTCAATATATTTTGTATATTATGAATAATGTTGTATTCTTATTTGATTTTCAAATGTGGATTTTACCTTGCCGACTATAAGCCAAAGTTTGTGAATAGTCCATTCAGTCTTGGATTAGTGTTTTGACCTGTGTTTTAGTGCTCTCGGACTTTCTAAATTGTGAAGGACTTCCCGAAATCTAAATTACAGTGAAAATAATATTTTTTTTTATCATGTTTCCTATTGGCGAAACATGCTTATGTTGGCGAGGTGGAATTACCTTTTGGTCTCCCCACCAAATAAAGCCTTACGCTAATAATAATAATAATAATAAGTCCATTCAAATGTAAGTTACCTTGTATTCATATGTACACATTTAAAACATTTTTATCAAATATTATTATTCTATATTATTACCTGAGCCTTGGGCTTACAATACTTCTAATTGTTGAGGTTCTCATAATAGTTCATTAGTTAATCCACATTTTTGGGTTTTCAACATCTTATAAGTTATTTCTGATTCAATAAATAAATTCATAAACTCTCATTTGTTCTGCAGAAACGCCATTCTCTGGCTTAGCGAAACAATTTTTTGCAATAGTTTTAAACAATAATAACATAATTTGATAATAAACTATAGATTTAGATTGTAATACTTCTACCTACCTCTTTTTCCAGACCCTGTACGTTCATGTTATACCGCCGATAGCTGTGTCTGTATCCTTTCTGTTCAACATCTCTCAGAGCCTCTCGCAGCCTTTCATTCTGAAATTTAAAAAATTATTTAAATTAATCAGATATATTACTTACATTAATGATAGTTATACATTTGAATTAATCAAGTGAATGTTATACTATCAGTAAGTTTAAATTATTGTAGACAATAATTTCATCATTGTGATCATTCCTCTATGTCTATGCTACCACTTTATATTACAGTAAAGATACAATTTTAATAATAGAGTTTATTTTTAATTCTCTTGGGAAAAGTTTGACAAATGATCATTTATAACAAATCTTCCTGTTGATAATTATTTCATTATTGTGGTGTCTTTTGAAGAGTGGAATTTATAATGAGAAAAATTTATATTGAGTTGAAATTGAAAAGGGGCCTTACCTGAATTTTGACATTCTCTGTGGTTATAAGCTTTCCTTAGTATTCCTTGAATGAGTATTTTGACTGTGATATAAATCAGGTATTCAAATTTTGAATTTTTATAGCTTATTACTTTTCTTACTGACTATGTCTTATGCATTTGTATGTTTTTGGACAATAAATTCTATTCTATTCTATTCTATTCTATTCTATTCTATTCTATTCTATTCTATTCTATTCTATTCTATTCTATTCTATTCTATTCTATTCTATTCTATTCTATTCTATTCTATTCTATTCTATTCTATTCTATTCTATTCTATTCTATTCTATTCTATTCTATTCTATTCTATTCTATTCTATTCTATTCTATTCTATTCTATTCTATTCTATAATATCATTGTATAATATACTATATTATATTACTGTACATTGTATATTATGAATAAACTATTAATTATAGTCATAACCATCTATCATTTCTAGAGTGATAGAAGGTTACGTTATAGATGTCTCTTCATGAATAATAAGACTTGGTAAAAAAAGTGAAATATTCAAGTAGTCTGTCCAAGCAAAGAAGAGCCTCTGGCAAGATGGGAAGATGACTCAAGCTCGGTCAATATTGGTTCAAATATCATCAATTTGATTTCAAATTGTAGGAAAAAATTTGATTTACAATTTAAGACCACATTTATAATTCTTCAACAAATATTGACCAAGCTGGAGTCATTTTCCCATCTTGCCAGAGGCTCTTCTTTGCTTGAACAGACTATATAAGAATAACTTCCTTATGTTAAAGAAGGCTGTGGTCCTCAACTGTAGTTGAAGAATACAGAAATTTATGCAAAATTATATAAAAATGAACAGGTCAAGTAAGAAGTAACTTTTTTTAAATACTGTGATAAGAATTTTCCAAGTAATTTTCCAAACTGAAACTGTCACTGACCTCTCGTTCGAGTGAATCTTTCTCGGCGACAATGGCAGTCACCTGTCGCACCACATCGTGTCTGGCACGCTCCAGACGTCGCCGTGTCACCTCCGACTCGTCCGCTTGCAATTTTAGCTGAAACAGCACAAATATTTACAAAATATTAATCAGATATCCCTTTTGATTTCAAAAACATCATTCAGAGACATAACCAGTTAATATAAAGAGAATTTACACCCATTTACTGGCATAGCTCTATTATTTATTTTCATATAGAAACGATCACAATCCAGGCATAACTAGATGACAACTATATTTGACATCAGCTGTTGGAGCGCACAAGGAGCAGACGAAAGCGCCTAACTTTTTTACCGTCAGCTATTAATAGAATGTAATCATAGCTTCCTTTAATAGAAGGTCATGCCCTAATAATATGGCAACGTCGCACCGTAGTCACAGTCTTCTCATATGAAAGCATTAAGTACGATACAAATCATGGATGTTGACTTGGTTTTTCTTTCTTTGAGCATAATTTCCATGAAAAACGTTCATGAAACTCTTCGTATAGAATTCCTTTTGTATTTTTTGTAATAGGTTGTGACAGAGATTAGCAAGAAAGATTAAGAATATACAGTTATTAATTATTAAAATAGCTTATGATTTGTAGCAAGTCAAATGAGAGAACGCACACAAGAAACGCATCCATTAGAACAGCTGATTGGAAAATGATTTTAATGCTTTTAAATGAACCCAACTTCCTACTCTACATAGTTGTCAATTTTTAGGCCATGGCCTTCTATTAAAGAAAGCTATGATGTAATGAAATAAAACATAATAATAATTATTATTAATAAATTTAATTTCAAACATCTGATTAATGTTTTGAAAGATAGTCTGAGAGTGGAGGGAGCCAATCTGATAAATTGAAAATAACATCAGTTTTTTACATACATCAACATTTTCACTAACCTCCAAATTTCTCAATTACACACATAAACACACATCAAACAACAACACATATTACACAAAACTAAAATGAACATTGATAAATCTACAATAATTTATTAAAATCCATGATTTCAACATAGAAACACACACACAATTTATAATTTGAAACAAATAAATTACCATCAAGACCTGAACCAACCCTGTGAAAAGAATATCTGCATGAAACTAAGACAATAGAGGTATGAGAAAGGTAAGGAAAGGTGAAGAACGAGAATAGGGAAAAGGTATGTAATATAGAAATAACTTCAAGTAGAAAGTAGAGCTAACAGCTCCAAATTTGGATCTGATGGGGAAGCTTATTACTGTTCTGAGAGAATAAAAGTATAGAAAAACAAGAATTTATTGAATTAATAAAAGTATAAAAGTGAAAAGCTTTGATGTTGTCAAGGCTCTCCAAATCCTCGTTAAAAAAATTAGTTCTATTGAATGAATATTCAAAGAATCAACAGTTGGAAATTGTGTAAAATGAGTAAAAATTGTCATAATACAAAACTCAGAACCTGTGCATGTAACGATTGAATTGATAAACATGGACAATCTTTAAAAGTCTGAAGTCTGAAAGATTAAAGGAAAATCTGAAATGAAGAATCTGGGATACAAAAAGTGTTATTTTAATCAATTTTACAGTAAACTTTTCGAAGTGAATTAAAAAATAAGAGACACATCAGCTCTTGAAAAAATACAAAATTTGTATACAAAAAATTCAAATTTGATTGCTGAATAAAAGTGACAGAAAGAGTGCCTTTAATGAATTTACATAAATTGTGAAATCATGTTCAGAGTAGGATATTCCAAAAGTTGAAATCTGCAGTTATTGATTGAATTTAATCAATTTATAAAAAAGAATTGATAATACCAATTATATAAAGTGATAAATTCATTGATAGTTTCAGTAATGTAACTAACACATTAAATGAATTGAAATTAACATCTATCAAATATTTGGCTGAAGACCGACCCTTTCACTATTGAATAGCCGAATATCTAATTTGCAGAGCACTATTAATTGATCATTGAATAACTAAATATTGAATAAACTTGTGAATCCAATTTATTTGTAAAAGATCTTGACTTGTGTATTGTCAACCGTTCTACAAAAAGCTATCAAAACCTTTTCTCCCCAATTCAAAATGGCGAACAAAAAACCGCAGACAACCAAAGTCGAGCCACGTTGCTGCAACAATCCCTGCTACTTTTGCAAACAAATCAAACAAATTATTACGTTGGGCGGCGAACCGACGACAAAACCCAAACCACCTCCAAAAGACCCCAACAACCAAGCCCCATCCGGTCAACCATCCGGTCAACCGCCCCCGGTGGGCCAAAAACCAAAACGTGAAAAAAAGAAAAAAGTACACAACATGGACACAGCCAGTCCGCAACAAAATTTGTCGGCGCTTTTCCGAATGATGAGAGACTATTACGCCCTAAAACTGTCTTCAAAATATTCTACCAGCGGCGCTTTTGACGAGGTAATTTATCAATTAATTTATTCTCAACCAACCTTCAATTTTACATAATATTCTGCTGGTTTCAAAAATTTGGGAAAATTTTCTGAAATTTACTCTATTTTAGACATTTTGATAGTTACAACCTTGTCGAAACAAGGCAACGAATTTTCTATCTCCCTAGTACAGTCTGTCCAAGCAAAGAAGACCCTCTGGCAAGATGAGAAGATGACTCCGGCTTGGACAATATTGGTTCAAATATTATTGATCTGATCTACAATTTCAGACCAAATCGTTAATTTTTGAACCAATATTGACCGAGCTGGAGTAATTTTCTCATCTCGCAAGAGGGTCTTCTTTGCTTGAACAGACTATAGCTAGTAATTGGACCAGCTGACTAGAGTATATTCGTAACTCTTTTCTCTGCTAACCACCTATAGTCTGTCCAAGCAAAGAAGACATTCTGGCAAAATGGGAAAATGACTCCAGCTCGGTCAATATTGGTTCAAGAATGTCAATTTCGTTTTAAAATTGTAGAAAACGTTTCGCTCTAAGAAAAATGAAAATGACTCCAGCTCGGTCAATATTGATTCAACAATGATCAATTTTGTCTCAAATTGTAGAAAACATTTTGCTCTACAATTTGAGACGAAATTGATCATCTTTGAATCGATATTGACCGAGCTGGCGTCATTTTCCCATCTTGTCAGATATCTTCTTTTCTTGGGAAGACTATACTTGCTTTTTCTTCTGTTATCTTTCTTTCTCATATTTCCCCTCACATTTCTTTTCTTCCCAGCACACCCAACAATGAAGCCTATGTTTTGTTTAATATGACTTAGTAATTATTTTACATTGTTATAATTAATAATTTTATATTTTGCGAATTATTCGTTTATATTTTTTTGTTATTTATCTTCAAAATCAAATATTTCTTTATTTTGACACAACAATACAATTTATCAAGTAATGAAACAAGTATAATCATAAAAATGATATATCATGAAAAGGCCTATAAATAATGTTTCATATTATACAGAACGAAAGCTGAAAATATGCCAAAATAAAAAATACTATTTGCTAAATTAAAAAATTTTCTCAATTTTTTTGTTATTTATCTTTGTTAGTTATTGTTTCTATATTTTTATTTTGGTGTGTATTTGGAATTGAATTGAATTATAAATTTAATCAAATCTATGAATTTATTTTACTAAATCTTCTGTCATTCAGGTCGGGGGCAGAAACGCAGGTGGCTACTCCGAAGACCAACAGCCCCACTTCCGCGAACGTTCCGAGCCGGCCCCATTCGACGGTTCCGCCGTTCCGCCTTCCGCCGAACCGCCTTCCGCCGAAAACGCGTCGGCCCAACCGATTCTAGCCAGAAACAGCGAAGATTCGGAAGAGGACGGCGACAGAGCGCGCAGCAGAGCCGACACGAATTTGTACGACGAAAATGTCGTCATACCGGGCAGTATGGGCAGTTTGAATCAGGACGACTTGCCGCCCACAACTATAGTGCCGCAGGATAGTTTGAAAACGAGCAGCCTTCAGCCCAACAAAGACGCAGATGATGAAGATGAAGAGGAAGACGAAGAAGAGGATGAAGAGGAGGCGTGGAAGAAGTGGCAGGAGAAGAAGATTTAGAGGAAAACTTGAGGAAAACTTAAAGAGAACTTAAAGACAGTTTGTAGGAAAACTTGAAGGAAGAAAAACTGAAGAAGAACTTGAAGAAAACTTAAGGAAAGCTTAAAGAGAACTTAAAGACAGTTTGTAGGAAAACTTGAAGGAAGAAAAACTGAAGAAGAACTTGAAGAAAACTTAAGGAAAACTTGAGAAGAACTTGAAGACAATTTGTAGAAACATTTGAATTAAGGAAAGAAGAAAAACTGAAGAAGAACTAAAAGAAAACTTAAGAAGAACTTAGACAATTTTAGGAAAACTTGAAGAAAGGAAAGAAAAGAAAAACTGAAGATGAACTTGAAGAAAACTTGAGGGGAACTTAAAGACAATTTGTAGGAAAACTTGAAAAGAGGAAGGAAGAAAATCTGAAGAAGAACTTGAAGAAAATTTGTAGGAAAATATGAAGGAAGGAAGTGTGGAAAAAGTAGCAAGAGAAAAATTTAGGGGAGAAGAAAAGGTAGAGGGAAAGTTGAAGGAAAAGTAAATGAAACTTGAAGAAAAACTTGAGAACTTGAAGAAAAACTTGAAAGAAAACGAGGAGAATGGTACGATTCCCATTCTAGGAAACAATAGATGAGATAATTGGAAAATTGATAAAGCTATTTACAAGACAATTTCAAAGATAATAAGACACTGTATTGATAGCTATAGTCTCAACGCCTAAACAGAATTTATTCATTTATTAATTCACAATTGACATGTATATTGTTCACATTACCATCCATCGTATGAATACATCTACTCAATAAAATATTATGTTTATAAAAATAAAATTTTTTGAATAATATTAAATTTTTAGTAGAAATTTTGATTCTTTGGACTTTTGTCTTGACTTAGCATTTTTATGAAAACAACTTGACACTGGAATTTTGGTTTTTCATATTGCGATATTTTCTGAACTATCTTACCTGTCTATAAGCTTCATTCTTCTCTCTCTCCAACCGATCCTTCCATTCTGACATACGTTCCTTCTCTTCTCGTATCTGTTGAATTGAAAAAGAATAATAGATTATTGAAATGAAATTGCCTCGAGCACAAACGAATACAGTGAGTGATAAAGCAACGAGAATTGAAATGCAACTATAGTAATGTGCACGGTTACAACAGAGCGAACACTAGCGAATGACGAATGCGAACAGGAGCGAACGAGCAGTAACGAATGCGAACAGGATCGAACGAGCAGTAACGAATGCGAACAGGTGCGAACGATCAGTAAAGAATGCTAACATTCGCATTAGGATTTAATTTCAATTGCGAAGTTAGCATTTGTCACACTTTTTGTTCGTTCTGGAGTAACAACGTGTAACAACTTTGCAACATCTGAGTAACAGCTTTGTAACCGTGTCTAAACAATACTAGAAAAGGATCTGTCGTGTATGGAATGACATACTTCCACGGGGTATATAATTATGAATGAATTAAACTTGCATAATATGCCAAAAATAATCATTCTAATAAATTGAAACACAGTTTTAAATTGTCTATTACAATTTCAAATTGTGTTTTACTGATCATGGAGTTCAACAACATCAATCAAGATTCTGCAAATAAATTCTAATAATTATTCTAGTACTGGTACTGATCAACTACCCTTACTGATAACAAATCCTACTGTTTCAAATTCTGCTACAATATAATCATTACCATTATCAGTCATAATCAAGTTACAACATATATAACTTACTTAATGGAAGATTCAACAATCAACAGGATTACTTCCAAAACTGTCCCTTTAACAATTTTTCATAATAAGTCCAAATATTTAGTTTATGCTGTACCACTTTAGTTCATTTCATTTGATTTGACAAATTTTCACTCTCAAGGAAAAACTAAACAAATTTTTAATTTTATTTAGGATATTTCAAACAAACACAATGTTTATACAGTATTATAATTTTTATGAAATAACAGTTTCCTATGGGTGTGAGATGTGATAAATTTTCCCAATTTGCATCAATTTATAGCTTAAAATGCAGCAAAATATTCATGAGAGTAATGCAAAAAATTATACAAAACTCCAAAAACGACCAGAGCTACTTGTTAAGCTAATACGCCTTTTTTCATTGTAAATTAAAATCATTCACATTCATAGCAGCTTCCTGTGGATATTATAGTCTTGTCGAACAGAGAAGACATTCCGGCAAGGTGTAAAAATGACCTTAGATCGGTCAATATTGATTTAAAAATTATCGATTTGGTTTCAAATTGTGAGGCAGAATGTTTTCTACAATTTGAGACCAAATTCTTGGATTTTCAACCAATATTGACCGAGCTGTAGTAATATTCTCATCTTGCCAGAATGTCTTCTTTGCTAGACCGGACTATACCCGTATGGAAGTAAATGATATGAAACATCTTTACTATGACTAGTCTTACTGCCTTGGTTATCTAAAATGACATGAAACTTACTAATTTGAAAAAAGGTGACATAATTTTTACATAAATTTAAACAGAGAACAATGGAAATGGGTGTGACAACGGTAAAGCAGGTCAATTATAGTTATGACAATAAAAAAATTGTAATGACAATTTTATTGCATGCGACATTATTGTATTCAAGAAGCTATACAGGTGTATCGTTCGCGCAAGGTTAGAAGACACGCCGTCCCAATACACTTTACATAGTAATGGCCTGTCTTCTCAGCTTGCGCAAAATATGATATCATAGTGATGATTTATGTTACTACTGTTGTTGTCACCTAACTTACTTAAATAAAATGAATGTGTAACTTCAAGTTCATTATTGCAGGTATTTCACGGTTTGTTGGTTATGAGGCAGAGGTAACACCTTAATGTCATTGGATAAAATGTTGCAATGAAAGGAAACATTATCTAAATGACATTGAACAGTTATTAAATAGGATATATTTTTCAAAATAATGATACTACTTAGTCTCTCTATTACATTAGGATTCATTTATTCACATAATGAAATTAAAATAAATTGAAATAATTTGTTATTTACAGAAAAACAAAACCAGTAAAAGAATGTCAATTGTACTTTATTATTATTACATTTGAATGAAATATCGCATTTTCAATGTTTATTTATTAAATGAGAGGCCTCAATGTTTAAAACATATCTAAATTTCTCTTTCAATAAAAATTAAATCAATTCAGCCCTAATTATTATAATCCTTCAATATTTTAAAGTATTGTTCGTTTCAATATTGTAATAACACTTTTTGAAATCATTGATTTGTATTTCGCATTGAAATTCAAGGCCATAATTCCACTTTATATAAATTCCAGCATTCATTAACTGATTCATTTTTTTACCAAACTTTAGAGCTGTTATAACTTTGTGTTTTCACAATCTTCAGAGCTTTCCGAGCTTCATCCAAACTATGACCGAGAAGGAAGCAACTTTTCCCAAGAATTGATGAGTGAAAATTCTTCAGTTAATCAATCAATCAAACAATAAAGTTTACTTCTGTTCTATTCATTATTAGATAAGACCTTCATAGGTTCATCTCATAATAATTATCACTTATTTCCACGGAAATAAAGAAATTTACACCAAGTAACGAATAAAAACCGATGGAGCTACAGTAGTGAGATAGTTAATTTGGAAAACCATCCAGTAATTATTAAAACCGTTACAAAAAATGTAATCCAGTTCACCCTCAATTGATGTTTTTTTTTAGTAAATATATGGTAAGCAGCCTCAATTATTGATGTAATTGATGTTTTTACAGTAACAATATATCAAGTAATTGAATAATACTCTACTTCAATACTCACTTTATGGTAAAACTGACAGGGGAAAGGAAGAATACAGAGTGAACAAAACAGCGGTACTGTACATGAATAATTTTAAAAGAGAGAAAGTAAAACACCAACAAGGAAGAAGCAAGTATGTGAGAGGAAGAAGAAGAAGAAGAAGAAGAAGAAAAATCGGTAGAAAAGAAGAAGCCCTATCAACAAGATTCAAACGTGACTAGTGAATGACTCATTGGTGATAAACGGAAGAGGGGGGTAAAGGGGGGGTTCAAATACTTTCACTTTTGCAAAGCAAGTTCAAAACTCCCGCCTTTAAAATGTAAACGTTGTCGACATGCTTAATGCGAGATTTATACGTATACGATATGATATATCGATATAGGATATAGTCTGTTCAATGAAAGGAAGACATTCTGGCAAGATGGGAAAATGACTCCAGCTCGCTCAATATTGGTTCAAAAATTATACATTTGGTCTCAAATTGTAGGAAACATTCTCAGCTACAATTTGAGTCCAAATGTTCATTTTTCGAACCAATATTGAACGAGCTGGAGTCATATTCCCATCTTGCCAGAATGTCTTCTTTGCTTGGACAGACTATATACACGATAATATCATGTTATGATATATCGATATAGGATATTACGTATTACATTCAGTTCGCTGCACGTTTCCAATTCCTGATGGAAACGGGTCACCACACATGAATGGCTAGTTTGAAAAATTAACTATAGCCTGTCCAAGCAAAGAAGACATTCTGGCAAGATGGGAAAATGACTCCAGCTCGGTCAATAGGTGTTCAAGGATTATAAATTTGGTTTCAAATTGTAGGAAACATTCTGATCTACAATTTAAGACCAAATGTATAATTTTTGAAACAATATCGACCGAGCTGGAGTTATTTTACCATCTTACCAGAATGTCTTCTTTGCTTGGATGAACTATACCTTCACTTCTTGTTTATAATGAGTTGTAGTAAAATCGCCTGCAGCCGTTTCAGGTATACTTGTAATAGTTAATGCATGACAACTTGACAAAACGAGAGAGCAGAGAGGTTTATTGACTTGAGAATAAAGTTAACTCATAAATAATTAATGTCAATATTGTCAAATGTCAATTATTTTCAACTAGTCTACCTGGTTCATATTTTCGAGGCACTTGAACTCGAGAAATGTATCAACATCCTTTCAGGATGAAAATACCAAAATCGAGACAAATTTCTCGATTTTTTTATAAATCAGTGGTTTGACAACGTCTTGACTTTTCATTTAATATGGATAAATACCACAACATCACCTTCACAACTATTCAAAAAATGGAAATACCAATATTATCTTTAATTCAACAGTCAATTTCAACAATATTAGTCATTAACTATAACAAAGTGATAATGTTAACAGTGAATCTTGCTCTATGGATGAACTCTTGTACTTGTAAACATTTGAATATAGTCGAACGTTTCTTTCATAGAATTGCTTCCTCGTAATAGCGTTTTGACCAATGAAAACAAAGGGGCGTGTACTCAGCTTGCGATTGGTGGAGGAGTGGGAGTAGCTACCCAAGTTTACAGAGAAAATGGCGTTTCTCTAAAATGGTGGTCTCTCACACCTCGCCTTCCACCAATAGCAGACGAGGGGAGTGTTCTGAGACTGTGATTGGTAGATGGGCGGGAATAGCTGCTAAGCTGCACATTCATTTAGTACAATGTTTAACCGGTAGATCGCAATGTAATTACAATTGATTTTCAGTGTAGGTATCCTTGTGAAATGTACAATTAACACTGGCGTCTCGTACCTACGAAACAGATGAAGTGCACGTATCTTTTACTTTGAAGCACTTCACCTGTTTTGTGGGCACGAGCCGCCAGTGAAAATTAACCATATAATAATTAATTCTTCAAGATATTCAGTTCTAACTGTACCTGTCTAATGCCATGTTTACACCGGAATGTTACTAACTTTTTTTGAATAACGTATTATTATATAGTCTTATATATTTTAAAACTTATTATAAAAAAGTTATCAACAAATGTTATTAACATTCCGGTGTAAACGTGACTTAACACATGGAATTGCATTCGATTTTCAAAACTACAGTTTAGTAAGGCAATCTTCAAAACAATGTATTAATAACATTGAATCAAAATAGCACAATGCAATAAAACTCTATATACTGAACATTTTAAATGAAATTCTCTTCATTGTACAAGACTCCATTAATCATCTTAAATTGTCAATGAAAGAGCAAGGGGATGAAACAGCAATATTTCTAGTTTGAAACACGAAGGGTTGAATACAATAGCTCTCTATAGTCTGTCCAAGCAAAGAAGACCGTCTGGAAAGATGGGAAAATGACTCCAGCTTGGTTGATATTTGTTCAAGAATTACAAATGTGGTCTTAATAGTAGATCAAATAGTTTCCTACAATTTGAGATGAAATTGATAATTTTTGAACAAATATTGACCGAACTGGAGGCATTTTCCCATCTTGCCAGAAGGTCTTCTTTGCTTGGACAGACTATAGCATGGTGTATTTTACAAAAGCTATTTTACAAAAGCAACGCATGGATGAAAATAGTTTGTTTTTGTTGTCGATACACCATGGCGTTACACTATGGATATTTTCAGTGGGGCGATTTGATCCACCACCAACCCCCACTATAAGCCAATCATTGGATTGGAGAGGAGGACCATCACCCTTCCGTCATCAAGAAAAAGACAGAAAATTCCTTCTTCATCACATGCCTTCGTTCGTTTCCTGTAGTTGGGGGGTTTCACTCTCTCACACACTATCTCACTCTCACTCCGTTTCTCCCTCCAACCCATTTCAGAAGAAACATGAGAGATAGAAGATGAGGCACTGGCGGCTCGTACCCACGAAAAAGGTGAAGTGCTGTACAGTAAAAGATACGGGCACTTCACCGGTTTCGTGGGCACGAGCCGCCAGTGAGATGACGATGAGAAAAAGAGAATCTAGAGGAAAAGGGGAGAGGGAATGTAGAATAGGAGAAGAAATAAGAATAGAACAGAAAGAAGGAATAGGATAGAAAGAAGGATGAAATGAAAAGAAGAAAAAAGGACAGAAGAGAAGAGAAGGAGTAGGAGGATGAGAGAACAACCAACCCACAATAAACATGAGAAAATGAAGATTCAAGATGAGAGAGGAGGAGAAGAAGACAATCTAGAAGAAGAGAGGAATGGTATGAAGAATAGGAGAAGAAATAAGAATAGAAGAGAAAGAAGGAATAGGATAGAAAGAAGAATAGAAGAGACAAAAGGAATAGAATTTAAGAAGAAGAGATGGAAAAAGAAGAGAATGGATAAGAAAAGTTAGAAAAGGACAGAACTTGTTGAGTAGTTGTGGAGGTGAATTGTAGTAGTTATCGATATTAAATTATATTCTGCCTTACATTAATTTAAAAGGATATAAGAAAATCAACGGAGAGAAAAAAGAAGAATTGAGCAAAAAATATGAAGGAGTTGAAAAAAGGAAGAACAACCGAAGAAGAAAATTGCGAGTAGAAAAAGAAATGAGAAAAGAGACAGAACGATGTATGGTAAGAAGAATAAGGAGAAATAAATTTGAGAAGACGAAGAGAAAAAAGAATAGAAGAAATAATAAGAAAGAGTGAAAAGATGAATAAAAGAATGAAACCAAGAAGAAGAAGAAGAAGAAGAAGAAGAAGAAGAAGAAGAAGAAGAAGAAGAAGAAGAAGAAGAAGAAGAAGAAGAAGAAGAAGAAGAAGAAGAAGAAGAAGAAGAAGAAGAAGAAGAAGAAGAAGAAGAAGAAGAAGAAGAAGAATTGAGCAAAAAGATTGAAGAAGAAGGAGAAGAATACTAGATGAAGAAGTTGAGTTGAAGTAAATAGAAGAAAGAAGAAGAAGAAGAAGAAGAAGAAGAAGAGGAAGAAATGAAGAAGAAGAAGACAGAAGAAGAAGAAGAAGAAGAAGAATAAAATCAATCATTTATTTATTTATATAAGTCTACAAATCACAATGACTATAATAAGATATCATAATCTGAAGACTCAGCCTTTACTATTTCTCTTTCAATTTTCAATGAAAAAGTAAGAAGAGGAATAAGAAGAAGAGAAAAAGAAGGAGAAGAAGAAGAAGAAGAAGAAGAAGAAGAAGAAGAAGAAGAAGAAAAGAAGAAGAAAAAGAAGAAGAAAAAGAAGAAGAAGAAGAAGAAGAAGAAGAAGAAGGAGAAGAAGAAGAAAAAGAAGAAGAAAGAAAAAAATAAGAAGAAGAAGAAGAAGAAGAAGAAAAAAGAAGAAGAAGAAGAACAAAATTGTATTCCCGGAAGACATGACACTACTGTCTACCATGTAGACAACACAGGGTAGGGAAGAACAGCAAGCAATGCACAAGTCTACACTTTATTTGATGTAATTTCCGACTTGCCGTTACACGTGAAAGATTGGGAATGCAATTTATTCCAAGTCAGAAGTTACATCAGATAGGATATAAAGTACATTGGCTGCCAGGGGACCCTCTTTGAAGTGTGACTCACCACCAAAGCAATATTCACACACCCCTATATTATAATAGTCTAGTGGAGCAAAGAAGACCCTCTGGCAAGATGGGAAAATGACTCCAGCTCGGTCAATGTTGGTTCGAAAAATGCGAATTTAATCTCAAATTGTAGAGAACATTCTGCTCTACAATATGAGAGCAAATTTATAACCTTCGAACCAATAGTGACCTAGCTGGAGTCATTTTCTCATCTTGCCAGAGTTTCTTCTTTGCTTGACCAGACTGTACACTTGCTTTTGAATTGCATTATACGTCTTACATTGCACCCTGTCAATGTGGCGAATAATTACAGCTTATACACCCTTACTATAGTCTGTCCAAGCAGAGAAGACCCTCTGGCAAGATGAGAAAATGACTCCAGCTCGGTCAATATTGGTCCAAAAATTTTTGATTTGGTCTAATTCGTAGGATACATTCTGATTTACAAATTGAGACCAAATCAATACTTTATGAACCAATATTGACCGAGCTGGAGTCATTTTCCCATCTTGCCAGAGGATCTTCTTTGCTTGGACAGGCTTTACCACTATACTGCACTTATAGTCTCTAACTGCTTGTATCACTGTTTTTGTCCCACAATACCATAGGCACTATTGTAAGCTACATAGTACTATTACGCAGTACTATTACATCTTAAATAATATTATAACTATTGCTATTACAATAACTATTCATAGGTTTCATAGAATAGTACTAAGGAGCCCTCTGTAACTACAAAGTCTCTGTAGAAGTCGGAAATCTATACTACGAAAGTCTTTCCGTAGTCTGTGCTGAAAAATTGTCAGCAGAACCCGACAACAAGATGGCCTTTCAAGTAGTTGTGAAGGTGATATTGTGTTAGTTATCCGTATTAAATGAAAAGACAAGGCGTTGTCAAACCACTGATTTATTAAAAAATCGAGATACCGGTTTCGGTTGTTACACCATTATCAGTTTACCAGAGATTGATAACGGTGTAACAACCGAAACCGGTATCTCGATTTTTTAAATAAATTTGACAATGTCTTGTCTTTTCATTTTACAACAAGATGGATTTGGATTCTCGTATCAGTAATTTTTATTCTAGCGATTGGTTATCTGCAAGGCTGCATTCCCTGAAACTTTCTTCAATCACTATTCAAATTTGTCAATATTCTAAACCATTAAGCTTCGAATAGACGAGTCAAGTAATAGTATAAGGTAAGCCGGTATATGTAAAGTAAGTGAACTAGTAGCCTAAGTTCAGCTTGATCAAGTACATGCGTTAGCACATAGAATAGAAACTAGCTTGTAAAAATGAAAACCATAGTTTTATATGTTATCACGGTACCTTTTTTCAATTGTTTTCATTCATGCATAACATGTTTCGACTATTAATAGCAATTTTCATTTGCGTTTGAAAATGGCTATTAATAGTCGAAGCATGTTATGCATGAATTGAAACAATTGAAAAAGGGTACTGTACTCAACATTTAAACAGTAATGAAGTAGCCCTGAAATAAAGGAAACATGAAGACCACATTAGCTTAACTACGCTCATCTAATTTATAAACAAATATTTAGAAATATACAAATTTACAATTTAAGTAGTGAATGGTCCCTTCTATTTATTGATGTATGTTGATAAATATTCAGTTTTACAATACCGAACATTTTCGGTATGTTTATTTCGATTTCTAGCTAAATTTGTAACTATTGACTAAAATTTTGATTATTTCTATAGTCTGCCCAAGCAAAGAAGACCCTCTGGCAAGATGGGAAAATGAATCAAGATCGGTCAATATTGGTTCAAAAATTATCAATTTGATCTCAAATCGTAGGAGACAATTTGATGTACTATCAAGACCACATTTATTATTCTTGAACAAATTTTGACGAAGCTGGAATCATTTTCCCATCTTGCCAGAGGGTCTTCTTCGCTTGGAAAGACTCGACTCGCTTGGAAGGAGTAATCGAATCTATATACTTTATCAAGAAGATTTGAACCGTGAATCATCTGCCTGAAAAGATCCATTATTCATTAGACTTGATTCTCAATTCATTCAACAAATCAACACACAATAACGTCAAAGTGCAACTCACAAGAAATAGAAAGTAGTCCGACTCAAGATGATCGTAGCACAGGCCATCTTCGGCGTCATCCTCCATTTGCGACACATCTGATTCAGAATCTTCCTCATCCGAATACATTATCACACGTAACACACTCAGACACTCCGCAGACTTTACAGAAACGGCAACAGAACCCAATACAGGAAGCTTTCAAGTAAAAACAAACGTCGCAAACTGATTGTAAATTACAGATTACACAGTGTAAACCACAGACTTTCAACACACACCTCGCAGACAGTCTACAGACAGTACGAGCAGTGTAAAAAGGTAATACTTAATACGTAAAACAGGAAGAAATTGTCGATGCAAACTTAGTAGTGATAGTTTTAACCACAAACACATAAGTAATCCTAACTTGGAAGTTGAAAATGAATTGAATAACAATTTATTGAACAAGCTAAGAAGCTTAATGTCTGATAACGTCAGAGCCAAATGAAGAAGTTGAAAAATAATCCGAATAATTCAATACCGATGCAAGTTGAACAAGAAAAAAATCAAGTTATACAAGAAAAATAAAACAAAACATTTTCTAGATCAGTTTCAGAGTGGTCACACCCTGTGTAAGATGACACTCCTGGAAGAGATTCTTGTAGGGCTTGGTCAGTATTGATTACACTGTTGATGTAATCAGTAACTCGACTTAAAACTAGCAGAAGAAATGCAGTGATATATTATTGTATCATGTTATTTCGACACATAATCCTTCACACGTGGAATAATCAGAATTCAAGTTGTGATTCGAAAAGTGACCTTCGATGAAGAGTATATTGCATGATTCAAATATTGAGTCATCCTAATTATGTAAAATTTAAGTTTTCAATATTGCATGTTTTTATAAAGCATAAAGTGGGTGCACGATGAAAAATACATAGATCCATTTTCATTTTTCATTTTCTTCCATTTCAAATACGAATCACAGTACCCTTTTGAAATTATTTTTATTTTAGCATTTTACATGTTTCAGCTCATAAGAGCACTGGCGGCTCGTGCCCACGAAACAGGTGAAGTGCCCGTATCTATTACTGTACAGCACTTCACCTGTTTGGTGGGCACGAGCCGTCAGTGCATAAGAGTCATATTCAAGTGCAACTAAACAAATGAACAACATTAATTCTATATTGTTTCTAATACTAATTAATACTTATAATTTCAAAAGGGTACAGTAATTCATATTTTTAATTTAAAACATTGATGAGTTGAGTATAGTTGTGAAAGTAATATTGTGGGAGTATTTACAAAGTCTGTGTTTTGTCAATACTGTATCTGGTTTTTCATCAAATATGAAAATCTGTGATGAAAATTTAAATGTCAAAGTAATTTTGGATATAATTCTTTTTTGTTCTCAAATATTTCTAGTTACAACTATAGTAGCCTGAAAAATGAATTTATTCAAATAACAAAGTAACCTTTCAATACATGTGATGAGTCAAATACCATCTACTACCACGGGTGCTAGAATATATGTATCTAAATAATAATAATATTAATATTCGTGTGACCTGGCTGGCTCAGGTCTGGTGTCAGAGTTTTCAAGTCGCTCCTGATCAATTTCAGGGCCTCTGACATGACTTAACGACTGTTTTTAGGCAGCCGGGACCGACGGCTTAACGTGTCCATCCGAAACACTATGTATCTATGTCTACTAATCTTGTAGAGTAGTATCTACAAGATATCAAACAAATCAACAATTAACCAAAAATGACTCACTCAATTAATTAAAGTAGGCTACTAATAACGTATACTCCAAAGTATATATAAACATCATTACATACTTTGCACAACTATAGATAACCTTTTCAAAGTAATAGTCAAGCAGAATTATCGTCCCTAAATATCCCAATCTCCAACTGACTCACTTTCCATTTGATGTGACTTCCGACTTGAAATACACTGTATCCCCTATCTTATACTTGTTACGCCGAGTCGAAAGTTACATCAAATCGAGTATAAGTAGGTGCCATAATCATCAAATTGGTTTAATCGGCCTCCGGCCGTTACCGTTGAACACCATTAAACAATAACGGCGATCAAAGTTGATAATAGCAGTGATTTGACGGGTGATTTGAATCACGTGATTTGCATTTTTCGTCCCGGTCACGATATAAAAGGTGAAAGTCACGAACTGAGCCGGACTCAATGTTCGTGACGAATAAATAAGTGAATCTAAGTGTATTCCGGACCAAGTGCGCGCTTTCCATTTGCATAAATTACGTCATTAGACGCCTTCTAATTTCATATTCGAAACCTCCCTCAACAGAAGAATCAAATAATCGTTACCGGTTAAATGAGAACCACATTGGGTTGGGTTAGTTCACTAATTTATATTCCTATAGCACTGGCGGCTCGTTCCCACGAAACAGGTGAAGTGCTGTACAGTAGAAGATACGGGAACTTCACCATTTTCGTGGGCATGAGCCGCCAGTGTCCCCAATACAAGTTTTTAATTTTCTATGAGAATTCTGTACAGAAATTCTATTCAATCTCTTCAATAATAGAAATGATGATTTCTATACCAATTACATTATTTGATAGGGTTTTAATTCAATTTGGCGGATGGCAAGATGGCTGTTCATGCTCAGCTCTGTCAGGACAGTCTGAGTAGAGAGCAGTCAGGACAACAGGTCTACCAGAGGGTATTGGTCTAGCTGGTGTCCCTCTCGACCGCTAGCACACTGTCCTGAACGAACATTAATCATCATTCGTCCATCTGGTAAATTGAATTATTACATCTGCTTTATTCCATTATCAAACAATAAGTTTGTATTTTCTAGCAAACTTCTGTATAGGAATTTGATGTAAAAGAAACCGCTTTGATAAGAAAACTTATTTATTTATTGTTACAATAATTGCGACTTGATAGCAAGAATTTCAAGCAAAACATTTGGTGCTCTCGGACTATCTAAATTGTAAGAGACTTTCTAAATTGTGATGTTTACATGGTGAATGAAAGATGATGAAAGTTTATGTCATAATTTTCACTTCGAAAAACACTTTCAATTTTGATAAAAGTTCACTGGCTTTTGCTAACCCAACAAATTTATTTGCATTTTATTCCATTTTATTTTCATTTGATTTTCATTCTCATATTTCTATCGAATATTGTTAAAAAAATTTCTCAATAAGAATCCTGTATTTAATCTTTCAATATAGAATACTGACCTCTATCCTTAATCGAGGAAAGAAACATTTCATTTTATTGAAACATTGGTCTCTCATAAAATTGCTTCCTCGTAATGGCGTTTTGACCAATGCCAACAAAGGGGCGTGGACTCGGCTCGCGATTGGTCGAGGAGTGGGAGTAGCTGCTCAAGTCCACAGAGAAAATGGCGTTTCTCTAAAATGGTGGTCTTTCACACCTCGCCTTCCACCAATAGCAGACAAGGGGAGTGTTCTGAGTCTGTGATTGGTGTAAGGGTGGGATTAGCTGCTAAGCTGCACGTTCATCTAGTACAATGTTTAATCGGTAGATCGCATTGGCATTATTTCTGAATGTCTGTGATATTCTGCTGTTTGAATCGTTAAGGGTAACATTCAAATCAAAGTTTGTATCCATCTAGTAAAGTAGAATTACAGATCATATAATATGAAATAACATTACATTCAATTAGATTCATAGTAGAGTAACTTGATAAGTAATTTAGATTTGAACTTTTTGTTCCAAGAATACTGAGATTCCGTTGTAATCCGAAGATGGATGACCTCCAAATATCATTGATGTAACTCCACAAATATAAGATTCTTTTCGAATCTGAATACTGAGATTCCGTTGTAATCCGAAGATTGATGACCTACAAATATCATTAATGTAACTTCGCATATAAAATTATTTTGGTCGAATATTATTAGATATAATTAAGTACTAGAGTAACAATCCTTTCTCTATCAATAAACTGTCAAGTTTACTTCACATCATTTGACTAAAAAGCTTCACAATGTATCCCAATGTACTTGTTGAGTAGTTGTGAAACACATCTCGATTTTTAAATAAATCTGTGGGTTGAAAATATTTTGTCTTTTCATTAGATAGTTCCAACGTGAGTAACCTCAGAAGAGTATAAGTCAATATCAGGAAAATCTATCCCAAGAAATGAATATTCAATAATTTTAAAACCTATGGATAGATTCCAATTTCGTCAGAGATCTAAACCAAGTAGGCTACACATTCAATTACTTATTGACAATTGGGTACACTTGAAAGAACATCTCTTAGTCAACAAAAAAGAATAGAATAAAACAGGGATTGGATCCTCAATATTTGGTTTGATATGGACATAATCAATGAAAAGTTCAAATCAATGATCGATTCAATGAAAAGTTCATTCACTACTACAAATCAAAATTCATTTATTTCCTCATAATATGATACATGTTACAAAATGATTGAGTACTGGGATTACATAGGATTAACTAGTGTAATGAAAATCTAGAAAACATATGATTATATTCCATCATACATGAATTTAAATTCATTTCTGAGTAAGGTCAACAGCAATTAGGTCATGATATGAGTCATGAATTTAAATTCATTAAATGTCATTTTAAATTCACTTACTCAATACACAATTGAACATCCCTGATCAAACAACTACACACACAGACACACTATCAAAGCAACTTATACACACTCGAGCAAAACAAGGAAAATCGATTAACCTGACAATAAAACTCAAACAATGTTGTCAAAACACACACCAAGGACACCCAATTCACTTCAAACCGTTGAGTTTTAATCGATTTTCAACCTTTACAAAATATTCTGTTCCAAGCAAAGAAGACACTCTGGCAAGATGGGAAAATGACTCCAGCTCGGTCAATATCAGTTGAAAAATGATGAATTTAGTTTCAAATTGTAGAGCAGAATGTTTCCAATAATTTGAGACCAAATTTATAATTTTTGAACCAATATTGACCGAGCTGGAGTCATTGTCCCATCTTGCCAGAATGTCTTCATTGCTTGTAGAGGCTATAACAACAAAGATGAACAAGCTAATGAAAACGGGACATAATAGAAGATACGGACATCCTCATCAGTATGTAGAGTGGATAACTCTGAATCACAGATTAAAGAAAAAGAAGTAGAAGAGAAAGACAGAGAATCTTATTCATAACACGAATAAGAATAAAAAAAAACAGAAAAATAACTAGGTCAAGACTCAGCCAGGAAAGTGGAGGACAATTTTATTTGTTACTAGATCAATCCAGAAATCTTTTCTATAGTTTGTTCAAGCAAAGAAGACCCTCTGGCAAGTTGAGAAAATGACTCCAGCTCGCTCAATATTAGTTCAAAAAATATAAATTTAGTCTCAAATTGTAGAGAAGAATGATTTCTACAATTTGAAACCCAATTTATACTTTTTGAACCAATATTGACCGAGCTGGAGTCATTTTCTCAACTTGCCAGTGGGTCTTCTTTGCTTAGACTATAGCAACCCAACCATACGTGATTGAAATACGAATTTGGATTCAAGTTTTATTTGTATTCAGACGGAATTCAACACTCGTTCATAGTTTGAGGTTGACACTAGTTTCAACTTCTGTTTGTATCCAATTTCCTTTCAAGAAGATTCGAAAGCCCATCAAAATTTGATACATGATACGATGATACGGTAAATACGACTCAGAATGATACAAAAGTAATAATTATTGTTTCATGTAGGATATCACACTCAATTAGCTGTATTCAATTAGTGTATTTTGTTGGAAAGTCTTGTAACATATTGGAACCTTTACTTTTTTTATCGCGGATGATGCCCTCATAAGCATTTATTTTTAGCTTGTGCGTGGGTAATGGATCTTGAGTGCTAAGGTGATTGATGAGGTGAAAAACAGCCATGCCACTGGGATTCGAACCCAGACCTGCGGCAGTGCTAGCGGACTGAAGGTTGTGACGCCCTAGCCCACTGCGCCACCGAGGCCGGCAATACTTGTATCGTATTTTGTCGTATTTATTGTAAAATTTACTCAAAAGTGATGGACTCAAGTTATTGAATGTATGTTTTTTTCGGAAGAAAATGAACTGAGGACACTCGTTGAGTTGTTGGAGATGTTGTTGATACTTGATGGTGTTGTTGGCGTTACTTGTGTTGTTGTTGGTTCTATTTCTGTGGCTAGTGTTGTTTTTGCTGTACGTTTTTCTTGGGAATAATAATGAATGTTCATTAAATAAAAACCAATAAAATTTGGATCTGTGTTGCTTCACTCTACTGAACAGAGATATTACTCGTAACTATACTCTTACGGTTGTCGAAACATTGCGTGTTTAATTGATGCCAACATGACTGTATAATAATTAAGATACATGAACAGTAGCATAATAGAATTACACCAATTAGTTGATAAACAACTTGAGGTCATCTTAAAACAAAGACCACCCGGAACTTTAAATTAAAAAATAGAATTGATATGGACTCACACTATAAAAAACTACACATGAAAAACTGAATACTAAGTTATGAACTATATATGAACCTACAAGTGTGTGTGTACCATTCTCCTTTATTATAGGACTAGTAAATTTCTATGAAACAGGACCTGGGCTCCAAGTATGAACGTCCTTTCTTTTTCCTATAATTGCCCGATAATTGTCCGATAATTGTCCTAATAATTGTCCTAATAATTGTCCCATAATTATCCTTGTCCTATAATTGCATTACTGACACGTTTCACATAAATATGGGTCAAGTACCTACTCATCTTCAACTATGATTTACTTGCATTTCGAAATTGTAATTGCAAACTATGAATCTTTCAAGAAACCTGCAAGAAGCCTTTCTTTGCACATAGGTCATAAATCTCAAGTATAGTTCGCGCAAATTGAGAAGACACTTATTTACAATGTAAAGTGTATTGTGACAGCGTATCTTCTCAGCTTACGCAAACCACGGGATCTCTAACTATACGTCAAGGATGTTTTCTTCAAGTTTGACTATCCGGTGTAAAATGAGTGACCTCTTTAGCTCCACGTTCACATTATTTATTTATTTCAAGTTGGCAAAACTGTCAGTCAATCAATCAATCAATCATCTGTCGGTAATAGTATCAATCACTTTTCAATCGAAATATCAACAAATAAAACTCAAGCCATCACTTTAAAGGTATCATTGAGATCAGAGTCAAATTTATTAAAGCAAATATAGAGTCAAGTCAAGGTATCACGAGACCTAATTCCCAAACTTCTAAAATGGTATGAACATAAATAACAATTTATTATAACCATAAACGTTGACATAGCTATAGTATTTGATTTGAATTTACGACTTTGGATACATTCTATTCCAAATCTTTTACGAGTTACGCCTAGTCGAAAGTTACATCGAATAGAGAATAGAACCAAACAGTGCCATAAAAGGAAGTAGATTAAAAACTATTTTCCATCATTCATCGCCTTCTTTTCTTCTCTCTTCAACAGCTATCTTATTTTCTTGTTTCCATACCTCTTTCTACTCTTTTGGCATCCATTTTCTCTTTCTACTTTGTCACTCCTCTCCCCCTCCTAGTCCAATTCTTGTTTTACTATCAAATATATATAGACTATTCCACAGATTTAAATAAATTATTATAAATCTATTCGACCGCACTACCAAATAGAGATTGTGGGTTCACATTGTTACTAGTATATCTATAATCTATATTCGAATTTATTCATCTATCTTTCTCTATCTAGGAGTATAACCAAATAAAGAATTTGACAATAAATCTTTCGATAACTTTCCTAATCGGTCTTCATCTTTGATAACCGATACTTATAGCAATCGATTGTTTATTGATACTAAATATCGAACAACACTCGAAAGTTCCAAATTCGATACTATCGTTCTATTTACAACAATGGGCGACTACAAACCAAGGACCTCACTTTGAAAGTGAATGGATATTGTCGATTATTGACCTAAAAATTTGTTTATCGTTCAACTAATAGTAAGTCATCAATTCAGTTCAACTTTGAAAATTGAAACTATACTGGAATCATGCATCAGTCATATGAAACACACACTAGCAAGTTTGTGTCCAAGCAAAGAATACATTCTGGCAAGATGGAAAAATGACTCCAGTTCGGTTAACATTATTTCAAAAATTATAAATTTAGAGCATTCTAAAGATCAGAATGCTTTCTACAATTTGAGATCAAATTTATAATTTTTGAACCAATATTGACCGAGCTGGGGCCATTTTCCCCCCATCTTGCCAGAATGTTTTCTTTCCTTGAACAGATTAGTTCGTTCGATGTAGATCTAATCAGTTTGTGTCACATTGATTTACATCTTTCAATCAAATCACAAATCAGTCGTTGCAGTGATCATCGAAATTCATTTAAACCAAGACTTGAAACATGTAATAAAATTGAAATCGAATCAGTAGTGTTGTCACAATGACAATTAATATTGAACATTGAGAATAGAAGACGTGTCCATTGATTAAATTGAAAGAAACTGTCATTCAATTGAATGAGGATTGATGACAGTTGCTGATCAGTTATAGATGGTAAGCAGAAAAAGAAATGAATACTGAAGTTGAACTATCTCGACAGAAACACATACCGTAATTATCAAATATAGTCTATCCAAACAAAGAAGACCCTCTGGCAAGATGAGAAAATGACTCCAGCTCGGTCAATATTGGTTCAACAAATATTGATTTAGTCTCAAATTGTAGATCAGAATGTTTCCTACGATTGAGACAAAATCAATAATTTTTGAACCAATATTGACCGAGCTGGAGTAATTTTCTCATCTTGCCAGAGGGTTTTCTAAATTATCAGTTTAAACGTACATGGTCTTTTCAAATCTTCTCGAGAAGAAATATGCATGCAAACCACATACAAAACATTAATCTTCCGCAGACTACTGTTCTTTGCTAATGACTTCATTCAAATGGTGTAATGGATCGAATCTCAACACGAAATGCAGGATTCAACCTCACTCACTCACTCACTCCTCACTCTCTTTCCCTCAATCTCACACACTCTCTTTCTCACTCACTCTCTTGTGTGGTACTACCACTCTACTTGTGTGGTAGAGAGGACCAAGAGTCCTAACTCCGCCCTTAATAAAGGCAAACAATCAATCAATCAATCAATCTCTCTCACTCACAAACTCTCAATCCATCTCTCTCTCACATACTCTATAATCTACATAAAGTGAATGAATCTGAATTTATATTTCCTTGCTATCTTACTCGCTCTCTCACATTATCATTTTCTCTTTCTCTCTCCCTCTCACACATTTTATTACTGCAAGTTCGTGGTTCATAGCAATAACTGCACTTGCTTGCTTCATGAAGTATAGTCTGTCCAAGCAAAGAAGACATTCTGGTAAGATGGAAAAATGACACCAGCTCGAACAATGTTGGTTCAAAAATTATAAGTTTGGTCTCAAATTGTAGAAAACGTTCTGCTCTACAATTTGAAACTAAATTAATTATTGTTGAACCAATATTGACCGAGCTGGAGTCATTTTCCCATCTTGCCGGAATGTCTTCTTTGCTTGGACAGACATTAGATAGCAGAATATGCGTTTGTACGATAAATACAGGGATTATAGAGATTTAACATGAAAACTCTGTTATTATTTTGTAATGTAACTTTTATGTAAAAAATTTGTAGAACGCACAACCTGGGAATAAAGCTGTATGATTTTAAAATCTTTATTTTGAGATGGAGACTGCACCTTTTGTTTCTATTGATGTTGGAAAATTTGATAATTTAATAAAATTTGTTTCATTTGGAAAAATGTAGATTTCAACTTCTAATTCATTACATTACAACTAACAAAAAACTATCAAATTTTGAATCATATTGAGGGAAATGTGGCGAGCATACATCTTCAGACACTGTTCCAAATAACAGAAAATCTATTTCTCCCACAAACAACAAACCAAACTTTTCCCATTTTTCCCAACTGCCACCAAAAGTTACAAAGTTACAATGCAAACAATAATTCCTATTGTTTGACTTTTTTACCAGCAGCACACAAAATAGTTATTTTCTGTCATAAAATCTTATTTCTCTCGAAAAATTCTCAACGAAAACAAAAGTTCCAACACAACAGAAAGACACTGATAAAAAAGGAAAGTCAATCTTTTTTTCATATAAAGACTTTGGTAAATATAAAAGAGATTTTGATCGGGTTTGCGTTCTTTAGCCACTCCCACGTCCCACTTTATATTGGTTTTAAAAAGTTAGACGGTTTCCTAGCATTCTGGTCTTCAGAATGAAGAATGCAAATTTGCAAGAGCATTCTGCTCTTCAAGTAACCTACTAACAGCTGATGTGGATCATCTATTGTTTCAAAACCATCATCTAGGCATAGCTAAATTACAACTTTAATGGTCAAGGACAACATCAGCTGTTGAAGCTCACAAGCAGACGAAACCTCCTAATTTTCTGGCGTCAGTTACAAATTATAATTCTCTTTTTACCCGAAATTGGATTCTATATTGTTGGTAATAATTTTGGATAAATTAATGATCCTTTAACTCGAAAATTGATTCTGTATTGTTGGTAATAATTTTGGATAAATATTGGTAAATATTTATATTGGTTATAAATTTGCATTTTCATATAACCTATCTTTAATATGTTTGTATAAATTGTAAGAGGAACAGTTTTGGGCTTTGCCTGTTGTACTCTTCAACTTCTATGTATTATTACTCAATAAAGATGATTAAGATTATGATTACAGATTATGATTATGATTACAGATTATGATTATGATTAGTAATTAGTTGAAACTGACCTTTTCGCAATCCTCCTCGAGTCGAACAGCTTTTTCTAGTTGCAGAAAGAGTTCTTCTTCTTTGTCGAGCATTTCTTGGTCTCGAGTTTCCAAACGCTTCTGCAAGTCTTTCTGCGATTTCGCCAATCGATCTCGTTCGGCCTGTCAACATGAAAAACATTAAAATTAAGTATACAAACTATGAGAATATACTTAATTTATTACTTGAGGGTAGTAATTAGTTAAGTAGTAAATAGTAAATGTAGTGATGGGAATAAAAATGGATAATTAGGGATATTTAGGACAAGAGAATACTCTCCAACACTCATTATACTTTTTCTAATAAAATATGAAATTCGAACTGAATGGATCATTCAATTCCTTAATAAACAAATAAATAATTCTCAATTCATTGAAACACACAAACAGAAAATAATGAATAACCGTGATTTCAATAAAATACGAATTAGCCATGACATATTATTGAAAAAACAATTCGTGGTGGGGTGTGTTGTAAAGAATAATATAATGAAAAATACCTAGCCAACTATTGTTTTCAATGTAATAAGGAATGAATGAGTTTAATTAGTCGAAATCATACATAATTGTAAAATTTGAATAGGCATAAATGAAGACACGCTGTAAGAAGAAAGAAGAAGAAGAAGAAGAAGAAGAAGAAGAAGAAGAAGAAGAAGAAGAAGAAGAAGAAGAAGAAGAAGAAGAAGAAGAAGAAGAAGAAGAAGAAGAAGAAGAAGAAGAAGAAGAAGAAGAAAGAAGAAGAAGAAGAAGAAGAAGAAGAAGAAGAAGAAGAAGAAGAAGAAGAAGAAGAAGAAGAAGAAGAAGAAGAAGAAGAAGAAGAAGAAGAAGAAGAAGAAGAAGAAGAAGAAGAAGAAGAAGAAGAAGAAGAAGAAGAAGAAGAAGAAGAAGAAGAAGAAGAAGAAGAAGAAGAAGAAGAAGAAGAAGAAGAAGAAGAAGAAGAAGAAGAAGAAGAAGAAGAAGAAGAAGAAGAAGAAGAAGAAGAAGAAGAAGAAGAAGAAGAAGAAGAAGAAGAAGAAGAAGAAGAAGAAGAAGAAGAAGAAGAAGAAGAAGAAGAAGAAGAAGAAGAAGAAGAAGAAGAAGAAGAAGAAGAAGAAGAAGAAGAAGAAGAAGAAGAAGAAGAAGAAGAAGAAGAAGAAGAAGAAGAAGAAGAAGAAGAAGAAGAAAAAGAAGAAGAAAAAGATGAAGATAAATAAATGTTTTACAGCATACATGAATAGCCTAATATAAAAAATAAAGGAATACATTTTTGAATTAATAATACTGTTAATGGAATTTCTAGTTCACTCCAAATAACTACCACGACCTAAACACATCATTGTTTGTAAATTTTCATGGAGAGCAAAAATGTTGCTCTATTTACACCCAGACCTTATTGGTGAAACGCCTGTTCTAGACGATTGTCTGGAGGATCTTTTATTTGGTGAAACTTTTGTTCTAGCTGTGAAGAGGAAGGTCTTTATTTTCTCCTTTATATTGACTGGTACTAGTCACCCACTCCTACAATAAATAAAGTCTGGTCGAGCAAAGATGACATTCTGGCAAGATGGGAAAATGGCTCCAGTTCGGACAATATTGGTTCAAAAATCATAAATTTGGTCTCAAATTGTAGAGCGGAATGTTTCCTACAATTTAAAACCAAATTTATATTTTTTCAACCAATATTGACCCAACAGGAATCATTTCCCCATCTTGCCAGAATGTCTTCTTTGCTCGACCAGACCATACAACCAGGCACTTGCAAGTGGGAAGCAAGCTCTAGATTCAAGAGAAGATTAAAAGAATTCAATTATTTTTCGCTCGCCCCAGTAATTTACCACTGGCGGCTCGTGCCCACGAAATAGGTGAAGTGCCCACACATCGTTTACTGCACAGCACTTCACCTTTTTCGTGGGCACGAGCCGCCAGTGTAATATACCCGCCTCCACAACTGCTCAAAGAAACTGGCGGTTGGCTAATGATCACTTTTAATGCTCAGCTCTGTCAGGAAAGTCAGCGAGCGGTCTGCGAGAACATATATCGAGTCGAAATTACCTAAATATCTGATTCTACTCTCAAAGAGCGCTTTCAGACTGTCCTGAGAGAGCTAAGCTTCAATAGCAGACATTCACAAACCGCCAGTTTTGTTGTAATCTGTTATAAATACAAGTTTCAAAACTAGGTTCAATTTTGTCTTGTGTGGGTTTTTGTTATTTTGCTATAAAAATTACTGGTCCACATTGATTACAATCATGAAATAGTATAAAGTTTTCAATAGTTTTTGTCACATTGTGAAGTATTTTTTATTGAGAAAATGACGATAAAATCAGTTATGTTCCTTCAGTTGTCTCTTATAAGTGTAGAATTGATGTCTTGAATACGGTATTGTATTGGTGTCACATCAATTGAAATTGTGTACAGTCATTGTGTGTCATTCGATCATATTGACCATATACAGTGCTTGATATAGCTTGATAAACTAAATAGGGGTTTAATAACTAAAAGATAACTAAAAGGGTCTTACTTGATTTTGAATAAATTTTATATATCCCTTTGATACCTAAAAGGGGTTTACTTAATTTTGAATAAATTTTATTTTAAAATGAAATATAGGAAGCTAGGGAAACTGTATAATCAATTCTGTTTGATGATACAGTCCACTACTCACTACAGTTTCAATCTCTATAACTATAATTTCACCAACTTGACAAATTTGACAAACAAGAAGTGAAGTACACGGAAAAAGAATAAAATAAAAGAAATCCTTGAATTCATTCTTCAACATTTCATGCAACCACAATAATAACTATCCGTGAGTTCAATAGATTCAAAAGACAATAAAATAATTGGAAACAACAACTGTGAAATATGACATAATTTGACATTTTTTATGAATTTGAATAGGGTTTCTAATTCTTATCAATGAATAATCATTTATGAATGATTTTGTGTACATGTGATGAACTGATGAATTATTTGTAATTATTAAGTGCGCTGTACACGGGGACAGTACTGTCGGCCAGTTGAATATCTGTAGCAAATCACAGCTGTTGTTGTTTGACTCAATGACAAGACAGTGGTTGTGATTGGCTACAGATATTCAACTGGCCGACAGTACTGTCCCCGTCTACAGCATGCTTTAAGGAATACAATGTTGAAGGGAATTCAGAAACATTCACAAAGAAAACTATCAAATAATAGTAACCCATACAGTCATGTCCTGAGCAAAACAGAATACTAATAAATTTGTTTGAACTCAAATATTCTACACAAACTAAAAGTGTCACCAGACATAAAACCAACACAATCTGACCGTGAACTTGACCTGAAACCGCGAAGAATGGATAAAAAGCCTAGTGCACCGTTTCATGGAGACATTTCAATTTCCTGCAGTCGATCTGCTGTCCTTTTCAAGCAGTTCTAGTTTCTTCTTACCAGGGGGCTTTGTAGCACATCGACCAGCTAATTGTACGACGAGCCAATCCACCGAAAATAGTGGCTAGATAACGAATTTATCGACAATGGAAGGTGATTCACCCAATTGGGCTGAGGATTGTGCCCTTTTAGCACTTATCTTATTATTTTCATTCTTCCACTTGTTGCACAGAACATCATATTGTTGGCTACAGTATAATTTTGTCTCTACATAAATTTATGTAACATTCGTATTGGAATACAAGTAGGCCTATAAATTATACGTTCTTCATTAATAATGAGGAAACATCTATTCAAGTTTTGAGTCTTTTCGTTTTTGCCCTGCAACCCTTGTTATGTAATTGACTAAAACATCGTCCATCTGGCATTGTCGGACAATCACAGCGTCGGTGCTCTGTTAGCCACCCGCCGTTAACCACCAACTAGCACACTGTACTGTACTGTAAGTAATGAGACATTGACACCAGTTGCACTGGGAAGACCTTTCCAGGAGAAGGAAACCACTAGTATAGACTGCCAAGCAAAGAAGACATTCTGGCAAGATGCGAAAATTACTCCAGCTCGGTTAATATTGGTTCAAAAATTATAAATTTGGTCTCAAATTAAAGGAAACATTCTGATCTACAATTTGAGACCAAATTTATAACCTTTTAACTAATATTGACCGAGCTGGAGTCATTTTCCCATCTTGCCAGAATGTCTTATTTGCTTGGACAGACTGTGGACTATAGACGGCATACTAGCACACATTGTTTGTGGCCAGTTTTTCAGACAGTTGCCAGTCTTTTGCAGTTTGATGGTAATATCGAATGACAGCTGTCCGTTCCATTTAACCCCATCTAACCTAACCTGACGATGGAATGGTGCCACACTGGATAATGAGAATACATTTTTTCTGAACAATTTTTCTTGGAAAAGGAATTAGGTCAGAGATAGTCAGATTGAATCATAGCATAGCTTCCTTTAATAGAAGGCCCTGCCCTAATAATATGGCACCGTAGACACAGTCTTTTCATATGAAAGCATTAAGTACATGCATGTTGACTTGGTTTTTCTCTCTTTTGAGCATAATTTCCATGGTATAGGTTCATGAAACTCTTCGTATAAAATTCCTTTGGTGTTTTTTGTGCTAGATTGTAATAGAGATTAGCAAGAAAGATTGAGAATAGACAATTATTCATCAAAATAGCTCATGATTTGTAGCGAGTCAAATGTGAGAACGCACACAAGAAACCCATCCGTTGGAAAAGCTGATTGAAAAATGATTTCAATGCTTTTAAATGGACCCAATCTCCTACTCTACATAGTTGCCAGTTTTAAGGCCATGGCCTTCTAATAAAGGAAGCTATGATCATAGTCTATGTCTTCCTCCAGTACAGATTACGGCAAAAAATTGGCGGTTTTATGCACTCCAACAGCTGATGTTTTCAGAGACAATATGTGCTATTAACATCAGCTGTTCGTAGGTTACATCACGTACAAGAGACAGACGAAACCGCCCAACTATTTGGCGTCAACAATGCTTGTGACATAATATATAATATCGCTAGCTTGTGATATAATATTATAAAATTACGATAACAAATTAGCCTATAAATGATGCTATCAAATAATGACAACCAATTATCTATAATGATTCTGATATTGTTACGATGATTGTAATGATGATTATCATTGTATTCATCTACTGATGATTGGTTTCAATTTATAACAATTATTTATTAAGATCATTGAAACCAATCATGCGTTCATTCCACTAAAATAATATAGTCTATACGATTGATTGATGTCAAGATTATCCCCCCCAAAAAAAAAAATTACCAGACATATTATAAAATACAGTATCCATAGGCAAACATGATTCAAACTGCCTTGCATGTTCACATTTTTCTTATAAGCAATCCCAATGTTGCATGTGGTGTGGGAAAAAGGATTATAGGGACTCGCTTATTTTAATGTATCCCAACGTATTGTTTCCATTTTTTATGTATTCATTTTTTAGTATTTGCTTGAAAGCAAATAAGGAAGAGAATTATACATATTTCACAGAAAAATATTGGGTATCATCATAAATATTTCATTTCACTGGAAATAAAGATGATACAAAGATGAAAGACAAAACAAAAAAAAAGGAAAATTAATAACAAGCAAATTGAAGACTTCAGCCATTTTCACTGCTCTACCCAACTATATTAAATAACATTCGAAATAGTTTCAAATTCAGACAGCAGATGGCAGTAGCAATATGGTGACTTGCTTCGACTTCCATTGGACACGCCTCCAAGCTCCACCTACGATCAAAATGGCCAAAAACATCGGTTAGAAAAGTTTCTAAATTCGACCAGTAGATGGGAGGAGTTGACGGGTGATGTTTCAAATATGACTTGGACACGCCTTCATGCCCCGCCTGCTCTTTTCTTATTGGTTCACAGTGTTTCGTGAGTTCTGTCTTAGAAAATGGCTGCTAGCAAAAAAAGATGGATGGTGTATCATACACGAAAAATTACGCTGATTTACCATTGACGATCTTGTGCTAATTAATAAAATATTCATTTATGTATTCAGGCTGGTAAGATTCTATCAAGCTAGTATTTAAAGAATTCATTTATAGAATTTAGACTCAGTTTTACTTTGTGTGACTTAGGCCAGTACTAGAATTCAATAGTTTTATGCTGTATGAAATGAGATGAGAATATTTCACACTCCAATCTTATACTCATTAATTCTATTTTTTTTTTATTCATGATCTAATACTGACCTCATGCCAGAAAAAAGTTTGAAAAACTACAACAATTCTTAGGGCCAGAAAAATATTAAGGAGAAGATTTTATCGGAAACTGGTCGACAGAGTGTAAGGTGGTTGTCAGCCAACAATAGAATTAAATTTAAGCTTCATACATATTGTGGTATTTCAATTCATTATTATAAATGAGTTTATGCAGAGGAAATAATTTTTTTTTGGATTCAAGTTGTTGGTAAAATAAGTTTTTAATAAAATAGTGAAAAAAATATTCTAATAGCCCAACTGAAATTTTTAAAATTTTATTCCCGTTTTGCATCACCCGCCGCGGCGCCCCCTTGCCCGTGGCGCCCTGTGCGGTTGCACACTCCGCACACCCCACACGAGGGCCCTGAAACTATTATCTAGTAGGAAATTGGACATTTTTTGTAACTCTTGATAAACTGATAGTGGTAGAGTGGACATCACTGTCCAAACTTCGCCATCTCCACACTATGAAAATAAAGAAGTTAATCCATTCAAAGTACCTACTACAACTTTTGAGCTACGGTACATTGTTCAATGTTCATATTTCAGAAATATTATTCTCCTAAATAATAAAAATATTCTTATGGCTTTCAATGGTGGGGTGACCCTTACGGGGAGGTTTCACCTCGCCAATGTGTAGGCTACTTGACAAATACTGGTCACCCATCCAAGAGCAGTCCACAGTGTTCGTGACTTAACTTCACGATCACAAACGGATAGCTCTGTCACCGAGTGGCCAATACCCAGTACATACATACTATGTATTATTATTATTACATTATATGTATATGTATTATTCTCCAGTGAGCCACAAGTATACTTTATTATATAAAGCCTTCAAAATGTCCATCACATCTCTGGCCGTGAGAAGACATCATTTGCTACGATTCGTCAAGGCTAAATAAATGCCTTCTGTATATTGCGTTTCCAACACTGGCGGCTCGTACCCACGAAACAGGTGAAGTTCCCGTATCTTTTACTGTACAGCACTTCATCTGTTTCTTGGGCACGAGCTGCCAGTGGTCTCTCTAACACAATGCGTCGAGCAATGTTCATGCTTTGACAGTGTTATGTTGGTTACAGTCAAGGTCTATAACAATTCTCAACTCATCGGACGATATATTGTTGCCGAGATTATCACAAAAGATTCAAAGATATTGAATTTTGAAAAAATCCTCATTCACCACAATGTACAGATACATTGAAAAAAGTGTCAAAATCTATAAATAAAAGTGACGCCAAAAACCAAGCGGTTAAGCCTTCTCCTTGTGCGCTCTAACAGCTGATTTTGTCAATTTTTTTTTCATTTAGCTATGTCTAGATGATGCTTTTTTAATCAAAAGAGAAAATAGATGCCTAACATCAGCTGTTAGTATAGTAATGGCCTGTCCAAACAAAGAAGACCCTCTGGCAAGATAGGAAAAGACTCCAGCTTGGTCAATATTTGTTCAATAATTATAAATGCGGTATTAAATATAGTAGATCAAATTGTTCCCTACAATTTGAGATTGAATTGATGATTTTTGAACCAATATTGAACACGCTTGAGTAATTCTCCTATCTTGCTAAAGGGTCTTCTCTGCTTGGACATACTATACGTTACAACTCGTGGAAGAGACAGACGAAACCGCCTAACGTAGACAAATGTAGCCCACTAATGTGAAGCATCATTGATGATTTGCTCGGATGATTTCGAAAACAAGATCTAGGCATAGTCAAATGACAAATCTAACCATTGACAATATGAATGAGATAAAACTATTTTTTATCTACAATAATATTACAATATCAGCTGTTGGAGCGCAAAAAGAGCAGATGAAACCGTCTTTACTTTTCGTCGTCATCTATTATTTCTTCGATCATATAGTACAATCATAAAGATACGACCAAACCGTCTGTCGGAGGAGACGATAACCGTCGGCCCCGAACAAGGTTCTAACCTCATTTTGGAGAATATTGACTTCATTATAAATTTTTTGGGAGAGGAATAGCACAGGCTATGCCTATTTTTCCCTCCCAATTCAAGTAGTTGTATCGATGTATGAATAAATAATACAAATTTCGGGTCCCGATTACCTTAAAATAGACGTAATGCCCGGTTTTTCCAAGCGCACTCAAATTTGAGGGACCCTCAAGTTTACTACACTTTACTACATTTCCTATACTTATCATAGAAAAAGTCAGCTGTTCATCAAAATTTGAGGGTCCTTCAACTTTGAGTGTGCTTGGAAAAACCCGGCAGTAATCTCTCATCGACACTCTTCTCAATACCCACGAACAAGCCTATGAGTTCATGTGGGCTTTACTCTCATGATAAAAATTATCAAGGACCACACAAGGAAAACATTCACTATAGGAATGTCTACAGATCACAGAAAAATATAGATACAGACCACACAATTCACTGCACACAAGTTCCCAAGACAAGCATCGTGTGAGAGATATAGTCTGTCCAAGCAAAGAAGACCCTCTGGCAAGATGAGAAAATTACTCCAGCTCGGTCAATATTTGTTCAACAAATATTGATTTAGTCTCAAATTGTAGAACAGGATGTCTCCTACCGATTGAGATCAAATCAATAATTTTTGAACCAATATTGACCGAGCTGGAGTCATTCTCCCATCTTGCCAGAGGGTCTTCTCTGCTTGGACAGACTATAATTATTAGACAGTCGAGATGAAATCTGTGAAATAGCAGACCAAAACGTGTTCTAGATGAAATCAGTCACCATCACACATCATGCAGCAGGAAACACATGTTCTGTCTGTCACGTGACTTCCTCCAAATAGGATCCAGTCTGTCCAAGCGAAGAAGACATTTTGGGAAGATGGGGAAATGACTGCAGCTCGATCAATATTGGTTCAAAAATTACACATTTGGTCTTAAATTGTAGATCAGAATGTTTCCTACAATTTGAGACCAAATGTATAATTTTTGAACCAATATTGACCGAGCTGGAGTCATTTTCCCATCTTGCCAGAATGTCTTCTTTGCTTGGACAGACTATACTGACTGACACTCATATTTCATTAAATAAACACGATCTGCTTCTTCATTTCGAGCGAGCACTTCCATTTTTTTCTGTAGTCTATCAAGAGTCTTGCTGTATATACGGGCACTATAAATAATAGTTTAAATGAGAGGCTGTGTGTTTGTCATCCGTCATACTTCCTTCATGACAAGAGCTGGAATCTTTATTACTGTTTGAAATTTACAGTAGTCCTTCATACTTCATTTATTCTCATGAACTTCAAATCAAATCAAGCATCAAGATTTGATCTGTTGAATTTTTCCAATTATTATTTCGTATGGCTCATTTTGTGGGGAGTTCCGAAGAAGTTCCACAGCCAACATAACCACAATTTCCCATGTTGGGAAATTATTGTGGTAGTTAATATTGAACAAAGTTATTGGAATTTTGGTGAATTTCTTCAAATTTCATAGAACCAAACACAAAAATAACACTCGAAGCACTAATCCACGACCGGAAATTATTGAATTTTGAAAGAATTTAGCGCACGAAATTTTCACATCACAATTTTGCCATGGCAACCGAATAAAATTTTTCCAATGAATAAATATGTAATTAAATATTCTATACTTGAGAAGATGTAATTTCGGTATCGGGTATTTCCTGTATTACGTGTAACAGGAGTTACATCTTTTCAAGAATAAGTTCTTTTTGGAAAAAACTCCAGTTTTGTGTGTGACAGTTGAACATTCCATTGAGTATAGTCTGGCCAAGCAAAGAAGAGCCTCTGGAAAGTTGGGAAAATTACTCCGGCTCGGTCAATATTGGTTCAAAAATTATTGATTTAGTCTCAAATTATAGATCAGAATGTCTCCTACCGATTGAGATCGAATCAATAATTTTTGAACCAATATTGACCGAGCTGGAGTCATTTTCCCATCTTGCCAGAGGCTCTTCTTTGCTTGGCCGGACTATACCAATATTGTACTATTAACATTGCTAATAGTATTGTATATTGTTACTATAAGTATTGCAACCTTTACATTAGGATACATTCCATGATTTTTTTTGTACAATACACAACCCACAGGGGAAAAAAATAAAGGCAGCAATTCAATTCAATTCAATTCAATTCAACCCCAGTAAACTTAGCGCACACCATGTATGTGAACTAAATAATATTTCGTGTATTTTGTATGAACTGAATTTTGTTTTCATCGTTTGTGAAGTATTTCTCAAGCAAGTAACCGAATGTACACACACCTTTGGAATTCATTATTACCCCAACTGGGTACTTTTATCTGTACTTTTAACTGGGTACCTTTAGAATTCATTATCACCCCAACTGGGTATTTTTATCGTTCCCCTTCCCAGAAAATAACCACACACTGCTATTGTAAATCTCAAATTTCCTTACACACCTCTTCCACCCTCAAAGACTTGGATCAACCCTTCAATTATATTCCCACACACACAATACAAGATTCAAACTCTACATGCTATATTGTGTCCAATCAACGAAGACATTCTGGCAAGATGGGAAAATGACTCCAGCTCGGTAAAATTTAGTTCAAAAATTAAAAATTTGGTACCAAATCGTAGAACACATTCTGCTCTAAAATTTGAGATCAAATTTATAATTTTTGAACAAATATTGACCGAGCTGGAGTAATTTTCCCATCTTGCCAGAATGTCTTCTTTGCTTGACTAGACTATACTAGCAACAAGGTTTCTGAAGAAGGCTCTCAGTGTGCTAGTGCTATTATACTTTCTTTCCTTTTCTAAGCACCCTCCGCTTCCCATGTTAGAAAATAAGAAAACACTTCTTATCCTCCCGAAAACACCAGGTGTAATTCTTAGGAAACCACACTTTTGTGAGAAAGTTCCCATCGGAAATCTTGACAGTATGAACTTGAAAGCAAATTATAAAATACTAATCTATATACAGTGAGCCTTAAGTCAGTTGACGCTAGCAATTTTCAACTTATGGTAAATATTCATATTTGTCAACTGACTTATGAGCCATTCTATATGAAAGCGAAATGGCACTCATCCATTCATCAGCAGAATTAGAAATCTACAAAACCGAATGTGTTCAATTTTGGCAGACAAGTTCAGTAGGACGGTCACTAAGAACTTAAATTGAAAAAAAAAAATATTTTAAAAACTATCCTGATTTCTTCATAACATCTCTAGAATGAAATATGAACAAAAATTTCATAAAAAGCTTCAGGAACATTCCCCACTGTAATAATTACTAATTACTCCAACAGAATCACCTTGAAATGTAGCAACACAAAGCGTGTGAAAAAATTAACTCAACAATTAAACACTACAATTACAATAATCACTGCTACCAACCTCAACAACTAATTAATCCCATTTTGGAATCATGTCAAAATGGCAGCATCTTCCAACTTTCACCAGACTCTCTTTCAAATTCACGTCTCATTGTCTTATAATTACAGTATTAATTACTTCAACTATGAAAATTAGTTCACAGAATTGTTGGCAATATTTTAAGAAAATGAGAGGAGGTGCTGACAGTGAACATCAAATTAATGAACTGGGGATTTCTCTATCAAATTAACTGCTGAAACGTAATAGTATATTACACCAGTAGTTTTGAAAACGTCGTTTTGCGACGTCAAGAATACGGAGCTTTACAGCCGAAGCGATCAGCTGAGGCTGGAAAGGTAAGTATTCGCGACGTCGCGAACGTTTTCGAAACGTGTTGTATATTTGTGTTTTTGGTACACTTTATTGAAAGGCTTATTAGAATAAGATGAAAAAGTTTCTATAAATACGACACACGAATTCAACTTGCTGAATTCCATATTGGTAATTTCCGTTTTTAGTTTTTAAATAAATTCAGGATTCAAATTTCAAGGAAGGTTATCAGTCGCTAAAATCAATATTCCCAATCAAAACCAAAGGTTAGGTGTGGAATTATGCGGAACAAAAATATGATTGCTTCAAGAAAATCATCTGATGCAATCAGCTGGAAAATGTTCGAAATAGTCGACTTACCTGTTCAGTCGACCAATTTGCATGGAATTCGCTGCTCAACGGAAAGTCAACGGAAAATTAAGAAGGAGGAGGAGATGAAGAAGAAGGAGAAAAAGAAGGAGAAGAGAGAAGAAGAAGAAGAAGAAGAAGAAGAAGAAGAAGAAGAAGAAGAAGAAGAAGAAGAAGAAGAAGAAGAAGAAGAAGAAGAAGAAGAAGAAGAAGAAGAAGAAGAAGAAGAAGAAGAAGAAGAAGAAGAAGAAGAAGAAGAAGAAGAAGAAGAAGAAGAAGAAGAAGAAGAAGAAGAAGAAGAAGAAGAAGAAGAAGAAGAAGAAGAAGAAGAAGAAGAAGAAGAAGAAGAAGAAGAAGAAGAAGAAGAAGAAGAAGAAGAAGAAAAAGAAGAAATTTAGGAGGATATTTTGTTTGATTTTTTATTTAAAATGGAGAACGGTAAAAGGGGAAGAGGTAGAAGAAGAAGAAGAAAAAACACGAAGAAGGAAATATGAAATTGAAGAAGAAATGGAAAAGTAAAAACCTAGATAGCAGCAAATAAAAACGGAAAATGCGATTGTAACTGGATTTGATTGGCAACCCAAGAATCTATTAAAAATGTTGATTGGCTGAGAAAGAGATATCATTGGTAGAATCATTGACCTTTAAAGAATCAATTACTGGCTCAAAGATTCATTAGAGCCAAAAGATGATAATGGGTGAAGGATATAATGGACACGTTGGAGATCTTCACTTTTCCCATGCTTTAATTGAGAGAGGGTTTGTCATTTGGCATACGATTTTTGCACTTTCTTTTTCTAATGGATGGTTCTAGCTGTTATTATTGAGTAGTTCAAATGACTATCCTGATAAATCTTTGAAGTCTTACAATTTCCCATAGAGATCAGATCGGTGCCTGGATCAGTCAATAGAGATCATATTACTCAAAAGAGCACCAACCAATTATAAAGTGGTCTAATGTATTAAACTTTTCCATCAATAACTTCTTCCCCCTCTGAATCCAACTCAGTTAATTTGCCTTAAACTTACAACACAATCTTAACTAAAACATTATAACAACTCAAGAATTCAACATTCATTAATTCATTTTAATATAAAATAATACACTATTAATGAAAATAGAAAACAGGTAATCGCTCAAAACTTCCTTAATTTGAGTGAATGGAAATCTAGTTCAAAACTTTAGATTCTTACCAAATTGTTTACCAGATTTTCAGATTATGTCAAAATATCAGTTCATGCCAAACGTTTCCACACCGGGTAAGATAATCAGGAGGTGATTGATGATCAATTTTGAAGAAACATATTTATGTAAAAACTATTATAATATAGTTTAAATAATAAGTAACACTATAAAAACTAAAAGTGAAGTAATTTTAGTCCTGTCAATAGGAGAATGTGTTGGAATGGTTACGAGAAAGCTAACTTGCAAGAAATTGAATTTTTGGAACAATCTATATTCTCAAAGAACCACATGAGAGCTTGAAATATCAAGTATCTCGCTTCGCTCGCCTTCTCCGCCTAATCAGGGGGCTCCGCCCCCTGGACCCCCGACAGTATCAGCAGTGTCAGTGAGTCAAACAGGCTCGCTTCGCTCGCCTGCATAACCTCTGTCAGTGTGAGCTGAGAAAAACAGGCTCGCTTCGCTCGCCTGCAAATTCCGTTCAGAAGGGATTCAAAACTTATTGAACACAGCATTTCTAGACCTATTCTGGACCTGTTCACCAAATTTCGACATTCTCTACCAATTTATTCTCGAAAAATCCAAGAAAAACTCTGAAAATTCCGAAAAATAGTAAAACGCTAATATTGAGCATATCCTTGGGAACTATATCGGACATAGTTTGAAACTTGATTCAATATCTTTCAAATTAGTTTATCTAATCTCGCTGAACCATTGAATTTACAGTAAGGATTAGTCGTATCAAGGCGGAAGGTATGCAACCTGCAATACATCTACAATTTTGAAAAATCTGATTACTGGCGTAATATTGAACGGAATTCAAAAATATCTTAACACAACATTTCTAGACCTTAGCTGAACCTACCTACCAAATATCAACATTTTCTACCGATTGGTTCTCGAAAAAATTGAGAAAACGCCAAAAAACTATAGAAAAACTTAAATATTTGGCGTATCCTTGAAAAGTTCCTAAAACCCGTTCTTAGCGCGCGTCTAAACGTCCAACTGAACATGCCTGCCAAATTTGAACGCATTTGGTTCAGTGGATTTTTAGTTCTGGTGATGAATGAATGAATCAGTCAGTCAGTCAGCCAGTGCCATTTCGCTTTTATAGATATAGATTTATTTGAAACATAAGAAATCCCAAGTATATTCGGTTGAAAAATGTTAAAAACATTCGTAAAATGATGTCATCCAACAGTGCTTCAATTTATTTAATGAGCTTCATTCCAAATTTGTAATGATCAAAAATGTTCAAACTACCCTTGTATATAAACTCTCTCAATCGATCAACATCTATAGGTATAATCTTACACTCACTTTTTTTTCCAAAGAATTCCTATTTCACTAATCAATAATTCTTAGAATATTATTCTCCCACCAACTTCCAAATATTCTTTCCCAACTTTCCTATTTCAAAAGAAATCCAATTATTTCTATTTCCTATCACACTAACCAATTCAGGGCTCACAGGTTTTGTTTTATTCATGAGTGAAAGCCGGGTAATAAATTTTCGCAATGAATTTTTATTGTATAGTAAGTCCAAGCAAAGAAGACATTCTGGCAAGATAGGAGAATGACTCCAGCTCGGTCAATATTGGTTCAAAAATTATTAACTTGGTCTCAAATCGTAGAGCAGAATGTTTCCTGCAATTTGAAACCAAATTTAAAATTTTCAACCAATATTGACCGAGCTGGAGTCAATTCCCCATCTCCCTAGAATGTCTTCTTTGTTTGGACACACTATATCAGCACACCATTAGTGTGTATGGAGGGTAGCCTATAATAAAATTGCTAAAACGTGACGGAAGCATTAAGCAAGGCTATTGCCACAAGTTTTTCCATTTATTTCAGTTTTATTTCTGTTATACTGTTATATAAATAAGTCATTAAACCAACGGACGAGCACAATAGCAGTGTGGAAGTACAGGTCACGCTAAATAAAAGACTAAAGAAACCCAAAAGGTAATAATGTTACTCAAATTGCCACTTCCTATGTGATAATAGTTGCCTCTTCGTCTTGGCAACTCCACTTCTTTTACAAAGCAATCAATTTCTACCCAAACAGTCATAATTTTATTTTCTACACTAATTATTATCATCATTATTTTATTGAGCTGTCAGTTCATGATCCAATTTCCTTTCAAAAAGATAGTCTGTCCAAGCAAAGAAGACATTCTGGCAAAATGGGGGAATGACTCCAGCTCTGTCAGTATCAGTTCAAAACTTATGAATTTGAAGCAGAATGTTTCCTACAATTTGAGACTAAATTCACAATTTTTGATCCAATATTGAACGAGCTGGAGTCATTTTCCCATTCCACCAGAATGTCTTCTTTCCTTGGACAGACTATGGAAGACAAAACATGTATCAAATAATGCAATCAAAGTTATCTATCATTGTTGAAATGTATGCTTCTTATCAATTTTTTACATTTGATCACAGATAAGGAAGAGTATGCTACTTGTCTTGTCTTGTTAAAGGAAGTCGGTAATTTTTCCAAATATTTTCCTTGAAATGCGAAAATGAATTTCCAATAATGTCAGTTACTCCTGAATATTATCCAACGTATTGCACTGGCGGCACGTACCCACGAAACAGGTGAAGTGCTCGTATCTTTTACTGTACAGCACTTCACCTGTTTCGTGGGCACGTACTGCAGTTATAGTTTCAATAGTTTTAATGATCAGATCGGCAATTTGTTCAACCACTGAACGATTAAGTAAATAGGTTCTGTTTGATGACGTTCATTGTGAAATTTTTTAAAAGCCAATGAGAATAATCAGCCACAAAAACATTAAACATTCCGTTTAAGAAAATGGAAGAAGATATTGGAGATATTGCTGTACACCAACTGACTCGAATTAATCATCATTGAAATTGATTCTGTTTGGTGACGTATTGGAATGTGGAAACAGCCAATGAGAGCGCGTTGTGGGCGTGGATTGTACTCGATCCTGATTGGTGGACGTTGCTTGAGAAGGGAGAGCTGTCAGCTGACGTTCAAAATGGCTTCCACCAATAGAATTGGAGAGGGGCGTTCCTTGAGCCGGCGGCTACCATGTTTATATTCTTATGATTGTTTTTCATCTAGAGCTTTGTATCCACCGTTTAATATCCAATGTGAAGATGCACAACCACGAAACAGGTGAAGTGCTGTACAGTAAAAGATACGGGCACTTCACCTGTTTCCTGGGTAACAGCCGCCAGTGTGTATTATATCAATCAAACAATTTATGAATTTAAAGGAATTGGGAATCGAATTGAAAGGCCTGTCATAGTCTGTCCAAGCAAAGGCGACACTCTGGCAAGATGGAAAAATGACTACAGCTCGGTCAATATTTGTTCAAAAATAATAAATTTGATTTCAAATTGTAGGAAACATTCAGATCTACAATTTTCGATCGAATTTGTGATTTTTTGACCAATATTGACCGAGCTAGAGTCATTTTCCCATCTTGCCAGAATGTCTTCTTTGCTTGGACAGGCTACTAAACCCAGAGAGAATAGAATTAATACTCTCAGAACATTTTTTTACTTTCAATTTTGTTAGTGCGTATACACTATATAATATACAGAGTGAGCATCCTTGAGCTCTCCTTGTTTTATCTTCTATTAAATTACTATCTAGTTGCAATACGTGTCTAAACTCTATTTGATGTAACTTCTGAACACATTGTATCTCCTATGTTACTCGTTTTCCAATAAGTAGGAAGTTACATTAATTTAGTCGAATTGTTAGCCAGTTAATAGATAATTAGTGGGTTAGAAGTAAACAGTGCTTGGGAGTAACTAACTGTTACTGGTAACAAGTTACAAGTAGACGGTTATCGGATGTAAAATCTTTGTAGAAGACCGGAAGTGCTTGAGTTCAGCTCGGGGGCCTCTTCTGAGTTTCCGGTTCTTACTGTTCGCTAATTTCGGGTTACGGAAGTGGAGAGGAAAGTGATAAACGGACCAAACAAGAATTGAAACGGAAAATTTTATTAAGATTATGATAAAGGAGAAGATTAGAAAGATTCAGCTATGAAACTTTGGGGGTTGAAATGAATATAATGGTTAAAAAAGAAGATTTTTGACAATCCTAGATATTTGATGGTTCATTTGGGTATTGAATTGAATTGAATTGAATGGCTGCCTTTATTAAAAGCCTGGGAGGGCGAAGTTAGGGCGCAGCCGACCCTCTCTTACACTCAACCCTCATAGAATTAGGATATTATGGAAATAATAGAAATGACGAGATTAATAAAATTGTTCAAAAATTGGAAGAAAGCAATTTGAGGAAAAAACTGTAGTAATTGATGAAGGACATATATGATGGAACATTTAGAAGGTAGAATTACAACGAAATAAATATTCTTATGACTTTTAATGGTGGGGAGACCCTTACGGGTAGTTCCACCTCGCCAATGTGTACTTGGCTGTACATGACTTACATTTGTAACTGACATATATTGAATACTTACACTGTATATAGTATACTTAACTGACATATATTGAATGTGACTTACTCTGTGATAATAGTATTTTGATTGTACTATGTTATGACTCTATGTAGTAGTAGCCTTCTAGTCGTAGTGGTAGTTTTTTTCTGTTTAATGTAGGTATATTACGAATTACTATTTGTCTATTCATGCTGTGTTCATCCAATGTTTCTGAATACTTTGCTATATTATTGTTGTTGAAAATAATTTATAAAGTTTGTGAGAATGAGAGGTTTGACAAAAAATTGTATTTATAACACATATGTAATCCTGATCTTTGACGAGACCTTCAATGTACTTCAATGTATTTATTGGTCAATAAAACATTTATTATTATTATTATTATTATTATTATTATTATTATTATTATACTTGACCAAATACTGTACTAGGTACAATTTTATTCCAATGTACCACGAGTACTAGAAAAGGTTTAGTATCTGTGGAATGTACTGTATTTGTACTGTAGTTTAATTCTTTTACTGATTTAAGAACTCAATTTTTTTCAATACAAAACCAATACGTGGGTAACTCACAAGTGACGAACCAAAAATTTAGGCGTCCTCGTCTGTTGCTTGTGCGCTCCAACAGTCATGAGTTGTGATTCATCTGTGGCTAGATGTTGTTTTTCAAATTAGAAGAGATAATACATCACTGGCGGCTCGTGCCTACGAAACAGGTGAAGTGCTGTACAGTAAAAGATACAGGCACTTCAATTGTTTCGTGGGTACGAGCCGCCAGTGCTTTACATCAGCTGTTATATTCCTAAGGAATATGCATGATATAAGGCTTCCCAAGAATGAACAGAAATGATATCTCACATTAGATGAGGTTGTTGAAATCCTTTCAAAAGGATAGATCTACAATCTAGGCGTGAATGTCTTCTATTTTCAGTCACTGACTGACAACAGAAAGGATTTGCCATCCTATCCTATCCTTGGAGCATCCTTTTCCGTCATGGAAGGAGTAAGATACTCCAATTGTTGTAAATTTCGACTTGCAATGCCTTGTATTGTGACTATATTGTATGTGTTGTACAAATTTGGAAATTACATTGGATACAAGTAGCCGAATGATGAGAAAAGGATATTGTTGTCGGCATTGTGAAACATGCGTGCACGAATTCTATTGCATTCTTTCTTTATAACTGTTCTTCTTCTTCTTCTTCTTCTTCTTCTTCTTCTTCTTCTTCTTCTTCTCCTACTTCTTCTTCTTCTTCTTCTTCTTCTTCTTCTTCTTCTTCTTCTTCTTCTTCTTCTTCTTCTTCTTCTTCTTCTTCTTCTTCTTCTTCTTCTTCTTCTTCTTCTTCTTCTTCTTCTTCTTCTTCTTCTTCTTCCTTCTTCTTCTTCTTCTTCTCTCCTCCTCCTCCTCCTTCCTCCTCCTCTTCTTCCCTCCTCCTCCTCTCCTTTTTCCTCCTCTTCTTCTTCTCCACCATCAACCTCTTCTTCTCCTCCTCCTCTCTTCTTCTTCTTCTTCCATTCTTCTTCTCCTTTTTTCCTTCTTCTTCTTCTTCTTCTTCTTCTTCTTCTTCTTCTTCTTCTTCACCATCAACCTCTCCTTTTTCTCATCTTCTTCTTCTCCACCATCAACCTCTCCTTTTTCCTCTCATCTTCTTCTTCCTTCTCTCATCTTCTTCTTCCATCAACCTCTCCTTTTCTCATTTTCTTCCTCTCATCCTCTCATCTTCTTCTTCTCCACCATCAACCTCTCCTTTTTCCTCTCATCTTCTTCTTCTCCACCATCAACCTCTCCTTTTTCCTCTCATCTTCATCAGTCTCTCCCCCTTATCGTGCGTGTACTTATTCTACTTTTCTCTTCATACTGCTAAGCTATTTTTTCTTCTTCTCCTCCTCCTCCTCCTCCTCCTACCCATTCTTCCTCTTTTACCCTTACCTCATCTCCATTTTATCATTTTCCTTTTTCCTTATACCTTCTGCTTCATAGTAGGTAGATGAAGTCTACATAGTAGCAAAGAGGATTGGAATATTCTAGGCGTAATCTAGTTCCTCGAAAATATTCTAGGCTTAATGTAGTTCCTCTATAATAAAATACTATTATATTGTGTCTCTCTATTGTGAGTGTACTCTCTCTACTGTGTGAGACTGCGCGTTGCGAATTAACGGACGTTGCAAAACGGTTCTCCTCAATCTGTGACTGTGTGGGATGAGTTATTACAGTGTTGGTGTTGATAGTAATAATTCTGCCCACTATACTGATACAGTTCGCGCAAACTGAGATGACACGCCATCACAATCTAAAGTGCATTGAAACAAGGTGTCTTCTCAGCCTGTGCAACCAAAAGTAACTTCAAAACTGCAACTGGCAACTCCCTGTTAGCTAATATAGTTTTTCTTAAAAAGGTAGGACAATATTGACCATTTACAGTTCCATTGACAAACTATAATGTTGACGTAGAGTGCGCTGGCGGCTCGTACCCACGAAACAGGTGAAGTGCCCGTATCTTTTACTGTACAACACTTCACCTATTTCGTGGGCACGAGCCGCCAGTGGTTAAGTGAGGACTTGAGGGTTTAAACGAAAAATCAGCCTTGAAGCATGGATTGGGGAATTTACTTTTAGTCTAAATTTTAAATTTTTATTCACTTTTTCACGCAGTCCAGCCTTTGAAACAAGCAAGAATGGAGGGAAGTTGCTTAGCTTGGAATTTAATTTTCTTAAAGGACAGGTTTTTACAGAGAGGATAGACGACAATGACATTCTTTCTAAATCAATTCAATTTGAAGCGCATATTTTTGCCTCTGGGTCTGGAATCTGCATGTATGACATTCCAATTCAAGCTTTTTTCCATTTTCCTTTAAAAAAAATTCGTTCCGGCAGCTGGCGGTCGGAAAGAGTGCATTTCAAATGCAATTCTATGATGGCTCAAATAATATGACTTATAATGAGCTATTCAGGGTATGAATTCAAAGGTGCCGTTTTCGAAAAACAAATGAAAAACACAATTTTCGGCATATTATTTGCTATTTTCTCCGCCATTTTCGATTGGATTTTTTTCGTTGATGGCTCAAATTGTAGGGCATATTAAGGGTATTATACACACCAATTTTCAAAACGATCAAGTCATTGGTCGATTAGTAGTGATTTTTCAAAATTTTCATCCCTTAATTTCACCCCCTTCCCTTGGACCAATTTGGCTGGTTAACGAACTTGACCGAGATATTAACACTAATGATTTTTGTACAAAATTTGGTCGCTCTCCGACAAGCCCATCGGGAGTTATCGTGTTAACAAGAATCTGTACAAGGGTACATATATAAATATATATATATAGAGATATATGAATTTGAACGGACATCAGATTCGTGTTCTGGGGGCTCGGAAACGTGTAAAAAATATATCGCATCATATATTTGCGATTATCCGGTCAAGACCAATAGTGCATTTTTCCAAATGAAATGCACTAAAAGATTCAATCTCCTTTCAAGAAGATACACAAAGTTCAAACTATTGAACAGTATCATTCAATGGATTTCGCCTGCTATTTAGTACATTGGTCAATATTTGTAGTTGCAGAACTCCTTTGTCTATTTGACTATTTACAATAAATTGAGATTCGAAATTATTATTATCAATTACTATTGATTTATTTGATACATTTATAATGTATGTTTTTGAGAGGAAATAATAGCATGGACAAACAGCTTTACTGAGTGACAGCTTTAAATCTTCATCAGATTTACATTGATAACATTTTTCTTCAAAAATAATAATTGAAAAGCTACACAAAGAGGTTTACCTCCTTGAAGTTTCATTGCTTTTCAATGTTTGGTTTCGAAAATTGGAGATTAAATTCTTAAGTCACATGCGAAAAATAGGTATTTTAGTCTCAAAATATAGTGTGGATGCTAAAGATGTCATATCCTGTTCATTTTACAGTATTCGTTTACATTATTTGAATTGGCAAATAAGCAATGAGAGAGTATACTCACAACATACTTCCATAGAAATCTTACGCTTATCACCGTTATTCTGAATTCAACCAACCTGTAGAGGAAGAAAAATAGAATTAGTAAGCAAATACTAGTAGTTATTCACAATGAATACTGAAATGTACAAGTACATACTGAATAAAAAGTAGACCTAATTTTTTCATAGTACTGGATAATGTTATTTTGATCTAAAATTTTCTACATAACAAGAAATTTGTCCAATTTTTGTCTCAATAATTTTTCGAATTTTTCTACAAAGCAAGGAATTTGTCTTATTTCCTACAACTAAACTTTAATAGAACTACTAGGCCTAATCGAAAAACAATTTGAGGATTTGACCCACACAAATTAATTAGAACAAGAAATGAAGAAAATTCAAAGAAAGTAGACGGTATGTTATAAAATGGTGAAATTATTAGATTTCAATTATTTCTCTTTGTTTTGGAGGACATTTTACAAATTGTCAGTCCTGGCATGGAATAAAGGAGGATTAGAATGAGGAAAGATAGAATATAGAATAATTCTGATCCTCTTTGGTCCTAGATTCTTCAAATTCATATTTATAAAAAAAATTTCTACTATATTCTCGATTTTTTAATAAATCAGTGGTTTGACAACATCTTGTCTTTTCATTTAGTATGGATAACTACCACAATATCACCTTCACAAGCACTCAAAAAGTCATATTTCTTCATTCATATCACATCACCTTACCCATCACCCAAGCTTAGATTGCAAGTGGGAATCTAACTATAGAAAAATGTTTTTATTAATATTTATAAAGAATCTCTCTTTTGTAATGAATCTACAACTCTGGATTGTGCTACCTTTAAGGAATTCAAACATCCTTCCAGTCCTATCCTTTATAGCAAGCACGATTCCGATGATCAACAGAAGGATTTAGTATAGTCTGTCTGTCCAAGCAAAGAAGACATTCTGGCAAGATGGGAAAATGGGTTCAGCTTAGTCAATATTTGTTTAAAAATTATAAATTTGTTCTCAAATTGTAGAAAACATACTGATCTGCAATTTGAGACCAAATTTATAATTTTTGAACCAATATTGGCCGAGCTGGAGTCATTTTCTATCTTGCCACAATGTCTTCTTTGCTTGTACAGACCTTAGCAGTGAAACGTATCTACACTCTATCTTATTCAACTTCTCAATTGGAATACAGGGTATTCCCCACTTTACACATGTTCCACCAATAAGGAAGTTACATCTATTCTAGTACAGTGAATCTGCAGTCTACAAATTTGGAACGCATAACTCACCTGGTAATAAAGTTTTATTACATCAATAAAAAGCCAGTTGTTGGTATCTCATCAACATATTTGCAATAAAATTCGAAATTTTATTGCTAACCTAGTGAAGGTCGGGTCACAGGTTAGCACTTCACTATAACTATATACCACAACGCCGAAGTATATCGTGACTTACTGATGCTTATGATTATGTACACTTCGACTATATAGATATGCACATTATTGTCAATCTATTGATGTATATAAAGTGGATGAAGTATATATATATACTGTGTATAAAAGCATAAAATAGATATACATAGAATAGCTATAGATGTAATACATAGTTTTTTATTGATGTAGTACCGCTATAGGTAGAAGACATTCTGGCTAGATGGGAAAGTGACTCCAGCTCAGTCAATATTGGATCGAAAACTATGAATTCAATCTCAAACTGTAGATCAGAATGTTTCCTACAATTTGAGAACAAATTTATGATTTTTGAACAAATATTGACCGAGCTACAGGCATTTTCCCATCTTGCCAGAATGTCTTCCCTCTTTGCTTGGACAGTACCTATTAAAATTCGATGTTGTGGATGGTACCACTTGTGGAATATGGAAGAGTTTTAGTTTATTGGGATTGATCACGCAAACAAGCCAATTATAAGCAGACAAGATTTTCAATTCTCTAAATTATTTTAATACAAGTTAGAGCACTATATCATTGAATACTTATCATATGAAAATAGAATATTTCGTAGCTTTCTCATAGCTAACTCATTAGTGCAGTGGAGGCTCGTGCCCACGAAACAGGTGAAGTGTCCGTATCTTTTACCGTACAGCACTTCACCTGTTTCGTGGGCACGAGCCGTTAGTGCATCAGTGTAAGTGTAGATAAATATGGATTAATACTTGTATAACCCAAAGCAATGATAATCTTAGTATATTAGTATTGGATCTTAGGAGTAAGAATAGTTAGTAAGGATCTTAGTAACAGAAATCTATTATTCTATGCTCAAAGTGATGATGAAATGGACACGAGTTCTGATAATATAAGTAATATAAAGTATAATCATACTTTGAATCTATACTATTCCAATTCACAAAAATGAAAATACTGTATTATAATAGAAATATCGAACTAAACTGTTGTCTGGGTGAATTCGAAAACCACTGATTGGAAAATGTTTCCATTTTCTAATCAGTTTTACATTTTCATTTTGTTTTACAGTCCATTTTCATTCAGTTTTACAGTTTTACATTTTCTAAAATGTTTTACTTTTTACAATACATAATTAATGTGAATGTATTCAATTAGGCTACAATTATATATACATTTCTGGTTGATATTACTAAATCGTATATATTGAAAATGAATTCTTGTCTCCATATCTACTAATTATTACTGCTTGTCGTGGAGTTTAAAATCGGATAACAGAACTCTCTCATCTCAGTACGATCTAGTTGAAGTAGCCTATAATAATTATTATTAAATTTATTTCTCTAAGTTTTTTTTAAAAATAATGGTTGTTAATTTTAGCTTTATTTGAATTCGATGACTCAAACTATTATTGGATGAATTTAAGAACTTTGTAATAAAACTGAAATTGATTCATTACTACTCGTATTACAGGTGCCTTATACTGTGAAGAAGAATTAACGAGCGATTTTTGTGAAATTTGATTTAAACCAACATAAATGTAAACTATGCAATTAAAAAACAAAATTATACCAATAAACAAACAAAAAATCTATCTTGTGTTACAGGAAAAATAATTTCACTTCAATGGCCCCAAGTGAAATTTGGGATTTTGGAAATCGCAGGAATTTCTTCAATGTTGGAACTCCTCAACTTATCGGGGGGATCTTAATTGGAAAATAACTCAAAAAATTATCCTGGTTTGTTGCCAAACAAGTCCTACGGCTTTATTACGTCAATCGGCAATTATTTTAATGATAACTCTTACTGTCAGTTTTCTTCCAAACTTCAAAACAAGTAAAGTTCGCGCTAACTGAGAAGACACTCAGCAACAATACACTTTACATTGCAACGGCGTGTCTTCTCAGCTTGCGCGAACTCAACGACAAAGCAAAAATGAGGATGATTGAATGGCGGGACAAAATCATTTTGTAATTATCTCCTCACAGTGCAAGAACAACCCTAGCACGACATATTTACACAATTTGTTCTTATTGAATGTATTCAAGGAACTAACACATTGGTATAGTGTTTCCAAACAAAGAAGACATTCTGGCAAGATGGGAAAATTACTCCAGCTCGATCAATATTGATTAGAAAATAATTGATTTAGTCTCAAATTGTAGGAAACATTCGGATCTACAAATTGAGACAAAATTTATAATTTTTGAACAAATATTGACCGAGCTGGAGTCATTTTCCCATCTTGCCAGAATGTCTTCTTTGCTTGGACAGACTACTTCAGTTCGTGTCTAAAACTTCTTATGTTATTTAGAGAAAAAAGATTAATAATTGATTCTCTAGAGCACGAAAATGAAATCACTCCATGATTCATTAAATTTGTCATTCATTTATCGCAAGCAGACACTGTCGCAGACCGCTAGCCGACTGTTCTGACAGAGCTGAGCATTAAAACAGTCGTTTGCTAACCGCCTGTTTCGTTGAAACCAACTTTTGTGTGAATAATATTATGAAAATTTCAAGTGTTTTCCGAACAACTAAAATCATTACATTTCAGATTGCTTTCGACTAGTATTGAAAGACTGCATTGAAATTAGTAAAATTCTCAAATTCAAGGACATCTATAACTCTTCAACTTTCACAAAAACCCGTACAACTAGTACAAGCACAACCCGTACAAGTTAGTCTGGTCCAGCAAAGAAGACATTCGGGCAATATCGGAAAATTACTCCAGCTCGGTCAATATTGGTTGAATAATTACAAATTTGATCGCAAATTGAATGGCAGAGTGTTTTCTACAATTTGAAATCAATTCAATAGTTTTTGAACTAATATTGACCGAGCTGTAGTCTTTTCCCATCTCGCCAGAATGTCTTCTTTGCTTGATAGACTATAGTATTGTTACACAACAAGAGCAGCACGACTTAATTGAAAATTCTGAACAGTGCGTTCCCTTCCAAAAGCTGCTTTCATTCTGTTAATTGCCCCAACTATTTTAGTGCTTTTAATTTCATTTCCTCAACCGGCTGTAAATAAAATCCATGCCGAGTTAGTGCACTAGACTGTAGAAAATTCTATTCCACGTTTTCAACTTGGAAAAAGATTACATTTTATTGCAGTTAGGTCGAGTTACATGAAACGTTATGTTACATTACATGAGAGCGAACGAGCAGAAACGAACGCGAATCTTGCATTCAATTTCAATACAAAATTCTGATTCGTTACTGTTCGATAGCTTTGGTGTAACCTTAGCGTCGGATCTTCTGTGAACAGTCGGATCCTAGATTCTGTTTCAAGTAGTACTGTATAGTAATAGTGTACTATATAGTGGACTATACTGTAGTAATATAGTGTACTGAGTATAGTGGCACTGTACTGTATAGTAGTAAGTTATCGAATTCAAATGTAAGTTCTCAAGAAGTAAGTAGTTCAACAGAAGTACATTTATCGGGGAAAGTTTTAGTTCTGAGAATAAGCGACTCCATGAATTGTCTTGAAATAGAACATGAAAGTTACATTTATAAATTATTCTATAGAAACTAGTTGGTTTAATCAGGAAAGTGCATTCTTGTTTAATTCCAAATGAAACTGTCGTAGTTCTGGACTACAAGTTCAGTTCTTTCAATATAGATTTTTGAAAGTTTTGATAGATAAAGTCATAATTTGTGTATAGTTCAAGTTTCAAGTGATGGCATAACCTCTATTTTCTATATTCACCACTGGCGGCTCGTACCAATACCTACCAATACATGTATTAGAAGGTGTTGCTCGTACCCACGAAACAGGTGTAATGTCCGTATCTTTTACTGTACAGCACTTCACCTGTTTTGTGAGCACGAGCCGACAGTGATTCACTACTAAAAAAAAGTGAAGAAGAGACGTTTTGGACTAGGTCTGTGTTTCAAACACAATGTATTTTAATCCCGTGAATAAATGAAAATAAACTTCTTTCAATAATGTTCAGTATTGTTGAGTTTTCTTCACTTAGACATCAGCAAGATATGAATTGGTTTTGTTTGAGAAGTTTTTCTTTTATAAAATGATATCTGTTTTGTTGATCTGAGCTTGATCTCATGGATGATTTATTATTTTTCGATCTGGATTAGATTTTACTTGTAAACTTTGTTCTCTAAATGACTTTTGAAGTTTACTTGAACTGCTTAGTTAACTGGTGCTTTTCCTCATATCAGTACTGTACTTCCATCTAATGCAAACAGTAGTGTCTAATATTGAGATTGCTATACACTGAGATTTGAATTTCTTAAGTTCTTCCAAATCGAATTGCTTTACATTAACAATTCAGACTATTTGAATTAATAGGACACAGAGAAACACAATGAACGTTATAAGAGCTACATCTCACAAAATTATTGTAGCTTGATTACTTGATTTAAAATATAGGTTGTTAATTACAGGCTAACTTCCGAATCCATTGTAGCCAATCACATTCAAACGCTGTAAAATAGAGTCATTTAACAAACTTCAGCACGTTTTTGCATTGCTTTCGGTAAATGACGTCACTCAACAGCGGTTAAATCCAACCAACTTTTTAATAAATGGTCTCAAGTAATTAGACAAGGTGCCGGTAATAAGGCCTATTGTTAGTGAACGGAAAACAGTTTTAAATACATTTTTTTCAAATCCTAAATTGTTTCCGCTCAGTTAGCCTGTAGGAGGACACCCAGGTACACTCCATCTCGATCATTATTGGTTTGAAAACCCATCTTGCCAGAATATCTTCTTTGCTTGGACTATACAATAATAATTAATTCGAAAGGAAACTGGAACGTCCATCCTTCAGGAAGTGCGAACAATTTTCAGCTCCTATTTTACAATGTTTTGAAGTCAATTATTATGAACTCCCCTAATGCATAGCTGGCGTCACTTTACTTGAGACATGTGGGGAGAAGGTTTTTTTTTAAATTTTATAAATTAATTTTCATATTTTATATTGTATACCAATTAATTATTTTGCAATTCTATTAACAGTAGTAAAATTATCTATAAGTTATAAATACCAATACCCGGTAAAGTACAGTATTTGGATCTGGAAGTTTATTGAGTGCTAGTGAAACTTACAAATTTGATGAACATACAAATTTGATTAAAACATAATATCGTTCATTGGACAAGATGGCATTAATTATACGGGAGAAGTATTCTGAGCTTATACGTCTTCAACTCTCCAAATGTCTGTAGACACCAAATTCGGAAATTTAAAGTTCTGAATAATATACCTCTTTCTGTGAGAGGGCCGACTGCGACCTAACTTCGCCCATCCATGTTGAAATTCAACCTGCCTTTAATAAAGACAGCGAATTCATTCTATTCAATTCTGTTCTATTCAATAAAGGCAGCGAATTCATTCTATTCAATTTTGTTCTATTCAATTCTATTTTCAATAGACTATAATATAGCTTAATAGAACAGCAGTTTCAAGTTTTTCTAATTTAGCTTCAATTTCACTACATCAGTTAACTGTTCTACATTTTTTCCATTAACAATATTTAGTAAAGTTTGGGAAATAACCACTTTGTTCCTCTTTTACCACCGTTCTTATTCTCATTTCCGACCTTCTTCAAGAAATAAAGACCCGATAACAGCAGATCACAATAGAAATTGGAACGAAACTAATGCAAAACAAGGCACGCCGCACACAATAATTCGACAATTATTTACTGGTTAAACCTATAGTCAAGGTAAGTGAGATTGACTCCAACTTTCTCATCGTTATAAATTGTATTTCCTATCTTATACAGACCATACCAATACGAAAGTTACATCTATTGGAGTATAACTAGGTCACTGTACCGAACACGACTAACATACATTCGAACTAATCCTCTTATTTTAATTAGTTTTGAACTAGTCTCTCATGAACATGCATAAATAACTGACAACTACATTTCCTCAACACCCTAGAGTCAGTTGATAATCTCTGGGATATAATTATTAGGTTATGTCTATAGTAATACTGTGTCGTTATAATTACAATTCTCAACTAGAATAACCTCTAGAGGAATTGAAATAAAAGTTATATAGGTACTTTTATCATATTTTAAATACGAATTCGAGGTATAACTGTCATCAAAAAGTTAGGCGGTTTCGTCTGTCTCTTGTACCTTATACGTGTTGTAACCTAATAAGAGCTGATATTATATAAAATATTTATTGTCTCTTTCAATTTTGAAAAATAATCTAAGCATAGCTAAATAACAACTCTAAATGACAACATCAGCTGTTGGAGCGCACAAGGAGCAGACGAAACCGCCTAACGTTTTGGCGTCAGCTATGATCGTGCCTACACACTACACCTTGTATATACCAATTCATTTTCAGTTCCCAGTTGCATTAATAAGCAGTATGTCATGTATAGGACATAAACATAGAAACAAATTAGAAGAAGAAGAAGAAGAAGAAGAAGAAGAAGAAGAAGAAGAAGAAGAAGAAGAAGAAGAAGAAGAAGAAGAAGAAGAAGAAGAAGAAGAAGAAGAAGAAGAAGAAGAAGAAGAAGAAGAAGAAGAAGAAGAAGAAGAAGAAGAAGAAGAAGAAGAAGAAGAAGAAGAAGAAGAAGAAGAAGAAGAAGAAGAAGAAGAAGAAGAAGAAGAAGAAGAAGAAGAAGAAGAAGAAGAAGAAGAAGAAGAAGAAGAAGAAGAAGAAGAAGAAGAAGAAGAAGAAGAAGAAGAAGAAGAAGAAGAAGAAGAAGAAGAAGAAGAAGAAGAAGAAGAAGAAGAAGAAGAAGAAGAAGAAGAAGAAGAAGAAGAAGAAGAAGAAGAAGAAGAAGAAGAAGAAGAAGAAGAAGAAGAAGAAGAAGAAGAAGAAGAAGAAGAAGAAGAAGAAGAAGAAGAAGAAGAAGAAGAAGAAGAAGAAGAAGAAGAAGAAGAAGAAGAAGAAGAAGAAGAAGAAGAAGAAGAAGAAGAAGAAGAAGAAGAAGAAGAAGAAGAAGAAGAAGAAGAAGAAGAAGAAGAAGAAGAAGAAGAAGAAGAAGAAGAAGAAGAAGAAGAAGAAGAAGAAGAAGAAGAAGAAGAAGAAGAAGAAGAAGAAGAAGAAGAAGAAGAAGAAGAAGAAGAAGAAGAAGAAGAAGAAGAAGAAGAAGAAGAAGAAGAAGAAGAAGAAGAAGAAGAAGAAGAAGAAGAAGAAGAAGAAGAAGAAGAAGAAGAAGAAGAAGAAGAAGAAGAAGAAGAAGAAGAAGAAGAAGAAGAAGAAGAAGAAGAAGAAGAAGAAGAAGAAGAAGAAGAAGAAGAAGAAGAAGAAGAAGAAGAAGAAGAAGAAGAAGAAGAAGAAGAAGAAGAAGAAGAAGAAGAAGAAGAAGAAGAAGAAGAAGAAACATTATTATTCCTTTTTCCTGGAAACCACCCTCCCTACTTCTAACTCATTTCCCCAGAAAACAATGATTTGTATAGTCTGTCCAAGAAAAGAAGACCCTCTGGCAAGTTGAGAAAATGACTCCAGCTCTGTCAATATCGGTCCAAAATTTTTTAATTTTGTTTCAAATTGTAGGAAATATTCTGATCTACAATTTACGTCCAAATTAAAAATTTTTTAACCAATATTGACCGAGCTACAGTAATTTTCCTACTTTGCCAGAATATCTTCATTGCTTGGACAGACTATACGTGTGCTTCAAGTTTTTTGCTCAAAGTGAATTTTGTATGCAAAGTTCACTCAATCGACGTGACTTGGGGGAAAGTTCAATTTTATTTTTGAGGGAGAGGGGTAGTAAACACGCTTCCAACCTTCAAAATATTGTAATTTCAACCAAATTTGCTATTATTTTACGTGAAAACTCAGGATTTCTACTTTAATTATTGCAGCAACGTGAGAAGCGAATTTATGAGCTTTCAAAGTTATTCGCCTTAGCTTTGGCCACGATCTGCAACAAATATTCCAAATCTAACTTTTGATATAGTCTGTCCAAGCAAAGAAGACATTCTGGCAAGATGAGAAAATGACTTCAGCTCAGTCAATATTGATTCAAAAGTCAAATCAAAATTCGGTCTTAAATTGTCGATCAGAATGTTTCCTACAATTTGAGACCGAATTCATAATTGTTGAACCAATACTGACCGTGCTAGAGTAGTTTTCCCTTCTTGCCAGAATATCTTCTTTGCTTGGACATACTATATTTTTAAGAGTTGTTTATTAACTGGTGACATATAACGACTAGAGTAGATTTGATTTTGATCTAGGGTACGTGAGAATATTATTCCATGACTAATCATGACATTTCAATTAAAATTAAATAAGTAGGATTTAAAAGTTCAAATATAAATAGTGAGCCGGCGATATTCTAGTTAATCCCCATCTTGATTAGGCTAGAGCTGTATCAACATGATTGAATTTCGTAACAAAATCAACTAGAATAAATTGTAAGATACAAGAGTTTTCATTTTTTGACTAAGGCTACTTATCAGTGTAGGCTATATTATTCAATTAAATCAAATCTCAATCACAGAACCCTTCAAAATAATGAATTATCTAAAAAGGTACTGTGATTGATATTTCATTTAATAGTTTACATGAATAGTTTGAATCAATAAACTCACTCTTTGTTTAATTCACAAGTATATTATAGTACTTCATGAAGATACTATGGTTTTATTCAACTCAATATAAGAAACTCTGATGTGTGGAAGAAAGTACCAGTCAACAATGATGATTCCATTAATCAATCTCACTGACGGCTCGTGCCCACGAAACAGGTGAAGTGCTGTACAGTAAAAGATACGAGCACTTCATCTGTTTCATGGGTACGAGCCGCCAATGATCAATCTTCAACAGATTTTTGTAAGCATCGCAATACAATCAGCCCAGTTTTCTTGAAAAAAATTATAGTTTTCACCGTTTTATCAAAATTTAGACCAATTTATAGGCAGTGGAAATAGAATAGAATATAACTGTTTATTTTATAGAATATAAATACTACAATATATATAACTATACAATCAGTGAGAATAAAATCGAACAATTTATTCTATAGAATATCACTATTCTAGTCTATTCAATTCCCACTGCTTGTAGACTACAATACACATGACGTAACTAGACTCCCCCAAGCTATAAAATCCCCGGACTTCCTGTCAAGACAGACTGAAAAGAGCTTTTAACAGTAGTGAATAATTAACTGGGCCTCGATTCTAATCGATTTTCAAAGTAGCAAAGCGTGGGCTATGAGTCGATAAATCCCCCTTGCTCTCCCCCCCCTCCCCCCCAAACATGACCCCATATAACCCCATGCTTTCTGATGCGTGACCATTGTCTCATAACAAGGATTTGTGTTATGTGCACTCTATGAGAGAGTCCATCTATAGTGTTATGTGCACTCAATAGAAGAGTCCTTCTATAGTTTTACTCTTCTATAATTTCATTCATGTATTAAAAAAGAGCCGAATGGTAGGCAGAGGATTATTTTACGCATAGAAATTATTGTAATTTACTATTGTTTTGTACCCTGGAATGATCAAGCGGAAGTAGAAACTATTCTGTTTCAATTTTATGTTGAGTGATAACCTTTTCGCTAAGCTCATGCTGGTTTAAACCCAGAGTACTGTAAAAGACTATAGAAGAATAAATTATTATTTCCATTTATAATCTATATGATTGTATCGTTGTACGTAAGCTTTACATTATAATAAAGTCTCTGATCATATTTATTATACTTTCAATTCATTATGATTCCTCAGTAGATTCCATTCAATTGGAATTATAATATGATAACATCATAAATGTGCATAATTACAATTATTAAACTTATATCTGATAACTGGATACTATACGAGTTATTAAAACTAGTATATTCGTTTGCTATTGTAACCTAATTAATCTTTAATTATTTTGTTTGCTGTTTGAATCTCCATTTTGTAACGTTTGTACAACGAACCACTAATCGGGGAGGAGCTTAGAAGCCCTCCAAGCCTAGGCCAATGGCAGACGTTCACTGTGATTGGTTCAAGCGTCTACCAATAGCAGCGCTTGACCGTTTTTATAAATGCCACTACTCTTTACTTTGAGTTTTAGTTTACCAGAAATAGATCATGATGTAGCAACCGAAACCGGTAACTCGATTTCAAATAAATCAGTGATTTGTCAATATCTCATCTTTTCATTTAATATAGATAACTATCAGAATATGAACTTCACTACTACCATAAACTAACTACTTTAGATTGTCTAAGTCACTGGCGGCTCGTGCCCACGAAACAGGTGAAGTGCTGTACAGTAAAAGATACGTGCACTTCACCTCTTCCGTGGGTACGAGCCGCCAGTGCCCAGTACGCCAGTAAGTACAATCTACTTAGACTCTTATAGTCCGCGCAATCTATGTTGACTGTTTTTCTCTTCACCCGGGAAATAGCTGCGTTGCCAGATTGTGTGAAATTGGAACATCTTCAAATTCGCGATTAAACCCCATATCTAGACGTAGAATTTTATCCTTGATATGCCAGTAGTATTAAAAAAGTTCCTAGGTAGAAGGATTCAAAGGAAATTTGATTTTTTTGAAAAAATTGAAAAATTGCGAAAATATTACTTTCTTTTTTATATCACTTCTCTCACAATCATGAGTTTGTAGTAAAAAAAGGTTTTTTATAACAAAATGACAAAGAGAATTCGATCTTTCTAATTGTTTTTGAATTTTCTATATCCGACCAATAATTATGTTTCAATTAATGAATATGTTTGTCAATGTCGAGTCTACTCGAACAGAAAACATGAATTTTTCTATGATCTAGAAACTTTTTTGTTTGAGAAGATAAGTGGGTGGTGGAAGCGAGAAAGTTGTTCAAAAACAATTGAAATTATTTTTCCAAATGTCGAAAATAGTCGGAAGATCGTAATTTGGCCTCTCAAGAGTTTCAAAGTAAGGAGAGCGGTATATGCATGAATTATTGTATGTTAAAGATTGGAGTTATTGAAGCTAATCGACTTGGATATTCGAGCTGCAAACAGCTGGTTTATCATAAAAATTGTGAGTTTCACAACACCGCGTGATTTTTCCGAAGCTACGCTGTCACTTTTAACATTCAGTTGAATGTCTTTGCGTAAGGAGAAGTTTCAATTTCACGCAAAATGACAACGTAGCTATTTCTCGGGTGGAGGGGGGTTTCGTCAACTTAGATTGCGCCGACTATAGTTGATTGTCTTTGCTAACTACACAAACTATATAACCTATAGTATACAAAGTATATTAGGAACATTACAGGATGAGATAGTTTCAACGCTCATTTTTTCCATAAATTTCACACAAATACGACAAGCTAACACCAACGAAAGGGAAATTGGATAAAACCTTTCAAAGACGGAGTAAAAAAATGAGAAATATGATTTATACGGGCGTGGCCTGCACAATTTCCGCTGAATTCAAGCGAAAGTTAGCATTAGTGGGCTTTGTATGGTTGAAAGTAAAATAGGGTAAGTAGTGCACTATAATAATAAAATACTACTTTTAGACTACATTAATCGACTAGGGAAGAGTTGGTTCACAATGCGCCATGAGGCATGGTTATGATACCAATATTTTGTGCAGGGGAAGGAGAAGGTGTATGAGAGAAAATGAATGAATAAGAGGTTAAAGAATACGAAGGAGGAAAAGGAGGATGAGAGGAAGAAGTTGAAGGAGGAGGAGGAGGAGAAGAAGAAGATGAAAAAGTAGGAAAAGGAGAAGAAATAGTACGGGATGGAGAAGATGGAGATGGAGTACGAATGAGTAAGAGAAGAAAAAGAAGTAGGATGAGGTACAAAGTGAGAAGAAGAAGAAGAAGAAGAAGAAGAAGAAGAAGAAGAAGAAGAAGAAGAAGAAGAAGAAGAAGAAGAAGAAGAAGAAGAAGAAGAAGAAGAAGAAGAAGAAGAAGAAGAATACGACGACGACGACCAAAAAAATGAAGGAAAAGATGGAGGATGGATAGATAGATAGGAGGAGTGAGAGAAGAAGTAAATTGGGAAGAGGTAGAGATTGCAAGAAAGAAGAGGGAAAAAGACAAAGAAGAAAGTGAAAAATCAGAAAGAGGGAAGGAGATGAGGGTAAGAGAAGTATAGAAAGAAGAATATTATTTATGGTGAAAATGACAGAGAGAATGAGTGAATGTGGTGGAAGGGGAGAAGGAGCCTATGAAATAGGAAATATACGAAAGGAGATAAAAATATGAATAGGTGAAAAATTACCTTTGAAGTTTAAGGTACAGTAACAGAGAATATTTGGTTGAAGAAATAAAACAAGAAACAGAAAGATAAGAAGGAGGAGAGCAAGAAAAAGGAGAATGAGGAGGAAGAGGAGGAGAAGGTGAAGGGCGAAATCGATTTGGAAAAATGAAATTGAGATTAGAAAAAGCGGGGAAGAATGATCTTCAATAACTAACTTTATGAAGACATAAGGGAAGAATAAAGGAGACGAAACTTACGAAAATAGATGTGAGTGAGATAGAAAGGAGGATACCGGAGAAAGAAAAAGTACAGAGAAACATGGAAGTAAGAAAATAAAGAAGAACAAGCAATCACCTTGTATTAGAAGAGCAAGCCCACCCATTCTTTGAACTGTACCATACAACACGATCCTACTTTCACTTGCTAATGAAAAATTGTTACTTCTTCATGGTACTATGCGTTTCAGGTAAAACTAACCTCAAATTACATTACATTCTAAACGAGAATTCTGGTTTGAATCGGAACTAAAAAATATCTTCCGATGGAAAAACCAGATTCATATCCAACCTTAAATTACTTTACATTCAAAACGAGAGTTCTTGTTTGAATCAGAACTAAAAAATCAGTCCATTAGTTTTGCAAACCTATTGCAAAAAAGCAGTCTATTATCATAATATTATAGTTACGATCTTTTCTAATGATGTTTTTTTTATATGATATTGAACCTTCTCTATATATCCCAATTGCTTTTGGAACAAGAAACAGACAGTATTTTAGTTTGAGTAAAAAAGTGAAGTCTAGTCACAGTTCATGCAAGCTGAGAAAACACGCCGTCACTATACACTTTACATTGTGGCGAGGTCTCTTCTCACGAACTGTTACACAATTATTTTTTCAACAAATTCTTCATGAAGTCCTACCCATAACTAGAAACAGATTTTAAAATATCAGAGTATATATTATTTTTGTGAGGTGTCTATTGTACTTCCTCTATACATATTTCCTAAGATACGTATTTATATATGTATCACTAATATACCTATAATACCTAATATAGGTAATTATACCTAATAATACCTACATACCTAATATACATATTTATTTTCCTATACATATTTCGATGAAGATACATGATATGAAACATGATACAGAATACCAAGTACTATTTACTAGTATTAAATGAAACAATTAAAACCAAATAGGCCTATTACGTTTAATGATGATATAGTCTGTCCAAGCAAAGGAGACATTCTGGCGAACTGGGAAAATAACTCTAGCTCGGTAAATATTGGTTCAAAAGTTATAAATTTGTTCTCAAAATGTAGATTAGAATGTTTCCTAAAATTGAAAACCAAATTGAAATATTTTGAACGAACATAGACCGAGCTGGAGTCATTTTCACATCTTGCCAGAATGTCTTCTTCGCTTGGACAGACTATAACAGGCGTTTCAATTCTATTCCCGATTCAATCAATCTTTCAATTCATACATAATCTTGTGTATCTACTTAAATAATTTGTCTTCTTTGAAGGAAATTGAAGAATGGTGGATGAACGGCTATTGAAAGAAACCGTCATAAGAATATTAGTATCGTAGCCGACTCAAGGAACGCCCCTCTCCAATTCTATTGGTGGAAGCCATTTTCAACGTCAGTTGACAGCTCTCCCTCCTCAAACAACTTCGACCAATCAGGTTCGAGTACAAGTCCACGCCCACAACGCGCTCCCATTGGCTGTTTCCACATTCCAATACGTCACCAAACAGAATCCATTTTCTTGAACGAAACGTTTAATGTTTGTGTAGTTGATTATTTTAATTGGGTGTTACCAAATTTCAACATGAACGTCATCAAACAGAACCTATTAACTTAATCGTTCAGTGGTTGAACAAATTGTCTGTTTGATAATAGAAACTATAACTGCCATACGGTGGAAACTATTCAGGGAACTCACATTATTGGAAATCCATTTTCGCAATTCACAATTGTAATCACCCTTGATTGCGAAATAATTATCTTTCAAGCAATTTTGAAAGGGAATTTCCTGCAATATTCAAATTCTTATTGGAAATACCAGGTGTGTATAACGTGAGAGATAACATGAGATTCTCTGCAATAATTGCTAAATTTGAATTTTAGCCAAATTCAAAATTCAAAATTGCGAATTTTGAATTTTAGCCAATTTGAATTTTACCAAATTTAAATTTGGTAAATTTGAATTCAATTCCCAATTATTACATTATTAGGTCTAAATTGTTAAGCGTCAAATTGTTGTTTTCAAGTGTGTACGATAGATAGGGATCGATTAGTTCAGTGTTCGATTAGTACTAGCAAAGACAATGTATTATTATTAATACATTGTCTCTATTATTATTAATAATACACTGTTATAATGATACATTGTCTCTGGTACTAGATTACTTGTTTCAAACTACTTACTTTCGTAATTTAAGAAATTGAATAGGGTGTTTCTTAATATGTTAAGTTTCTTAAAGTATCATCCTACTGGAAAAATGAAGACTTCTACATTCTTCAATAATTTTGAAGGTTCGTAGCACTAATTAATGTCCTAAAATTTAGTTTCAGACGTTATATCAATAACTTTGTACTCACTATAGTGTGACAAGGATTGATGATTTTATTGGAATAAATTACCTGTAACAATAGAGAGAACAATCCATTAACCAAATGAAAGAAACAGAGATGGAGAATAGTAAACTGATATCTATTGGAAAATACAAGATTTTTCAAATTCTCATGAGATAAAACTATCATTAAGTTAAGATAAAGGCCTAGTTGTAAAAATTTTTTAAAAATTGGTGAATTGATTAATTTGGATTAACCTAGTTGCTCTCAATTCAAAATTTAATAATTTGGAATTCTCCGTGACTATAAATTTGTACTCACAAATTTGTGTGACAAGGTTGATGATTTTATTGGAATAAATTACCTAGTAACAATAGGAACTCAATTCATTAACCAAATGAAAGAAACAGAGATGGAGAATAGTAAACTGATATAGTTATTGGAACCAATACAAGATTTATCATTTTGTGAGATAAAACTATCATTAAGTTAAGATAAAGGCCTAGTTTAATATAACCTTTACTATTATAACTTTATTGGTAAACTATGCAATTTACCAACATTCCTTTCATAATGGGACTATATACGTGTCATACAATAAATAGAAATACATCTAATTAAGTTTGTTTTCTTAAACATAATTACACATGATAGTATATCCTTTTTGATCTAATAACCAAAACAAGAGGGCTTCCGTATGAGTCACTTCCAAGTTCATACACAACTTTAACAACCCTCAGGGGTGATACAAAAGTATGAATCCATCATAAATTAGGGACGAAAAACCGGAAACAGTCAGCACATGTTGGGGTGAAACAAGTTTGCTATTGTTCGGGCAAGCTGAGAAGATACGCCGTTACAATACATTTTAAATTGTGACGAAGTGTCTTCTCAGTATGCGCAAACTGTGACAGCAAAAACTAATTCTCACACTTCACTAGTAGTAGACTTTTGTAAATTTCAACCAAGATTTCGAAAATCTAGGTTGGGAACTTACCTTGGTGAACAAAAAATTGTGAAAAATGTGACGGAAGTAGCTAACGAGCTCTTAGAACAGAACAGAACTGAAAAGTTCGTTTCAGAACAGAACAGAAACGAACAGAACTGGAATTGAAAACAAGATTTTTGACAAAAAACAAAAAGTTTTTCGAACATTAATTTTCTTCCAAAAACTACCCTAACTAGCAATTATTCACTTCCTAGACTGTCAAAAAGACTACCCAATTAGTAGTAACGAAATTCTCCGATAGAGAAAAACACTTCAATAGGGAATAATACCAACGTTATTTAGAAATAGATACTCGTATCTCTCACCAGTGTAAGAGATGAATACTTTTAAATCAACTCACGTCGGAAGTGAGTAGGCTATTACTCAATTAGTCTTTCTCCACTGAGGCATAGAACTAGGCCTATACTATATCCATTGATCCATTGTTATAGCACTGGCGGCTCGTGCGCACGAAACAGGTGAAGTGCTGTACAGTAAAAGATACGGGCATTTCCCCTGTTTCGTGGGCACGAGCCGCCAATGTGAGATAGTTCTATGCACTAAATAAGCTTCTATTGAGTAGAATGTTTGTTTTTTCTAAGATGAGTAGAAGCTGAGATAACTCAAAATAGTCAGGATTGAGAATTTTGAGAAGGATAATTTATTAATATTGTAGGTAAATTCTGTAGTAAACTTGATTTTTTAAAAAAAGTCTTAGAATGCGTGATTATCATTATCAGAAGGATAGATACTTATTTTGTCTTAGTGCTACTATATTCATTAAAACTTTAAAATAATTCAATTCAAAGTATTTGAATTATTTCAAAACTTTAATACTTGTTCTTGATTGACTATGAATCAGTAGATCACTTATGATCCTTTATATCCTTATATCCTTTCACTGAAAAAAAAATAAATGAATAAATTCAAAGCTACAAAGCTGTAGTTCCAGTAAGAGAGACAACAGCTTTGATGTTGTTCAAAAATCATCATGCTTATAAGTAATAGTAATAGAAGAAATAATCTATAATAATAGAATTGAAACAGCTATTTTGGGAACTATAGTGCAAATGAGGAAATAAATTTGATTAAGATTTGGTAATACTGTAACATCACGATAATGGTACTCTGCAACACTGGCGGCTCGTACCCACGAAAAAGGTGAAGTGCCCGTATCTTTTACTGTACAGCACTTCACCCGTTCCGAGCCACGAGCCACCAGTGCTCTGCAACAGTTCTCTACACAGATATTCCATCCAATATTATTTGTAAGTTTTACAGACAAATATTACACTTCTTAGAAAAATTCTGTTTCAAAAACCAACAAACCAACTCAAATTATGAAGGGAATTGAATTTCTTCCTTTCCAAAAAAACTAATGAAGCCATGAATGCATGAACAGTCGAAAGCATCTCAGAGTAGTTTTTGAGCATCCTAAATAACAAGTACCGTTAAAAGCAATTTAGACCCGATGTACACTGAGGCGACTGAGTAATTTGTTTTCATAATTAGGTTGAGTGTAAATTGAAACCGCGGAATGAGGAATACAATTACTACGATGGGAAATGATTAGATTAGTTTTTGAAGGTGTTTAGAATATAATTGAATTCACAGTTGAAATAATTCAAAAGTTCGAGTTTCTTGAAAAATGACAATGCTTCCATTGTAGCATAACAAAGTGCGGTACAATAGTTGCAGTGAATAGGTTTCCACTGATATATTTCCTTTTTCTCAGGGCTAATTTTGTACTTATCAAAGTTTTCAATAAATGTAGATCTCAGTACCATTTACAAATAATTTTTATTTCTATATTACATGAGTATTGAGATCTATATCTATTGAAAACTTCCACTAATACAGTATCTATGATCACTCATTCCCTCTAATATATATGATCCAACAAATATGCCCTCAATTCTAAATCAATGTTCCATAGTATTTCACCATCAGGAGTCAAAATTTGTGTATAATTCAAGTTTTGAGTGTGAACATACCCTATTTATTGAATATTAATATCAACTAATCAAAATTAGAAAATACTTTTTGGACTTTGCATGTGTTTCTATTTCGTGAATAAATAAATATGATGAGTGATCAATCTATCATCCGGAAACTAAATTTGCAGCAATATCAACTGTTGATAATAATATCGTAACAAAAAAGAAATATAAATATTCATTATTAACGCAACTACTTTTGTTATCTCTATCTAACATTAGCATACTAAATTACATGAGCTTCTCATCACTGCCGGCTCGTGCCCACGAAACAGGTGAAGTGCTTTACATAAATAGATACGGGCACTTCACCTGTTTCGTGAGTACGAGCCACCAGTATTTCTCATACGTTCGATGCATTAAAATATGTTAGTTATTAATTCTCATTCGATTTTTCAAGCACAATTTATATTTTTGAGAACCCAGCTTTTGGAGAATAAACATAAGCTTTTGGAGAATTTTTGAACATAATGTTCCTATGCTGAAACTAGAGACGTAATTCAACATTAGAACATTTCATGAAATGCAACATTCATTTTTTCGACTTTAAGCTTCTTTCGAATAAGATCTTACATATCAGAGACTTCTACAACTCCTCAAATTTATCTTTTACTTTTCTCCTCCTTTTTCTTCTCTTATAATCTATTTATCATCTTTCATTTCTGTAAAACAAATCTCCTCCCACCATCTCAGCAACTTCTTCTTCTTCTTATTCTCCACCACCTTCTTCTTCTTATTCTCTACCTCCTTAAACTTCTTCTTCTTCTCTTACTAACTTCCCTAACTTCTTCTTCTTCTTATTCTCCACCACCTTCTTCTTCTTATTCCTACCTCCTCCTATTGGGAGTCGAGCGAGCTTCATATCACAATTAAGCACCTTTTTGAGAGAATGACGGAGTCTGTTCGGCATTAGAGCAAACACATGACAGCTTCCCCTTCACCCCTTCATCTATCCTCTTGATAATGTAATGAATTTTTACGCTCATCTAGTTTGTATTTATTTCTGTTCCATTTAGGAGTATGATTATAGTTACTTTCTCAATATGTGTATAGGCTATAGTATAAGACTTGAGTTTCAATTATTACACTCCTTTCCATTTACATTACTGTGCACCAATTTTATTCCATTTAGCTTAAGTTGATTAAAATTTGACCGACTCTCTACAGATTGTTATCACTTAGTATTATCTATAATTATTTATTATTATTCGCTATCTAATCCATTTGATCATTCTCCCCAATTTAGTTTTGAATTTCGAATCACCTATCATACCATTTTATGGACATTCCATTATCATTATTCCCATCATTCCCACTCATATTAATAATTATTCTCTTTACATAATTTAATAGTATGAAATTTCCAATAGAATAAATACTTAGTACCGTAGTCGTAAAGATCAGAAAATATTCGCCCATGGTTGAGTGTTAATGGGAGAGATGTCTTTGAACATCTCCAAGAATGGACATTTATATGTCTAAACTCCGCCATTTTATGTAGATACAGCACAAATTTATATTACCGTTAGCTTATTGAATCCTACATCTGTCTCATTTTGCAAGTTTTCATAGTTTATAATTAGCCAACTTATGCAAACCATAATGTAATTAGTGTAACTTTCATTTATTTTTATTCATAGGATTCGAATTATTGTATTATGTAATCTACATGAATAAAGTGATTGAATCTGAATCTGAATCCTTCTTCTTCTTCTTCTTCTTCTTCTTCTTCTTCTTCTTCTTCTTCTACTTCTTCTTCTTCTTCTTCTTCTTCTTCTTCTTCTTCTTCTTCTTCTTCTTCTTCTTCTTCTTCTTCTTCTTCTTCTTCTTCTTCTTCTTCTTCTTCTTCTTCTTCTTCTTCTTCTTCTTCTTCTTCTTCTTCATCTTCATCAACTCTTTTCCTTTTTCCTCTTCACATTCTTCTCTTTTCTCGAATAAGGAAATCTGAAAAGATTCGACTGCTAGAAGGCAATATCAACAAAAGAATTGCTGAAGACAATATACAGTATATGACAAACAGCTAGCATCCTTTCAATGAATAATTTATAAACTTTTCGACAAAAATGTCTCCACCAACCAGCTTTCACCATCTGATAAGAAACTGAACGCGCGTGAAACGAAATTCAGCTTTTGCAATAAATTTTAGAAGCAATGCACATAGTTTAGAGCCAACAATATATTTGGCAAAACTGACATATGGCCTCCCATAAATTACGGTGCTATACGATAAATACACGCTGCATATATTTATATTTTCCACACAAATATCGATATATTTTGGTACAAAGAACATATATTTATAGTATGCATATTTTCGTACAAAGGACATATACTTGTATTTATACTATGCTATGATATATTTCGGTGAAAATATACTCATAACAAATATATTTATATAGTCTGTCCAAGCAAAGAAGAGCCTCTGGCAAGATGAGAAAATGACTCCAGCTCGGTCAATATTGGTTTAAAAATTATTAATTTTGTACAAATCGTAGGTAACATTCTGACCTACAATTTGAGACCAAATCAATATTTTTAGAACCAATATTGACCGAGCTGGAGTCATTTTTTCATCTTGCTAGAGGGTCTTCTTTGCTATACTATGCATTGACTGCACAAAACACGTACGAAGCCTTGCATATGCAGATGACAGAAATTCTGCCAAAAATGGTGGAGAAATTTGTTGAGCCAATAAATCATTCAACCACTGGCGGCTCGTACCCACGAAAACAGGTGAAGTGCCCGTATCTTTTACTGTACAGCACTTCACCTGTTTCTTGGGCACGAGCCGCCAGTGCATTCTACTAGATTATTTCACCATGTGAACTGGTATCCATCCGAAAAGAGAGAGACAAGGAACATTACTATTATGCTATTGGAGAAGGATAGGGAAATAATGAAGGGAATATTCTCATTTCCATTATACTTAAAACTTCTCTAAATAGCATTTAAAAGTAGAATAAATTCAATTTCACCTGATTCTTTGATGAGAACAATAAAAGAGAGAGAGAGGAAGAAGATAAAAATGATGATGAAAAGAGAGAAGGTGGAGGAGGGGAGGAGAATTTCTGTTTAATCCAGATTATAACGTACCAATAATGTGAAAAATTATTGTGGTCTCTCAAAGCAGAAAAGACATTCCGGCAAGATGGGAAAATGACTCCAGCTCGGTCAATGTTGGTCCAAAAACTATACATTTGGTCTCAAATTGTAGGAAACATTCCAATCTACAATTTGAGAACAAATTTTTAATTTTTGAACTAATTTTGACCGAGCTGGAGTCATTTTTCTATCGTGCTAGAATGTCTCATTTGATTGGACAGACGATAACAATTGAAAAACTAGCTTTTAAGTTCAAGCAAAGTTGAATAAAAATACTGATTGAAACAAGTTGCGTCGGAAACTTCATATATTCAATTCTAATTACAATATTTTCTTCAACTTGCGTTTAACCTTCTGACCTGCAGAAAGCTAATTACCTGGGAATGACATCACATAGAATAAAGTACATAATCAGGAAAAAGGCACTATCAATTATGTATATCTATTCGTACGGTAAAAGTTTTTTTCAATAATATCTATACAATTTACCTAATTCATGAATAATAGAAAACTTTTACTAAAGAATTCAGATACAGCTTTGGCTCAAAAACTAATCAGTATTAGTTTGTCCAAGCAAAGAAGACATTGTGGCAAGATGGGTAAATGACTTCGGCTCCGTCATTATTGGTTCAAAAATTATAGATTTGGTCTCAAATTGTAGATCAAAATGTTTCCTACAATTTGAGACAAAATTTATAATTTCTGAATCAATATTGACCGAGCTGGAGTCATTCTCCCATCTTGCCATAATGTCTTCTTTGCTTGGACAGACCATAGAAATACGGTGTAATAGAATATCTATACAATGGAACCTTTGAAGAAAAAAATACTCGTTTGTGCAGAAAAATATTAATTTGTTAGAGCTGGCGCCAAATATCAAGGCGGTTGTCAAATGACTATTATGACGATCAGCTCTGTTGAGACAGTCGGTGAGCGGTCTGCTAGATCATATCAATTCAAAAACAGCCTCAGCAAACCGTTTCGGTCTTACAGACAGCTTTTACACTGTTCTGACAGAGCTGAGCACCAATAAAGTTATTTGCGAACCGTCTCAATTTCTGGCACCAACCATTGAATATCCTTCACAGGTGAATCTCAGTATACAACATTCAATTTTGAAGTGAAATGTCTTGGAATAATATTCAGGCAATACAAGGAAGAACAAAGAAAAGAAAGTTTGGAAGGAAACATTCAGTTTCACTTGGATTTGCATGTTTCATGAGGTGTGACATAGGTGCTTTTTAGCGGCTGAAAACAAATCTTTTGATCGGAAATATTGAAAGGCACACGGAATTACTTTCTAAATCGATGTATTCATCGTTTCCAAGTTGAAACCTAACGCTGTTTCTCAATACGGTGAAGTGAAACCTACAAATTTGACTATTGAAAATAATTTGTATAACGTTTTTGGTAGAGAGGCTCATTGTGGTGGATTCCATCTTATCTTATCTCAACTCATCTTATCTTCAGCGCGTGACATACAAAATTTTTAATCTTTGTAAAATATCTACATTGATCAATTTATTTTTGTGTTGGTCACCCATCCAAGTGAGGTACACAGTGTGTGTAGCTTGAAGTCTTGAACTCCCAACTACCGCTCTCACCGAGGGATAAAATTAAATCAAAAGATGTGTTTCTACGGTTCAATTTGAGTTGCCTTTCAAAGTGAATTATATTCAATAAGAAACACAAGACTGTTTCTAGATATGATTCATCATAAAATTGGAACAATTATTATAATAATAACAATTATTATAAAAATTAATTGAACTATTATTATAACAATCAATTATTATTGGAACAATTATTATAACAAATTGAACAATCGAATAATTTCAAGGTCTTGTATCATCCAAGAACGTCTCTTTTTGTATCAAATTGTAGTTATCGAATTATTATATATTCTGTGGAATGTGTTTTATTTGTTTTTTTTTAATAAATTTTAACTGCAATCTAGCACTTGGCTAATGAAATCACATTTGGTGAAAAGTCACTTTGTTCTACTAGTGACCCACTCTCACAATTAATATAGTATGGCCGAGCAAAGAAGACATTCTGGCAAGATGGGAAAATTACTCCAGCTCGGGTTATATTGGTTCAATAACTTAAATTTGGTCTCAAGTTGTACAGCAAAATTTCTCCTACAATATGAGACCAAATCTATGATTATTGAACCAATATTAACCGAGCTGGAGTCATTTACCCATCTTCCATCTTGCCAGAATGTATTCTTTGCTTGGACAGACTATATTTATTATATAATGAATTCTTTGTACCTTTTTGAATGTGTAAAATTTAAAGACAATAGAACCGTTCAAACAGCTTCTCCACATACCAATTCCAGAATCATCCATAACTCTCAACACATCAATTCTAGAATCATACTTTACTGATATAAAACATCATGCTTAAATCAATAAGGATGTGTGGTATACAGTAACTAGCCGGCAGGCTCGCTTCGCTCGCCTTCTCCGCCTAGCCAGGGGGCTCCGCCCCCTGTTATACGACAGTATCAGCAGTGTCAGTCAGTCAAACAGGCTCGCTTCGCTCGCCTGCATAACCTCTGTCAGTGTAGGCTGGGACAAACAGGCTCGCTTCGCTCGCCTGCAAATTCCGTTCAGAAGGTATTCAAAACTTATTGAACACAGCATTTCTACACTTAATGTGGACCTGTTCACCAAATTTCGACATTTTCTACCAATTTATTCTCGAAAAATCCAAGAAAAACTCGAAAAATAGTAAAACGCTAATGTTGAGCGTATAACCTTGGGAACTATATCGGACATAGTTTGAAACTTGATTCAATATCTCCAAATTAGTCTATCTATAATCGTTGAACCATTGAATTTACAGTAAGGATTGGTCGTATCAAGGGGGAAGATATGCAACCAGCAATACATCTACGATTTTGAAAAACCTAATTACTGGCGTAACCTTGAACGGAATTCCAAAATATCTTAACACAACATTTCTAGACCTTATCTGAACCTACCTACCAAATATCAACATTTTCTACCGATTGGTTCTCGAAAAAATTGAGAAAACGCCGAAAAACTATAGAAAAACGTAAATATTTGGCGTATCCTTGAAAAGTTCCTAAAATCCGTTCTTAGCGCGCATCTAATTGTCCAACTGTACATGCCTGCCAAATTTTAATGCATTCGGTTCAGGGGATTTTTAGTTCTGGTGATGAATGAATGAATCAGTCAGTCAGTGCCATTTCGCTTTTATAGATTGTAAATCTGTAAATTGTAAATTGTAAATTGTAAAAATGCAGGATTGTGAACGAATCGTAATTATGAAAACTATAGAATACTTCTATACTGGTATTTTATCCACTTCTAATTGCTAAAAAACGGATATAAATCGGTGTATTCCACTGAAAAACACAATTGATTATAGTTCATTTCGCTGGAAAACAAAAACCTGACTTTACTTAATCCGGCCATTACGCTTGTTATAAAACTAGTCATCATACACAAACTAATATTATTAGGTTCGCTTAACCTGATTAGAGCCACCTCTCAATACACTATTGATGTAATTTCCCTCGCAGCGCAACACGTATAAGATGGTGATACAGTTTATTAAAATTTCGAAGTTACATCAAAAGCAGTATAATTCATGACATTAAAGCATGAATCACGTTAGATGCTTACACTAATGTTTTGTTCCAGTACAGTAAATGTCAAAAGTATACTAATCATAATTTGAATCCGTTTCAAATCTCAACATCAAATGATATTAAAATTGAATTTAGTGTGGTATGGTATTTAACCCAAATTCGTAGGTTGAATAAATAGTGATAATCCCCCCTACACATAGACGAATAGTCTTTGAATATGTAACTGTATTACCATTTTATGTACATGAAAAAAATTTAATTCAAATTTGAATTTGAATCTTGATTAGGGTACTGGCTACACCTATTCTTTTCTTGGGGTTCAGTTTCAAATACTAAATTGTAAATTATTCAATAACAACAAAACATTCTCTGGTGTTTTCTGTGGTTGGCTAGCATTCGAAAACACCTATTTTAGGTATTAGGGCCGACTAAAAACTGAATGGATCATAGAGTGGAAGATTGAATTATATTGAATTACTCGTATTAAGTCAAGTCAAAAATTTTTAAAAATTGAAGAATTCCACTACCTTCAGTACTTCTAGCTCTTTCTTATACAACGATTTTAAGGTTTTTTTTTGTTTTTATTGATTACTCGTATTCATATTATTTCATACATTATAAAACTATTGAATTGAACACTACTAGTTAAGTGTAGTGTACACTTAACTTAGATTAGATTAGATTTCTTTATTCTTTATAACTTAGTGAAACGATAAGATAAATACATTACTATTCTTGTTCGTTACCTGATCGATGATATATTACAAAGTATCTGTTACTATTCTTGAAGAATATGTACTATTGACTATAAAAGTAACACTGCATCTGAATTCGATAAATCAATAAATCCCTCAAGTACAGTCTGTCCAAGCAAAGAAGGCCCTCAAAATTAAATTTTGAATTTTAAATTTTAAATTTTAAATTTTGAATTTTGAATAATTTTGAATTTTAAATTTTAAATTTTAAATTTTGAATTTTAAATTTTAAATTTTAAATTTTAAATTTTAAATTTTAAATTTTAAATTTTAAATTTTAAATTTTAAATTTTAAATTTTAAATTTTAAATTTTAAATTTTAAATTTTAAATTTTAAATTTTAAATTTTAAATTTTAAATTTTAAATTTTAAATTTTAAATTTTAAATTTTAAATTTTAAATTTTAAATTTTAAATTTTAAATTTTAAATTTTAAATTTTAAATTTTAAATTTTAAATTTTAAATTTTAAATTTTAAATTTTAAATTTTAAATTTTAAATTTTAAATTTTAAATTTTAAATTTTAAATTTTAAATTTTAAATTTTAAATTTTAAATTTTAAATTTTAAATTTTAAATTTTAAATTTTAAATTTTAAATTTTAAATTTTAAATTTTAAATTTTAAATTTTAATTTTAAATTTTAAATTTTAAATTTTAATTTAAATTTTAAATTTTAAATTTTAAATTTTAAATTTTAAATTTTAAATTTTAAATTTTAAATTTTAAATTTTAAATTTTAAATTTTAAATTTTAAATTTTAAATTTTAAATTTTAAATTTTAAATTTTAAATTTTAAATTTTAAATTTTAAATTTTAAATTTTAAATTTTAAATTTTAAATTTTTAATTTTGAATTTTGAATTTTAAATTTTAAATTTTAAATTTTGAATTTTGAATTTTAAATTTTAAATATTTAAATTTTAAATTTTAAATTATCTATTATCAAAGTATCTGTTACTATTCTTGAAGAATATGTACTATTGACTATAAAAGTAACACTGCATCTGAATTCGATAAATCAATAAATCCCTCAAGTACAGTCTGTCCAAGCAAAGAAGGTCCTCTGGCAAGATGGGAAAATGACTCAAGCTAGGTCAACTTTTGTTCAAAAATTATCAATTTGATCTCAAATTGTAGGAAACAATTTGATCTACCTTCAAGACCACATTTATAATTCTTGAACAAATATTGAGCAAGCTGGAGTCATTTTCCCATGTTGCCAGAAGGTCTTCTTTGCTTGGACAGACTATACCAATTTGATAAACAAATAAACCATATTAGATTAAGAAAGCAAATATAGTGAAGCAGCGTTATATTGTATGAATGATACACCATCCACCATTTTCTTGCTAGCAACCATTTTCTAAGGCCAAACTCACGAAACACTGCCAACCAATCAGAAAAGAGCAGGTGGGGCATGAAGGCGTGTCCAAGCCAAAACCTGAAACATCACCCGACAACTGCTGCCATCTACTGGTTGAATCTGGCGACTTTTCAAATGGATGTCACTGGCCAATCAGAGCGTTGGCTGAGCTTGGAGGCGTGTCCAATGGAAGTTGGAGCAAGTCACCCTATTGCAACTGCCATCAGCTGGCTGAATTCAGAACTACAGAGCTGTATTTAGATGTTTTTCCTAGAATGTTGGGAAGGTCAGTAAAAAATGGCTACAGTCTTGAACTTGTTGTGATTTGGTTTCCAGTTTTTTGCCATCATATTTATATCTAAGATATTAATTCTTTATAGTGGAATTCAATGTTTATGATGATTCCCAATCTAATTATTTCCCGTTAATAACTTATAATTTCTATTTTTTATGTGCAATGGGTCTTTCTAGTGAAAAAATAAATAATAAATAAATGACAATGGATCAATCGATAACTTGCTGAAAATGTTCTGGTTAACTAACAACACTTCCATAAATTGATCAAGCATTTTTTCAAATGGGATCATAAGTATCATTTTTTTCCAGCTGGATCATAAAGTATCCGGTAATGTTTCAATTGTGTTTAATATGTGAACATTCTAATTTTTCATTCATTAATTTTTCGCTATCCTTAAAATCATCTCATCAAATTCTAGTTATAGTTGGTCCAAGCAAAGAAGCCCCTCTGGCAAGATGAGAAAATGACTCCAGCTTGGTCAATGTTGATTCAAAAATTATTGATTTGGCCTTAATCGTTGGAAATCTACTGATCTACAATTTGAGACCAAATCAATAACTTCGAACCAATATTGACCGAACTGGAATCATTTTCTCATCTTGCCAGAGGGTCTTCTTTGCTTGGACAGACTAGAATAATTAGGCCTACCTATCCAATCAAGTTCAAGCAAGGTGTTAATTCACTTTCGATTGAATCTCCAATTGACTCGAATGATGTTCAACAAATTTCAAAGGAGTTGCGATATTTTTTAATAACAACTTCTAAAAGTATAGTTTTATGATGCTTTTTTGAAAAAATTTTCCCTCTCACGGGGGAACCCCTTTGGAGAAGGAAATGGAATGAAACTGGAACCAAGCATATCGTATTTCATTTCTTTTTAAATGAATGCAACAAGAATATTCTCCCTATTAAAATGTTGAAGATTGGTGCAACATGTTTAATTCAACAATTTTCTGAATATACAACATCTACATGAGACCAATAGCTCGTGTTAAAATCAATTACTCTAAAATAATTTATGAATAAATTTTTCAATATTCAACTATTTTTCAACAATTGATCAACAATATTTGATCAAGAATTTGATCAACAATTTTTGATAAAAAATTTGATCAACAATATTTGATAAAAAATTTGATCAACAATTTGTTGATCAAATATTGTTGATCGAATTGTTAATCAAATATTGTTGATCAAATATTATTGATCGAGTTGTTGATCAAATATTGTTGATCAAATTTTTGATCAACTATTGTTGATCAGACAGAATCTTTTCAATTTCAATCGCTTCCATAGTTCGCCTTCGCTTTCCAGTAATACAGGTCTTCTAAATTGTCATAACACAGGCAGCCAGAAAACATTAGTTTCTTGTGCTGAGTTCAAGGCGGGACAATCTCCTCCTAGTAAGAGAAAGAGACCGGAAAAGCGCACCAAGTGTTTTATAGTCTGACCAAGTAAAGATGACCCTCTGGCTAGATTAGAAAATGACTCCAGCTTGGTAAACATTTATACAAGAATAATAAATGTGTTCTTAATAGTAGGTCAAATTGTTCTCTGCAATTTGAGATCAAATGAATAATTTTTGAACCAATAATGACCGAGCTTGAGTCATTCTTCCATCTTGCCAGAGGGTCTTCTTTGCTTGGACAGACTATACTTTTTACTTCATTCGTGGTCATCGGAGCAGTCTGTTTCACAGTCTACTGGCTCTACACTAACCTCAACCAAGGCCTCAACTCTTATTCTTCTTTCCTTCTTCTTTTTTGTCTTTTTTTTCTTCTTCTTCATTTCTTTTTCCTGTTTTCTTTCATCTTCGTCTACTTACTTTTCCTTATTCTTCTTCTCCACAATTTCATTTTTCGTTTCTTCATGTAACTCATTTTCATTCTTCTTCTTTTTCTTCTTCTTCTTCTCTGATTTGTCTTCTTCTTTTTCTTGTTCTCCTTCTTGTTCTTCTTCTTTTTCTTCTTTATTTATTTTTTCTTTCATCTTCGTCTACTTACTTTTCCTTATTCTTCTTCTGCACAATTTCATTTTTCTTTTCTCCATATAACTCATTTTCATTTTTCTTCTTCTTCTCTCCTTTGTCTTCTTCTCTTTAATCTTCTTCACTTTTTTTATTTTTAGCTCTACTTATTTCTCCTTTCATCTTCGTCTACTTACTTTTCCTTATTCTTCTTCTGCACAATTTCATTTTTCTTTTCTTCGTATAACTCATTTTCATTTTTCTCCTTTGTCTTCTTCAAATTTTCTTCATCTTCTACTTCTTTCCTCTGTTCTCCATCTTTTCTTTCCCTTATTTTCTCTTAATATTTCCTCTTTTTCATTTTCCTACTTTTTCATTCTTCCTCTCATTTAAGTTCTTCCTATCCTTATTCCTCTTATTTTTTCCCCTACTTACGTTTTCTTGCTTCTGTCTCTATTTTTATTATCCTTTTCTTTATTTCACTTCTTTCTTATTGGTCCCCCATTTATTTCTTGTTTTTTTCTGTTTCTCTTCGTCTTCTTCTATTAAACTTCTTTTTCTTGTTATTTTCTCCATTCTCAATGTTCTATATTTGATTATCCTCCTTATTTTCTCCATCCTATTCCTTTCTCTTTCATCATTTCTTTGTACTCGCCTTTCTCATCATCATCATCATCATCATCATCATCATCATCATCATCTTCTTCTTCTTCTTCTTCTATTTTTCGCTTTCCCTTATCATTCTTCTTATTCTCCTCTTCTCCCTCTATTTCTTCTTCTACTTCTTCTTCTTCTTCTTCTTCTTCTTCTTCTTCTTCATCTTCATCATCTTCTTCTTCTTCTTCTTTCTTCTTCTTCTTCTTCTTCTTCTTCTTCTTCTTCTTCTTCTTCTTCTTCTTCTTCTTCTTCTTCTTCATCTTCTTCTTTCTCTTCTTCTTTCTCTTCTTCTTCTTCTTCATCTTCTTCTTCTTTTTCTTCTTCTTCTTCTCCATCTTCTTCTTCTTTCTCTTCTTCATCTTCTTCTTCTTCTTCTTCTTCTTCTTCTTCTTCTTCTTCTTCTTCTTCTTCTTCTTCTTCTTCTTCTTTCTTTTCTTCTTCTTCAGCAGCATCATCTACTCCACCAGCTTTCCCACATCCTCACCCTTGATCTTTCTGGATTAAGCTATTTCTTCATTATTTCATGTCCATATATATATATAGTCTGATCAAGCAAAGAAGAGCCTCTGGCAAGATGGGAAAATGACTCCAGCTTGGTCAATATTAATTCAAAAATCATCAATTTGATCTCAAATTGCAGGGAACGATTTGATCTACTATTAAGACCACATTTATAATTCTTCAACAAATATTGACCAAGCTGGAGTCATTGGTCGGACTATACTTCATTTTTAGATACAATAATACTTGGTGTTTGGCTATTTCTCCAACAAGCAGCGCAGCGTTCACGGCTCAACGCACCGAAACATTGCTGTACTCTCTCCAGTCAGGCGTACTTCTTCTAGTTCTTGACCCAGCCTTTCTTCATCCTTCTTGTTGCCACAAAACTGTGTTTTTCCGTGTGTTTGGTTTGAAGAGGACGTGACCTATAGCTACCAGCTACCACAGAACCAACAGCTTCCAAAATTTGAAGGTGGCTTTCACATCGCAACAATAAAAGCAAAGAGGAACCTATACTCCGTCCACTGAGTGTTCGGACCTAAGCTCCTCCTCTGAGGTACTGACGTCATGATCCGACCAGCTTACAAGCGGTCGTAATTGACAGAAACGTATAGAAACTTCTAATCGATATTGGAACTTCAATATCGAATTTTTGAGTGGCCTTAGAAACATTGAAGTTTCAATAGTTGTTCGGCAAAATTTACATCCTACTAACATAAGAACGATCATTATCAATATCACTTGATAGAATTATAGTTGATTGAACATAATCCTTCATAATAATATTTTCGTTATTATTATTTTGACTGCTCAGTTCAAGCCGGGAATTTCAAAATCATTCAACTACACACTACTACAAATTCAAGTATATATAACCTAATCCAAAGTTTAAATATGCAAGAAATTAATCTCATTACTGTATGTTCTTTGAATCAAATAAAACCAATATTTTAAAAATAACTATGTTGTTTTGTTGAAGGTGAAAGAAATAACAAAACATATCCGCCAAAATATCTTCCATAAGAGGTTTGATTTATGTAAATCAGCTGGCAGAGAGATGCAAACACATAGATTTTGATAGATTCCCTGAAAAGTGAAAGGCTTGCGTTTTTTCAGATTTTCACAGCATGACTGTGACCTAAAAAGTAACAGCTGCAGCATGATGACCTTACTTGCCATTGGCTAAAGCCGCCTGCGACGTCAAAATGGGGGAGGAGCTTAGGTCCGAACACTCGGTGGACAGAGTATAGTTCTATTCTATATTAGAGTTATATTATTCTATGATAAAAGCAACAAGCAACCAGCGTAATGAAGTAATAATGCAATATCATCCTAAATATGTCTCCCACTCTATTTCAGCTGATATCGTCCAAAATTGATACGCAATCGTACAGGAAGGAAGCTCATTTACACAAAAGATACGCAAAGTGAGGTTAGATTATTTGACAATGCAGGTAGGTAAAACAGCATTCATTTTAAAATGCTAAGAAAAGTGTGCATTCACTATTTCATATTATGATTGTGTGGTACAGCGTATGCATGGTATTGTACGTATAGTCTGGCCAAGCAAAGAAGAGCCTCTGGCAAGATGGGAAAATGACTCCAGCTTGATCAATATTGGTATAAAAATTATTGATTTGGTCTCAAATTGTAGATCAGAATGTTTCCTACAATTTAGACTGAATCAATAATTTTTGAACCAATATTGACCGAGCTGGAGTCATTTTCCCATCTTGCCAGAGGCTCTTCTTTGCTTGGCCAGACTATATCATGGTGTAATATATTGAAAACCAGCGTATACGACGTGATTGTAGCTTTTCTAACTTTTTTCGAATTGTTCTCGATCTGTACTGTAGTTTAGTATAGTATTTGTTTTGCTAGCCATATTAATTCAACATCTAATTCAAAATCTAAATTCTAATTCCATATTAATTCAGAATGTAATAGCGTTTATTCCAAATTCAATACATTGTTTTTCTTCAATACAATTACATTAACAATTACCTGAACTGAACACATTATGTATCATAAAAGGTGACAAAAACTCAAACAATCAGAATAGTAATACTACTAGTAGTAGTACTTCCAGTAGAATAGAGCATCCTATCCAAATGAAGCTAATAATCAATTCATTTTGAAAGAAGAACTTATCTCAGGGATTACACTCGAGTTGAGTAGCTCTTGAAATATTTATCTTCACAAAAACCAAAACAAACGTCTGTCACTGTTTTACTGGGACTCTTGGGAGAGAGACTCTTGTTGAGAGAGAAAAAACATTTATTAGCTTATTAGGAGACGAAACATCATCAAGAGAAAGAAAGGCTAAGAAGAAGAAGAAGAAGAAGAAGAAGAAGAAGAAGAAGAAGAAGAAGAAGAAGAAGAAGAAGAAGAAGAAGAAGAAGAAGAAGAAAGAAGAAGAAATGGAGAAAATAACAAGAAGAAGAGAAGAAGAAAGAAGAAGAAGAAGAAAGAAGAAGAAGAAGAAGAAGAAGAAGAAGAAGGAAGAAGAAGAAGAAGAAGAAGAAGAAGAAGAAGAAGAAGAAGGAGAGAAGAAGGAGAAGAGAAGAAGAAGAAGAAGAAGAAGAAGAAGAAGAAGAAGAAGAAGAAGAAGAAGAAGAAGAAGAAGAAGAAGAAGAAGAAGAAGAAGAAAGAGAAGAAGAAGAAGGAGAAGAAGAAGAAGAAGGAGAAGAAGAAGAAGAAGAAGAAGAAGAAGAAGAAGAAGAAGAAGAAGAAGAAGAAGAAGAAGAAGAAGAAGAAGAAGAAGAAGAAGAAGAAGAAGAAGAAGAAGAAGAAGATGAAGAAGAGAAGAGAAGAAGAAGAAGAGAAGAAGAAGAAAAGAAGAAGAAGAAAAAGAAGAAGAAGGAGAAGAGAAAAATAAAGAAGAAGTGGGGAAAGAAGAAGAAGATAAAGAAGAAGAAGAAGAAGAAGAAGAAGAAGAAGAAGAAGAAGAAGAAGAAGAAGAAGAAAAAGAAGAAGAAGAAGAAGAAGAAGAAGAAGAAGAAGAAGAAAAGAAGAAAAATCACTATTATTTTTAAAAAAATATATTGAAAAGAAAAGAGGGGAGAATAATTAGGATGAGATTGAAAAGAAAAACTATGAAATGTAAACGTTTCAAATAGATGTTATCTAGGAAGAGAAACCCAGAATAAAAGGAACTGAGAAAGGAATATAATACACAAACACAAAAGAGAGATAAAAGGATTAAACAATGCGCCAGAATAAAAAAAAATGTCCCCGAAGCTACATCATGATGATTAGATCGCGTCGGCCTAAACAAGTCTCCGTGACCTTCCCAAGGTCGAACTCAGCTACAGTCTGTGCAAGCGAAGAAGACATTCCGACAAGATGAGAAACTGACTCCAACTCGGTCAATATTGGTTCAAAATTATAAAATTGACCTCAAATTGTAGGAAAATTCTGATCTACAATTTGAGACCAAATGTATATTATTTGAACCAATGTTGACCGAGTTGGAGTCATTTTTCCATCTTGCCAGAATGTCTTCTTTGCTTGTACAGACTACACTCTCCCCCTCCACCTCTAAAACCTTCCTCACGCTGTCTCTTTTCGGCTTTTGGTACCAGGAGATCATCCTCATGAGAAAGAGTGAGATAAACAGAGAGAGAGAGAGAAAGAGAGAGAGAGAGTGACAAGAAAGACAAGAGAACGATAGAGGAGAGTAATATAAGATGAAAAGAGAAAAAAGAACGAAAATCGAAAAACGAAACCGGATCTAGCGCGCTAACACACAATAATTTTCCCGCGCTTTCAAACACCACCGCCGCCAACTTAAAAAACCCACAACAATAATTTGGAATTCTCACGATTTCTGTAATTTTCTGTACCCACCTACACTAACTACGGTACTCTGTAATTACCGCTATAGACATTGTTTGCCTACGTAAATTGAGTTTGTGAAGGTTTAGCTCATATCGAAATACTAGTATTAAATTGAAAACAAAAATTTACCTATATATCAGCAAAGACAATCTACTTAACAATATTTAACTATGAAGTAGTTCTTTTATAATTTCATCAACTTTATGATTCGATTGATTCATTTATCATCTTCATGCATATTTGAAAATAAATGGAATTTTAGGACACATCGTTTTAAAAGCAATCCATCAACAAAAATCGATAAAATTAATAATATAGTACAAAAATCTTATCTGGTTGCCATGACAAAATTTAAACGTGTTTCATTTTCGTGCTCTAAATTTGAAGTAAAAATTCAATTTTTTCGGCTATGGTGTAGTGATTTTGTGAAGTTCTTCAGTTTTAGTGTTCAACAATGTTTTGGAATCAAAAATTATGTTTTCAAATAAACTTTTTAAAATAACTATAACTCATATCTCCGTTTGTGGAAAATGAGGTTATCTGGCGAAGTGGAACAACCCTTGGGTCTCCCCACTATTAAAAGACATACGCTAAATAAAAATAAGTACAAAAATTAAATAAATTAAAACTAGAACATCAATAAAACAAGTCGGAATAATAGTAATTAATCGGAACTGCACTGATATAAAAAATACAATACTTTATGATGCAATACAATAATTCTATCATAGCACTATCACAATCAACTATTGTGATAACACTGTCACAATTAACTATCAATGAAACAGTCTCAAACAACTCGAAAAACATGAAACAAATAATAGATATTCGTTGATCCAATTGTACAGAATGGGATGCAGGCTTGTGTCCACGAAATAGGTGAAGTGCTGTACAGTAAAAGATGGGGGCACTTCACCTGTTTCGTGGGTACGAGCCGCCAGTGGTGTTATGTAACAGTTTATGGTTGATTCGTTTTAAAACTCACATAAATCGGATTTACAGAAATGTCATCTATTTCATAGCACTGTAGAATTAACTTCATTTTATAGCGTTATGAATTACCGCTTCCTTATTTCAGTCTGTCCAAGCAGAGAAGACATTCTGGGAAGATGGGAAAATGACTCCAGCTCGATCAATATTGGTTTAAAAAACTACGAATTTGGTCTCAAATTGTAGATCAGAATGCTTTCTAGAATTCGAGACCAAATCTATAATTTTTGAACCAATATTGACTGAGCTGGAGTCATTTTCCCATGTTGCTAGAATGTCTTCTCTGTTTGGACAGACTACATTAGTGCTCACGTCTGTAACTGAATACAACAACTGATATACAGTTATACTGTAACTGAATACTATGTAACTGAAATGCATTCAAGCCAATGAGAACGCAGCTCCCATACAATAATTTAGACCAGTAATTGCGTTTACTTGAAAATGCAATTGCACGTTTCAATTCGCAATTTGCCGTCTTTGATTTCAGTTTTAACCTCATTTTACAATGAAATTTCAGGCCGACTGTGATCTAGTTTTCACCCTAATGCTATTATTTACTGCTCCCAGTTTCCTATCAAAGGCGGTCACTATAATTCTAGAGTCTTGTTTGTCACTATAATGCATTATAAGAGACAGTATAATGTAGCATGCTGCAGAATAAAACACACAGTATAATGGAGCATAATGTAATATAATAGCGATGTTCACAAATAATTTAGTCATAAAGCTTTCACACAAAGGCTCAACTATTAAATTGCACTATTTCATTAATTATTATCAATCCATACTCATATGCAACAGACTTAATAGATGTTGTACCCCGTTATTCACCAAACATTTTGATCTGAAATTTCGTGTATGATACATGACAAATGACAAAGTAAACTTCATAGCTATGAAGCAAATAACTGAATTTAACCAATCAGGAGCTTGTTTCAACAAACTTTGTTCAGTTCAAACACTAAATTCTAGTCAAAACCAATGGCGGCTCGTACCCACGAAACAGGTGAAGTGCCCGTATCTTTTACTGTACAGCACTTCACCTTTTTCGTGGGCACGAGCCGCCAGTGGTCAAAACATAATCGAAACCTTGTTCACTATTCAACAAGCTGGCAGAATCTAAATACCCCTGTCCAATTCACCCGAAAATGATTTTTTATATTTTTGAAATTCAAATTCAAATATATTTACTCTTTAGAAACATATTCAATTGAATAATAATAGTTTAACAATATACAGAATGATTGAAAATTTTGGAACCGCCTCAATATTTATTGTACAAAGGTAATTTGATGGTAGGAGACGTAGCGGATAGTTCTAAAATTGAACGTTCTACTCAATTTTGACTTTAAAAATTTGATCCGCCATATTGGATTCAACTTTATTTTTTAATAATATTACACATGATTTCGATTTAGATTTTTATTGAGAAATCGAATGCGGGAAATCGTACAACGATATGTCAAACCATTTCAAAGTTATATTTCAATTATTAATCGGAGATATTTACATCAAATCAGTTAATATGTCAAAAACGGTACAACATATCGATGTGCGGGTTTGAACTTTTAATTTGTATTGAAATTATGTTCATCCCTTCTTTGGGAGATTGACTGCCGTTAGTAAAGACAGTCAGTCGTTTCCCGTTCCTGGAGGAATATTAATTGTTGCATTACACTCTAAAACTAATTAACTGCATGTTATTCAGGGATGTTCTGCATCTAATATTCACTTGGTTGTGAAGACTGGCTTATGGTTGAGAGGATCGACGTGCTAACCACACGTTACCTCTATCCTGATTGATGATTGTTCGCCTTCTGTATGGCCTGTCCGGGCTGGGAGAGCATTCTGGCGGGGTGGGGGTGGCTCCGGCTCGGTCGGTGCTGTGAGTTCTGTTTGGGAATTTATGGCTTTTGGGTCGGTATTGGCCGGGCTGGTGTCGTTTTCCCGTCTTGCCGGGGTGTCTTCTTTGCTTATGAAACTGGCAACTAGCTGGTAGGCCTAGGCCCTTCATAGGGCTGTTACACCATTGACAAACAAAAAAAATTGAAATTATGTTTCCAAATCACGTCATAATATTTAAAATATTGAAAAAAGAAGTTGAGTTCGTATGTTCAGATTAATCACGGAGTGAAAGAGATTTAAGTACCTACCACTGGCGGCTCGTGTCCACAAAACAGGTGAAGTGCCCGTATCTTTTACTGTGCAGCACTTCACCTGTTTCGTAGGCACGAGCCGCCAGTGGTACCTACTATAATAATACCTAAAGACTGACATATACACTGACAATAGATATTGTTCTTACATAGGTTATGTATAGATATAAACAAATGAATAAATTTACATGAGTTGATTTTTGTGCTTACATAAAACTGATTGAAGTGTCAGTTACATTGGATATAAAGATGCGGGTGTTTTTACGTTTCAAGCGGTACCTCCACAAAAGAAACCTTAACTAAGGTGTGGGTGTTGCAAGGTTGAATACTATTTCTACCAGTTTTCTTATAAAACGTATCAAGAACTGTACTCTGATGTGAATTCCGGCTTAGAATACATTGTATTCTCCATATTTTACATGACACACCAATCGGAAATTACATCAAATACGGTATTTGATACCGAGTGCATCGTAGCATAACGCACAGCGAGCTATATACAATATCAACTACATTCTGAGAAAGTCTTACAGAGTATTGGATAGTACAGTATCAATTTCAAAAATTTACTACTCTAACACCTTTTCAAGTGTTTTTTCTAGAGCTGACAATCATGAACAAAATAACTTTCATTCCAAGTTTATTCACGTTATATTTTTGTAGGCCTATCGTTATGAATAGTGTTGTATTCTCACCAATTCTTTGAAATGCTATAGATTTTGAATAGTATAACTTTAGCAATGAGATGCATTGATAATAGAAGAAAATAGTTGTGGAAATTCGACAAAACCTACCAACCAAATTATTTCACTTTTGAGAATTGATAAAATTTCAAATATCATAAATTTTAAATTTTTTCGGTACTGGAAATTATATTAAACGCTCATAATCAATCTTCATCCTTGTGATTATTATTGCTATTGTTTATGGTGAATAAGTAATTAATTCATGACATCAAGGTGGTTCCAAGATTTGAAACTAGCGAACACCAAAGATTGTATTTATTGCAACAAAGAATATTCTACATTCAAATTCAAATTTATTTCCACAAAGAAATATCGGTACAAACCCAAAATTACTTGCAATTACAATTTGACAGTATACTAAAAACAAGATAATCAATTCTTCATACATAATTAAAGTCTCAATTACTATACCTACACTAATTCGACACCAACAATGTATGAGCTTTTGTAGTTTCTATCTGTTGAGTTTCTTCAAATTTTCAATACATATCACGAAAGCCATTGGATTTATACGTCCCACAAACACTGGCGGATCGTGCCCACTTTGCTACCATGTGGACTTTTATCTACTGTGGAGCACTGGCGGCTCGGGCCCACGAAACAGGTGAAGTGCTGTACAGTAAAAGATACGACACTTCACCTCTTCATGGGCACGAGTGCCCACTACAAACTTTAAACGAAATGTTTAAATTAGTGTAATCTGTTGTGCGATATTTTTCATGAAGCACAAACATTTGTATTATACAGGGTGTTTCAGGAGGAATGTGCAATACTTCTCAGGCTCATTCCTTACACCAAGTAGACAAAAACGTTCCATGGGACCAACCCCCAAAAACGCTTTGTTACCGAGATAACAATGGCGGAAAATTGAGATTTTTCAAAATATATTTATTTTTCTAACTTAAAGGCTCTACTGAGATTCTAAAGTAAGCAATCCCTATGTAAAATTAGCTGAGGAATTCAATGAAACCAGTTCCAAGTTTGTAACTTTAATGGTTATTGAGATAATTGAAAAAATATGCTTAAAAAACGCAATTTTTCAACAAGAAGGATTATAACTGGATAAGGAATAATAAAATTGTATTTTTCATTAATGGAAGTTGAAGAGAGCCGGATTCTGAAGAAAAAGTTGAATGGCGGCGATTGTGTAAATCTTACCCAAATCTCAGAAATGGCAATCAAAAATCGCAAAATTGACAAAAGTGATGAATTTGTGTTTAGTAGTGATTTTGCGATTTTTGATCGCTATTTCTGAGATTTGGGTAAGATTTACACAATCGCCACCATTTAACTTTTTCTTTAGAATCCGGCTCTCTTCAACTTCCATTAATAATAAATACAATTTTATAATTCCTTATCCAGTTATAACCCTTATTGTTGAAAAATGGCGTTTTTTAGCTTATTTTTTCAATTATCTCGATAACCGCTAAAGTTACAAACTTGGAACTGGTTTCATTGAATTTCTCAGCTAATTTTACAGAGAAATTGATTATTTCAAAACCTCACTAAAGCCTCAAAAAAATTAGAAAAATTAATATTTTTTGAAAAATCTCAATTTTCCGCCATTGCTATCTCAGTAACAAAGCGTTTTTGGGGGTTGGTCCAATGGAACTTTTTTGTCTACTTGATGTAAGGAGTCAGCCTGAGAAGTATTGCACATTCCTCCTGAAACACCCTGTATAACAATGATTCTTTCTTCAATACACTTCTCATTACATAAAATTATTCATTTCCTCACAATCCATCACACTTCTTTCCATCTTAACCACAAAATCATCCCACGTACAACAACAACAACAACAACAACAGAAACAAAAACAACAACAAGAAACAACTCCCAACAATGACTCCACTTTCTTCAACCTTCAACACTCTTCTCATCCCATCTGTCACAACAAGGTCAGCCTTACAGAATCTATTAAAGGTCCAGCAGTAGCTCACTCACTCAATATTATGTAGTCAGTACTTTGTAGTCCACTGAAAAGAAACTCAGCAGTATTTCACAGTAGTTATAGTGTGTCCAAGCAAAGAAGACATTCTGGCAATATGGGATAATAGCTCCAGCTCGATCAATATTGGTTCAAAAGTAATAAATTTGGTTTGAAATTTTAGAGAAGATTGTTTTCAACAATTTGAGACCAAATTTACAATTTTTGAAACGTTGTTGACCGAGCTGGAGTAATTTCCCCATCTTGCCAGAATGTCTTCTTTGCTTGGACAGACTACAGCTGATGGGTGATCAATCATCGGCAGACATCTTACTCTCTTTTCTCTTTTCCTATCTTCTTTTTAGTTCTTCTTTTTCCTGGCTCTCTTTCACACACTTTTCTTTCATCATACTATTTTCTCTCTTGGTGATCTTCTGTGAAGATCCATCTGAAGTAGTCTCCTCCAATACTCAGGATAAGAGATTTCCTTCCCATTTCTGGACTACCATATTCTTTTTCTGAAAATTTTTAAATATTTCTTCATCTCTCCTATCTACTACCATGCATTAATCATCTTTCTCCACTTACACGTATTTACACTTCCCATTCTTTCTTGCCACAATATTCTTCTTCTTTCCTCCATATTCTGTTGTTCTCTTCTTTTTCCAACATTCTACCAATCTTTCTGTCTTTTTTTATAATTTCCTCGATTTTTATTATTGATTTTTCTCCTTGTTTTTGAACCGTATTCTCCATCCTTCCTCCTCCTCTTTATTCTCATAATCGTTCTTCTTCTCCTTCTTCTTTTTCTTCTTCTTCTTCTCCTCCTTCACCTTCTTCTTCTTCTTCTTCTTCTCTCTTCTTCTTCTTCTTCTCCTCCTCCTCCTCCTCTTTATTCTTCTTCTTCTTCTTCTTCTTCTTCTTCTTCTTCTTCTTCTTCTTCTTCTTCTTCTTCTTCTTCTTCTTCTTCTTCTTCTTCTTCTTCTTCTTCTTCTTCTTCTTCTTCTTCTTCTTCTTCTTCTTCTTCTTCTTCTTCTCCGTTCTTCTTCTTCTTCTTCTCCGTTCTTCTTCTGCTTCTTCTTCTTCTTCTTCTTCTTCTTCTTCTTCTTCTTCTTCTCCATCATCTTTTTTATTCTATTTCCTCTGCTTATCTAGCTACTCCTCGTCTTCATACTTCTCCTCTTTTAGCCTACTGTTTTTAATGATACTCTATAATTATAATACATCATACCATGTTTTTCCCCAATCTCCTCTTCCTATACTTTCGTTCGTCCTCTTCTTCTTCTACTTACTTCTCCATTCTCCTCTTCTTTCGGTCTCATTCTCTAATTTCCTCTCTCCTCCCTTCCTACAACCCCTATTCTCCTGTAACCTTGCCTATCTTTTCTCATCTTACACTAGTTTCTCAATTCTTCCTCTATCTTCCCTTTCCTTAATCTATTCCCCTTATTCTATTCTACATCCTCTCACACTTTCCTCTGTCCGTCCATGTCAGCTTTAACATTGCATTTGATGTAACTTCCGACTCTGTGTTATACGTGAAATATAACATATTATAAGGAATACAATATAATATAGACGAAACATCATCACGAGAAAGAAAGACGAAGAAAAAGAAGAAGAAGAAGAAGAAGAAGAAGAAGAAGAAGAAGAAGAAGAAGAAGAAGAAGAAGAAGAAGAAGAAGAAGAAGAAGAAGAAGAAGAAGAAGAGGAAGAAGAAGTCGAAGTTATATCCAATACAATATAGTATCATTTCCTTCCGTGTCTTGGCCGCTGGCAGAGGAATCAGAATAATTTAACCCCTTTCTTGCCACCACAACTTCACTTCTGACCACAACTTACATAATACACAACATCGGTATAGTCTGTACAAGCAAAGAAGACATTCTTTGGGGAAACGACTCCAGCTCGGTCAATATTGTTTAAAAAAATCATGAATTTGGTCTAAAATTGTAGACAACATTCTGATCTACACTTTTAGACCAAATTTGTAACTTTTAAACCAATATTGACCGAGTTGGAATCATTTTCCCATCTTGCCAGAATGCCTTCTTTGCTTGGACCGACTGTAATAGCATCTCTGTAAATGCTACATCACTACTGTACCCGTTTCCTGTACATAGTGATACAGTAGTAAAACAGTAATACTATAGTTATATTAAATACTAGAGTAAAATATAAATATGGAATGGAATAAAAGTCCCATATCTTCTATACTCGATTCCTAGTTTTATTTTATTATCTACTAGCCGGCAGGCTCGCTTCGCTCGCCTTCTCCGCCTAACCAGGGGGCTCACCCCCCTGGACCCCCGTCAGTATCAGTTGTGTCAGTGAGTCAAACAGGCTCGCTTCGCTCGCCTGCAAATTCGGCTCAGAAGGGATTCAAAATTCATTGAACACAGCATTTCTAGACCTAATCTGGACCTGTTTATCAAATTTCAACATTTTCTACCTATTTATTCTCGAAAAATCCAAGAAAAACTCCGAAAAATAGTAAAACGCTAATATTGAGCGTAACCTTGGGAAGTATATCGGACATAGTTTGAAACTTGATTCAATATCTTCCAAATTAGTTCATCTATAATCTCGCTGAACCAGTGAGTTTACTGTAAGAAGTATCAAGGCGGAAGATATGCAAACCGCAATACATCTACAATTTAAAAAATACTGATAAGTGGCGTAATCTTGAACGGAATTCAAAAATATTTCAACACAACATTTCTAGTCCTTATCTGAACCTGCCTACCAAATATCAACATTTTCTATCGGTTGGTTCTCGAAAAAATTGAGAAAACGCTGAAAAACTATAGAAAAACTTTAATATTTTGCGTATCCTTGGAAATTTTCTAAAATCCGTTCTTAGCACGCGTCTAAACGTCCAACTGAACATGCCTGCCAAATTTGAACGCATTCGGTTCAGTGGATTTTTAGTTCTGGTGATGAATGAATGAATGAATGAATGAATCAGTCAGCGCCATTTCGCTTTTATATATAGAGATAATTGAAAAATTCCTTTTCCTACTACAGTAGATGAATAATGAAAAATTCCTTCTTACATGAATATCGTTCTATTCCTGTAAATAGCGCTACAGTATTACTTGGGGTGTAGTAGCCTACTGTATATATAGATATAGGAAAGTAAGTAATCTCCCAAAACTGTTCCCTCTTCCAATTAATACAAACAGGCCAGAAGTAGTTTATACAATAATAAATATATATAATTGTACTATACAATTTATTCAATCATTAAGCCGCGTATCGACAGTCCGAGACATCTGTCGCAAATGCCTCAAGGTACAATCTGTTCAAGTAAAGAAGAGTCTTTCTACTACTACTAGTCTACTATCTACACCAGTATCCAGCTCAGTCAATATTGGTTCAAACATTATTGATCTAGTCTCAATTATAGGAAACATTTCGATCTTCAATTCAAGACCAAATCAATAATTTTTGAACCAATATTGACCGAGCTGGAGACTGGAGTAAAGCCGCGTATCGACAGTCCGAGGCATGTGCCACACACATTTGGGTTTGCTAGCAGCCAGGCAAACGCGGCACACAATTCGCAGCGAGCAATGCCTGTTGCCTCGCAACGCACAACGAACAATTCTACAAACTAACCTCAAAATTGTACCCCATTCCTATGGATTTTTGTGATTGAGAATTTGGGCGCAGAAGGTTCTAATAGGCAATAATAAACATTACCTTAAATTTTTATCTACTAATTGAGCACAAACTAACCTCTAAAGTCCAAATTATCAATTGTCAAAGCTCAGTTGCTTTGTCTCCCGCTTGATGGCGCTAGTCAATTTGTTCACTTGCTCGCATTTTTGGTTACAAAAATTGCAGATCACACATATGCCTCAGCCATAAGTTCATACTTTTTTGCGTCAACAGACTGTACCGCGAGGCATTCGTGGCACATGCCTCGGACTGTCGATACGCGGCTTTAAAAAAATTCAATCATTTCATTGATATTCACTTACAAAACAAATCTCTAGCAATTCATTATCAGGACACATTACAAATTATCACCAAACAAAAAATTTCAATAAAACCTTAATATTTTGATTTTCTATCTCGAACATAAGATCTTCTTCAACGTTGTAAATCTTCTTGGAAGAAACATGAACGAGGGAAACAATTATTACTTTAATTATATTATCCGATATTTGTGATTTGTAAAACATGGAATAGATTGGACAGATTCATTGAACTACGACATGGTATAGTCTGTCCAAGCAAAGAAGACCCTCTGGCAAGATGGGAAAATGACTCCAGCTCGGTCAATATTGGTTCAAAAAATATTGTTTTGCTCTCAAATTGTAGATCAGAATGTTTCCTACGATTGAGACCAAATCAATAATTTTTGAACCAATATTGACCGAGCTGGAGTCATTTTCCCATCTTGCCAGAGGGTCTTCTTTGCTTGGACAGACTATACATCAGGAATTCAAACTACGTCTTCTTAGTAGTATACTACAGAATTGCTATGATAGTTTCTATACACGTGTAATCTAGGATTTAGTCTGTCCAAGCAAAGAAGACATTCTAGGAAGTTGGAAAAATGACGCCAGCTCAATCAATATTGGTTAAAAAATAATAAAACTAATCTCAATTTGTAGATCAGAAATGTTTCCTAAAATTTAAGGTCAAATTAATAATTTTTGAACCAATATTGACCGAGCTGGAGTCATTTTCCCATCTTGCCAGAATGTCTACTCTGCTTGGACAGATTATACTACTGTGACATTCAAAATCTCAACAAAGTATGACAAATGACCATCTTCCTAGTCGTCTCAAATCGGACATGTCCCGAATAGTAATCAGTAAGAAACGTCACACAACAAACGACATCTTCTTCACCACAATAACTGTAGATACTATATCTTTCAACAACAGTTAAATGCTAAATTCAACAACAGTTAACTCATCAGCATCCGTTTAATAAACGAGACCTTGTGACGAATTTCGCTGAATATTTTACACTTAACAAAACAACGGTACTAGTAGATAACTTTGGACCAATTCTTCAATTGACACCAGAGGAACTAACAATAATTATTAATTAATTACTTACTTATTTAAAAATTCAACGATTCAGTACGATTGGCATTTCTATTCGAGTTGTATTTGATAAGAATAAGTTTTCCGACAATATATTGTAAGAACAAGACAAAGTATAGGCCTACATTGCAAAGGAGAATAGACAAATTTACTACAGCTAACAGCTAAGCGGTTTCGTCTGTCTCTTGTACGTGATGTAACCTACTAACAGGTGAAGTAAAGCATCTTTTGTCTCTTCTGATTGCAAAAACTATACATAGATGTATTGACAACATCAGCTGTTGGAGCGCACAATGAGCAGAATAAATCGCCCAAGTAAAATTTTAATTATAATCTATACAAGGCTATCGCCTATGGTAATAATTAGTTTGCAAGAGATTGAAGATAGACAATAGGAGACAATATTGAAAAATCGATACAATTGCAAGATACGTGATACAATTGAAAGCATCGAAATGATTCATATTTATTCTTAATAATGCATCGTATTTGATGGACGATATCTTTTGTATCGTATTGAATGAATCAAATTGACACTGACGGCTATAAACAGGTGAAGTGCTGTACAGTAAAAGATATGGGCACTTCACCTGTTTCGAGCCGCCAGTGTAAATTGACAGGCCAAATTGAACCGAATACAAGCAGCTTTTGTTCATGCTAGAAGATTGATAAACGTTTCATTATTCACTGTTTGATCTAGGGTATAACAACTGTGACAAATCCAAATCACAAACAATATTTAAAATGTTTATCAGTTTTCTATAATTTGTTTACTCTCAAGGTTTACAAAGAATTTGACAAACCAGGTCACTTTTTCAGCCAAGTCACATAACATCATTTCTATTCTAATCCAAGTGCAATACGACCAACCAACCGTCATTTACAGATAAAAACCCGTATTATATTCTGTCCAAACAAAGAAGACCCTCTGGCAAGATGAGAAAATGATTCCAGCTCGTGCAATATTGGTTCAAAAAATATGGATTTGGTCTCAAATTGTAGATCAGAATGTTTCCTACGATTGAGACAAATCAAAAATTTTTGAACCAATATTGACCGAGCTGGAGTCATTCTCCCATCTTGCCAGAGGGTCTTCTTTGCTTTGTCAGACTATACATTACCGTTTAGAAGAGAAAGCATTTCGCAGACTTGAAAACACGCAACTTATTAGCACTGGCGGCTCGTACCCATGAAGCAGGTGAAGTGCCCGTATCTTTAACTGTACAGCACTTCACCTATTTTGTGGACACGAGCCGCCAGTGCTTATTAGTTGCCCAATAAAGTAAGCCGTACATCGCCAAATAGGGAATCATTGACTTATTGGGCAGTGGTAGACCCGCTTTGGTTACAACACTCGTATACCCACTTTGGCTACATCATGCGTCTGAAATTGTTATGAAACACTAAACAACTGTTTTCATTATTCGTGTCTAACTGTACAATGGGAGTGTAATGTACCATAAATTGTGTAAGCTGAGAAGACACGCCGGTTAAATGTAAAATGTATTGTTGAGGCGTGTCTTCTTCTCAGCGTGCGCGAACTGTACAATGGCAACTTTATTTGGGCATTGTATGAGTTGGTACGGCGACCAAGTTTACTGGGTAACTTGATACCATAACTGGAAGTATATTAACATCAATAGAACAAGAGTACCATTAGAATTGTGACTCCCAAGTTTACTGAGATCATTTCAATCAGATCTATTGTTTACTGAGAACAATAAATTTGAATTTGAAATTTGAGTTTCGGATCATTTCAACTATAGTCCATGATAAACAAAAAACGACATGAACAAGCCACAGCAATGCCGAAATCCCGAATTTTGTTGTCGGGACTGTAATCTAAGCATTGACACAAAAACTTTTATTATAATTGTTTGTTCATTTTAGGTTCATGCAGTCGAGGGAGAACCGAAAATAACTATTTCCCAATGTGTATCTAAAAAAAATTACTTAAAGATACCTATTCTGAATTGCCTACAACAAAATTCGGGATTTTGGCATTGCTGTGACTTGTTTATTTCGTGGCTAAAATGAAGCCACCCCAGTCGCGCACACACACATGCAGAGCTCTTGTTTATCTCGTCTGAATGGACTATAGAACTGATGACGCCCAAGAAAACATGGATAGAAGTTATATATTGCCATTTAAAATATATTGCCATTGAAAATATAATTTGAATATTCCTTATTAGAGTGGAGAAACAGAACTGTTGATTATGAGAGTTTGATGATTCTTCATTGTTGAAGAAAGGTTTTCTAGAAACTATGACAACTAGGTCACAGTTAGGCCAGATCACACTAGAAATTTCGCAAATAAGAGTTGAAAAATTTACAATTATACAACTGATAAAAACTTTATCGAAAACAAACGAGAAATTCAATAGAAATGGAAACTTGAACCTAAAAACAGTTTTGAAAAATGGAGTTCTGAAATTTCAAAGTTTCCTCAAGTGAAAATTTTATTGGTTCTTCTATGGAAGTGACAAACTCTATTAATTGAAGTAAAAACTCCATCACTCATTAATGATGTGATAGAAGGAAGAAAGATGAATGAATCTAGGTGAGTTCCGAACTACCGGAAAGTGATCGTATTATAGATACCAAGACTCATAGATAGAAAATATAATTAAAAAATTCCTAGTTAACCAATGTCTGATGGATGGTCTTCAAAGAACAGCGACGAAATTCATTTTCATCAACAATATCCCAGGATGCCACCTCAAAATAATTGACAACTTAATTTGCTGTCTATATTCATTACTTTCTAGACAGCAACGCTCAGTGATAATAATTAATTATGGTGAAACTACCATAATTTCCTGTCGTTAAATAGTTTTAGACACGGGAGAAATTCACTTGACGATAACCGTTTAAGTTTGAGAACATTTTCATTGTTAGAAACTAGGTCTCGCTTTAATTGAGTGGAGAGTGGATTTCCCAGTATTATTCAGAAATAAAAGGACAATAAAAACGAATTTGTTTAGAAAGAATACACGTTTATAGTTATTATTTTTTTGGTGATACCAAGTTACACTTAATGTAGTCCTATGTTGAAGCTTGAGCTCTATGACTGTTCAGTGGTTCAACAATTTGTGAACTAAATTTTCATTGCCTAAAAGACATCAGCAATGTTTCCTGAGGCTAATGTTTTGTCTAGGGCTACCATACGCATACTATTAATGTATGTTAATAGATGAAAATCAAAATCAATGTACCTTTTTATTAGTATTTTATATTTGAAAACGTGAGAATGCCTACTAGGAGAGTGAAAAATGTTGTGTTCAAAATACCAAAAGGGTACTATGATTTTGATTTTTATATATTGATTTCAGTAGTATATCTGCCATAGTGGTATACCTGAAAATACGTCAATACGACCCCCTATTGGTCAGACTATACCATAAATTGCATGGACATCTATTGAATGCATCAAATTGGGAGACAAATTTGGGAAGCGGTTTGTCCCAGTGGTAGAGAGCGTCTAATCGGTGAGATTAGATAAGCGACGTGCCTCTACCACCACCGTTGTAATGGTGACCGGTTCCTCTGAATTCAATTTATGAGCCTCAATAATCGCTTCCCGGTGGTTCGGAACCCACCTAAAGCAGTAGGTCCATTCATCTCTCATCATCATCCTTCCCATTACCCACGCACAGGCCCAAGAGCCCATGTGGGCATCACCCTCACAAAAAATAGCAAGTTTGCGAAACAAGTAGCTAACTTAGTAAACAGACTGTTTATAAGTTATAAGCTGACTATACAAATTTGGCTAAATTATAAGTAAGAAATCTGAAATTGTAAATGAATTAATGTAATATTTGATCGTTTACTATCTATACTTATAACACTACTGTAAAATACAAGAAATACAATTTACTACTACAGTACATTATAAATTATAAATTTGAAATTTAAAATCAATCAATATTCAATCAATATAATATTCGATTGTTCATCATCTATAGGCTACTTACAAATATGATTATTAGAATGGAACTTTATCTTCAAAAAATTACCTGCAACAAAAGAAATAAAACAATAGATTACTCATTTATGTAGAGCTTATTGATTCAAAACTTCAACAATCCAAACAATACAGTTGTGGACACAGAGAAATAAAATTGATGAATTAATCAGCTGACTAGACGAACATAACAGTACAACATAACATACAAATTTAATGCCCGGTTTTTCCAAGCACACTCAAATTTGAGGGACCCTCAAGTTTACTACACTTTACTACATTTCCTATACTTATCATAGAGAATGTCAGCTGTTTATCAAAATTTGAGGGTTCCTCAACTTTGAGTGTGCTTGGAAAAACCATTGGCATAACATTTACGACCTCAACAAAAAGTTGAATGCACAAAAATGCAACAGACCAACCAGTTGAATGTAGAAAAATGGATCAAAACGTGTGAACGAAGCTTAATAAATAAAGCTATTAAGCTGAGTGGAATCGGTATGAGAGTTTCCAGCTGCAATTTATTATAGTTGCACAGCAGATCAGCCATCATGCAATCTAATGCCCGGATAGCAAATTCAAACCAACTACAACTACTAAAACCAACAACAATCTTGCGGCCATTCTATATATAGTCTGTCCAAGCGAAGAAGACATTCTGGCAAGATGGGAAAATGACTCCAGCACGGTCATTATTGATTCAAGAATTGAAAATTTTGGTCTCAAATTGTAGATCAGAATGATTCCTACAATTTGAGACAAAATTTATAATTCTTGAAGCAATATTGAACGACCTGGAGTCATTATCCCATGTTGACAGAATGTCTTCTTTGCTTGGAAAGACTATAAATAATATATGGGAGTCAAAAGTACGGTATTGCATTTAACTTCAATTATACTATCGTATCGTATTAAAATGTTTATTTCAGATCAATAATGTAGCCTAATACCAATTCTATTCATTTATTAGTAGAGTATTTATTTTTATACATTCCTACTATTTATTTATTAGTTAGTATGAGAAGATACCCCATGACAATGTTATTTTATTTATGTATTTATTTAAAAGAAAACAATAAACTTAAGGGTGGAAATACAGACATTGAGTCCAAATCGTATCCTAATAGGAGACGGCTCGTATAGTCCGTCCAAGCAAAGAAGAGCATCTGGCATGATGGGAAAATGACTCCAGCTTGGTCAATATTTGTTCAAGAATTATAAATGTCGTCTCAATAGTAGATCAAATTGTTTTCTACAAATTGAGATCAAGTAGATAATTTTCGAACCAATATTGACCAAGCTTGAGGCATTCTCCCATCTTGCCAGAGGCTCTTCTTTGCTTGGTCAGACTATACCCACCTAACAGGTAACAGTAAGAGATGCTTTACGGAGTTGTGTGCTTTACGGATACTTTTGTGGGCACGAGCCGCCAATGTCTTCTATTCCCAATTTTGATAAATATTCTGAATATGTTTTGTTTACATTCACTTAATACAATGTCACCGTCTTAAAAGGCCTTATTATAATTAAAAAATCACTAATTATAATAGTATCATAGAACACAGTTCATTCTAGCTCAAGAATATAAATATAGTCTGTCGAAGCAAAGAAGACCCTATGGCAAGATGGGAAAATGACTCCAGCTTGGTCAATATTCGTTCAAGAATTATAGTTGAGGTCTTAATAGTAGATCAAATTGTTTCCTACAATTTGAGATCAAATTGATAATTTTTGAACAAATATTGACCAAGCTTGAGACATTCTCCCATCTTGCCAGAGGGTTTTCTTCGGTTGGACAGACTATCCCAGTTCAATTCTATTTTCATCGCATCATAGAGCAGCGATGTTATTCCAAAACCAAAACGATTTCACGTTCAAAGAGTGTCGGTCGTGTGATTTTGGGCAGGAATGCACGATTTGTGAGTGGAAATTCGTGACTTTCCAGATCACTTTCCAATCATTCCACTTTTCGATTTGTGTTTCAGGTACTTTTCGAAACAGGAAACTTAGCGCAAGCTGAGGAATGGATCCGTTATACTCTTCTCAGCGTGTGTGAATTATATACTTCTTTTATACTGTATTATTTTTGTCTCTTTCTGTTAGTATTTTTCTTTCTCTTCACTCTTATTTCCCACCAAAACTTTCATCATTCTTCTTTCAAACTCTGAGTCACATTCAGTCAAATTCAATCAATAGAGTCTACGATACAGAAGGAGATTAAATTTTATAAATGATACAATTCAGACACTTCCAAGCCTATAACGTCGAAATCAACAATGATAATAAGTATTGTATATTACCTATTCTTTCTTTAGTTGTTTTATTTATTTTATAAAAATAGAATATATACTGTTTATGGAAATAAAGAACAGGCTTCCAATCAATATTGAAGCGTCTTGCTTGGCTTCGAAGTACATTCATAGTACAGAATGTATAGTCTGTGTAAGCAAAGAAGACCCTCTGGCAAGATGGGAAAATTTACTCCGGCTTGGTCAATACTCGTTCAAGAATAATAAATGTGGTCTTAATAGTAGATCAAATTTTTTCCTACACTTTGAGATCAAATTGATAATCTCTGAACCAAAGTTGACCGAGTTTGAGACATTTTTCCATCTTGCCAGAGGACTTCTTTGCTTGGACAGACTATACCATAAATTGCATGGACATCTATTGAATGCATCAAATTGGGAGACAAATTTGGGAAGCGGTTTGTCCCAGTGGTAGAGAGCGTCTAATCGGTGAGATTAGATAAGCGACGTGCCTCTGCCAGCACCGTTGTACTGGTGACCGGTTCCTCTGAATTCTATTTACGAGCCTCAAAAATCGCTTCCCGGTGGTTCGGAACCCACCTAAAGCAGTAGGTCCATTCATCTCTCATCATCATCCTTCCCATTACCCACGCACAGGCCCAAGAGCCCATGTGGGCATCACCCTCAAAAAAAATTGAAACACTCCAAAACTCCATCTAGAATTTCAAAGAGGAAGACAATATTTACTCGACACGAGATTCAATCAATGATACACAATTCATTTAGGAGGCTAGAATATTACAACACATCTGACTCTTTTCAACTGTTAAACTTAATTAACTTCAAGTACAGTAGGCCTATCACAAAATCTAGACAATATTACCACCAAAGCGAGTTGAATCAATGAGATTCCCTGCATGAAAGCAAAGAAGATCTTCGTATATTATTATTCTATACTGAATATTATTGTATACTAGAGAGAGGAGTATTATTCTATGTGATGAAAGAAAACGTTGGAGCGTAAAATGATGAATGCCTCGAGTTTCAAAGTGCAGTGGAATCTAGTCTATGTATCCTATACTTGATCTATGGCAGAATGTAGAACCTTTAGGGACTAGCAGGAAACTATAGTCCCAACTAGGTAAATATACTAATAAATTCAGTCCTAGAAGAAATAAAAATCCATTCCTAGTTGAAGTTTCTATAAAGAGCGGGTTTCACAGCTTTTGTTACAAGACCCTACACTCTACTACTGTATTGTACGTTCGCTCACCCTATCACTCATCTCTCTCTCTCTCTCTCTCTCACCCTCACTCACTCTCTCTTCTCTCTCAGTCATTCTATCATACTCTCTCAGTCGCTCTCTATTACTCTCTTTTACTCTCAGTCACTCTCTATTACTCTCTCAGTCACTCTCTTTTACTCTCTCAGTCACTCTCACTCTCTCTCTCTCTCTCTCTTACTCTTTCACTTACTCTCTCTTTCACTCTCCCAAACTTCTCTTCTTGTCCATCTCAATCCATTCTCATTAAATATTTAACGAATTTTCCATGAAAGGAACTAGCCAACCTTGACTAGACTGCTGAGAAAGGTAACAATCAAGTTTTCCGAGTTTTCCGAGTTTTCCTCTCAATTTCCACGCGAACTTGACATTGCTCCGGGGACAAAACTACGTCTGCAATCAATAATTCCCAACTTGGTATTCAATGGAACGTAGAGTCTGTCCAAGCAAAGAAGACATTCTGGCAAGATGGGAAAACTACTCCAGCTCGATCAATATTGGTTCAAAATTCATCAATTTTGTCTCAAATCGTAGATCAGAATGTTTTCTACAAAAGGAGACGAAATGTATAATTTTTGAACCAAAATTGATCGAGTTGGAGGTATTTTCCCATCTTGCCAGAATGTCTTCTTAGTTTGGAAAGAAATATGATTAGAGAGACGTCTATTCACCGTATAGTATACTGCATTGGTAAGGAACTGACAACCGTTGAAATCACGACAGATTGGTTAGTTCAATTTCAATGGAATCCAATTAATAATTCATACATCACATTTCATTAAGTCACAACATTAGCGTGGTGCACTTTAAAATATCCATTAACTAATGGCGGTGCCCGTATATTTTACTGTACAGCACTTCACCTGTTTCGTGGGCACGAGTCGCCGTTACCATTAATCCGATTGATCGTACATAGACAGTTCAACTCACTCCATTATACTTTATTTTATATATTTGATATAGATTGAATAGCTTGATATTGATTAAATAGAAATAGAAACGTGAATATTTATATAATATAATATTAATAGTAAACAGAAACGTGAAATTTTGACAAATTTCAATCATTGTAATGTTGAAAAGAGATGAATCAATCTGTCTTATAGATACAATCTATATTCTCAATCTGCAATAAAAGATCACTCAATCACTGGCGGCTCGTGCCCACGAAATAGGTGAAGTGTTGTGCAGTAAGGTACGGGCACTTCACCTATTCCGTGGGTACGAGCCGCCAGTGCAATCAATCAATGAATCAATACTCTACTATGTTAACTTATTTATCCTTTATGACACACCATTCTAGATTGACAAAATTGTTCAAAGTTTTAATTTCCATTTTTACTTTTTTCTCTATTGATTGCATAGTATAATATATTATTGATATTCTTATTATTACGACCAAGTTTGTTTATTATTGGAATACAATAACTGTGCAATAAAAGTTAAATTAAAACTTGAATTATTTTTTCATTCATACAGGATTCATGAAACTATTCTCATTTAAAGAAAAAACTATCCTCTTGACTAGACTCTAGTACTAGCCTGCAGGGGATTACAGTTCTTGATGAGAATTCTGAAATGAAAATGCTCTAGCATATAGTTCCATGAGTGAGATAAAAAATTCATTACTTTTACTTCAACTACAACTTATTTCAACAACCATGACGTCTATACTAGTAGAATTCAATCTTCACCTGAACTTCAAGCTTCAGTTTTTCAAACTTTTTCACTATACACTTTTACTGAACAAAATCTTTCATAATAATTGATCGTATCAGGGCGGAAGATATGCAACCCGCAACACATCCACAATTTTGAAAATCTACGTTGCCAATACTGGCAATCTTGAACTGATCTTCAAAAATATTATAAACCCCATTTCTAGACGTAGAATTTTATCATTGATACCTGCCCACCAAATAGTAGGTCTATTAAAAAAGTTCCTGGGTACCGATTGGTTCTCGAAAAAATGAAGAAAACGTTGAAAAACTACAGAAAAACTAAATATTACTTTCTTTTGTATATCACTTCTCTCACAATCAGTTTTAAAAATCCGAAGTTCTTAGCGCGCGTTAAACGTCCAAAATGACAAGGAGAATTCGAACGCATTTCTAATGGATTTTTGAATTTTCTATATACGACCAATAATTATGTTTCAATTAATGAATATGTTTGCCAATGTCGCTCTTTATGAACAGAAAACATGATAGATTTTCGATGATCTAGAAAGTTTGTTTAGTCTATTATTGAAATGCAATAACTTGGGTGGTGACAATAAACGTTTCATTAGAACCTGAATTAATTTTTCATCCAAATGTCGAAAATAGTCGGAAGATCGTAATTTGGCCTCTCAAGAGTTTCAAAGTAAGAAGAGCTATCCTCTTGCATGAATCATTGTATGTTAAAGATTGGAGTTATTGAAGCTTGATCGACTTGGATATTCTGAAATGAAAATGCTCTAGCATATAGTTCCATGAAAATAGTGAGATAAACAAATTCATTACTTTTACTTCAACTACGCTGTCACTTTTAACATTCAGTTGAAGTCTAGTAGAATTCAATGCGTTATAGGAGAAGTTTCAAGCTTTCACACATAAATTTCAGTTTTCTCAAAGGGGCTTTTTCACTATACACTTTTACTGAACAAAATCTTTCATAATAATTTACTCAAGTAACCTATATCGTAAGACTATAGTCTGTCCAAGCGAAGAAGGCCCTCTGGCAAGATGGGAAAATGACTTCAGCTCGGTCAATATTGGTTCAATTTTTTTCAATTCAGTGTCAAATTGTAGAGCAGAATGTTTTCTACAATTTGAGACTAAATTTATAATTTTTGAACCGAAATTGACCGAGCTAAAGTCATTTTCCCATTTCGCTAGAGGGTCTTCTTTGCTTGGACAGTCTATACTCCCGTATTATTTATCCTACATTGTAATAAAGTTTACGAAAAATGATTGAACTACTAAATGACTCCCAACTATAATTTTGAACGAAATTACTTTAAGTTTCAGTAGTTCTCCTGGGCCTACTCTAGTTTTGAAAACTAATATTCCGGCTTCTCCTAGTTAATTAGATACAAAAAAACCCTCCTCATTATTTGAATCTACCTTTCCTATTCAAGGTTCACTAGAGTAATTAAAGTTACAAAAAAATTAGACCAACACCAAACCCAATTAGAGCCTTGTACTTCTTTCAGCTAGTCCAGAATTGCAGTTGAAATCCAGGTCTTGCATGAAAAACATACTCGACATAGGATTGATATAACTTCCAGCTTGGAAAACATTGTATTTCCTATCCTACGCCTGTTACACCAATTCGAAAGTTACATTAATTTCAGTATAGTTATAGAAGTAGATCATGTAGCTAAGTTCTCTAGTTTAATTAGACGTAATTAACCCATCATAGGATGTAAAATTTAGAGACAATATTATCTCATTAGCATTCAGTAATTAACATAAGTCGACTGGAGATTGGTGAAGTGTTAAATCACGGAATAGCTCTAGGTTATGTTCCAAGCACTGTAATGAGTCATAAATGTCGACCTGGAATAGCATAGATTAGTATGTATAAATTTACGTTTTGATTATCTATTTTTGAACGAACTTGTATGGTTCTCAGTGGCGGCTCGTGCCCTCGAAAGAGGTGAAGTGCTGTACAGTGAAATATACGGGCACTTCACCTGTTTCGTGGGTACGAGCCGCCAGTGATGGTTCTACTGCCGATGAAAAACATCAATTTTGCTTGTATAGCTAACGCCAAAAAGCTGGGCGGTTTCGCCAGTCTCTTGTTTGTGATGTAACCTACTAAAAGGTGAAGTAAAGCTTATATTGTCTCTTTTGAGTTCAAAACATAATCAAGGCATAACTATTCAGCTAAACTTCATTATTATTGACAACATAAGCTGTTGGAGTACACAATGAGCACAGAAAACCATCTAAACTTTCAGTGTTGTAGTCTGTCCAAGCAAAGAAGAGTCTCTGGCAAGATGGGAAAATGACTCCTTTGTCAATATTTGTTCAAGAATTATAAATGTGGTTTTAATCGTAGATTAAATTTTTTCCTACAATTTGAGATCAAATTGATAGTTTTCAAACAAATATTGACCGAGCTTGAGTCATTGCCTATCTTGCCACAGGGTTTTCTTTGCTTGGACAGACTAAAGAAATAATATAATTTTAGTACTCATTAAATACCTTTCATCAAAATTAAAACTGATACTGTAGGTTATTGTAGTGATCACTTTACTACGATCGACTCATTACTACAATACAAGGTAGGGATCATAAGTAGATGCGCAGAAGTAACACTTCTATTATATTATTATTTAGCGTTTGGCTTTTTATAGTGGGGAGACCCAAGGGTTGTTCCACTTCGCCATATAACCTCATTTTCACTAGATGGAAAACCATGGTTATAGTTCTTTTAAAATGTACATTTGAAAACATAATTTTTGATTTCAAACTTCTATTATAAATATATACATAATAAATAAATCAATATAAATATTCAATGAACAAATATGTACCTTCACTTTTGCGCAAGCTGAGAAGACACGTCATTACAGTTACTTTACATTGTAAAGACGTGTCTTCTGAAGAAATGTAATAGAATGAAAATATTCTTTGTAAGGCGGAGTTAGGACTAGGAAGTCCTGTCTGCCACTTGACCTATTCTCAGTTCACGAGAACTATATCTGCAAGAAGAATTAAAGCATATAGAGTAACTAAATCCAATACCTATTATACCTATAGGCCTAATACAATACCTAAATACCTGAAGATACTAAAATCCAATTTGTTCCTAAAATCCAATACCTATTATACGTATATACCTATAATACAATACCTTAATTTCTATAGATACTAAAATCCAATATGTTCCTAAAATCCAAAACTAAATCCAATACCTATTATACGTATATACCTATAATACAATACCTTAATTTCTATAGATACTAAAATCCAATATGTTCCTAAAATCCAAAACTAAATCCAATACCTATTATACGTATAGACCTATAATACAATACCTTAATACCTATAGATACTAAAATCCAATATGTTCCTAAAATCCAAAATTTGATACTAAAATCCAATTATGTATTAGGCTATAAGAGGAAGAGTATCTAGACATCTAGAGTATAAGATCAAATTCTGTTTGGTTAAATGTAGTGAAATGAAGAGTTACAAATCTCAATTAAACAACGAAAGTAACAATGAAATTGTGACAGAAATTCATTACAAAAGACCAGGTAACGTGGAAATCACAATGTTGATAACCACTGTTTCGTAAACATTCGGAATGTTAACTGCTCTTAAGAAAGTTCAGTTATAATCTGTCCAAGCAAAGAAGACATTCTGGCAAGATGGGGAAACAACTCCAGCTCGATCAATATTGGTTCAAGAATTATAAATTTTGTCTCAAATTGTAGAAAACATTCTAATCTACAATCCGAGATCATATTTATAATCTTTGAATGAATATTGACCGAGCCGAAGTCACTTTCCCATCTTGCCAGAATGTCTTCTTTGCTTGGACAGACTAAAGAATAAACGGTGGAAGAATGAAAGTGCAGGTTTTAGACAATGGAAACATTTTTCTGCAAATGAATCCCGTCAAGAAAACAACGGCTTTAAGATAATTAAGAGAGAATGAACGAAGATAATAAAAACGTAGAAAATGAAAAAAATATTGTGGACAGTGCAGTGGATGTGAAAAATGATAAAGATAAAGTGAGCGGTGAAATGGATGTGAAAAAAATCTCAGTGAGCTTTAGTACTATATTTTGTACTATTTGTTTTGTTTCATTTATCATTCTTATTTCTTTCAAGAAAAATAATTTAAAATTTTGAACTTTGATGGCATCTCCCACATAGAATTTTCTCGGGAGTGTCTCTTCTCATTATTCAGAGTACGTATTTGTATAAATGTAAGTGTTATGATTATGTCTGTACTTTTGTTCATTGAGAAATAAAATTTATTTATTATTATTATTCATTTATTTACTACCAAAAAGGATTTAGGGCTACTAATTTGAATCATTACTTTCCTATAGGGTACTACGTTAAAATTTTCTGTTTAAAATAATAATCACAGTACCCTTTTGAAATTATTATTTTAGAATGACATGTTTCGACTCATGATAAACAGAGAACAAAGTTCATTTATAATACCATACTTGAATTTCAATGCTCAGGACATCATCATCAGTGGAAAACTTTGTGGATCTGACAACCTTTGTTTTCACTTACCTAAATTATGGATAGGTTCCACAACATCTCTGATTGAAAAGTGTAAATTTTAATAAACAGAAAACATTGATAAAGTAGCCCTAAGAAGGAGAAAATACGTTTAAATTGTTAAAATACGTTAAAAGCGTCTACAAAATAATAATTTTATTGCAGCGTTCTGCAGAAAAGGAAGTAATTGAAGCATTGAAGGAAAGTAATATACAGTAATTTCAACAACAATCAAACAATAATAATAATAATAGAAGATTAATAATGTATCATTGTAACCATGTTGAATGTGAATAAATAAATAATAATAAATTATCATAATAATTATACTTGTTGAGTAGTTGTGAAGGTGATATTAATTGTGGTAGTTATCTATATAGAATAAAAATACAAGACATTGTCAAACCACAGATTTATTAAAAATCGAGATCCCTGTTTCGGTTGTTACACCATTATCTTCAAAAACCTAAATCGGTATCTCAATGTTTGATAAATCTGTGGTTCAACAACATATTATCTTTTCATTTATCACAATAATAGAAGTTCGAATTTAATTGAGATTCGTTTAAAATCGGAGAGTATATATTAAGTTGATTTCAATGACTTAGGTTTATGTTCAATAAAAAACTATATGAAGTTACCTACGAACTGTTAACTTCTATCTACATAACTGTGGGAAATTCTGTTATCTGTTATCTACTTTATCTGTATCTGTGAAAATCTGTTATCTACGTTATTCTAATTATTATACGTGCGTCGTGCATATTAGTATAGTCTGTCCAAGCAAAGAAGACCCTCTGCGAATATGGGAAAATGACTCAAGCTCGGTTAATATTGGTTCAAAGATTATCAATTTGATCTCAAGTTGTAGAAAACAATTTGATCTACTATTATGACCACATTTATAATTCTTGAACAATTATTGACCTAGCTGGAGTCATTTTCCCATCTTGCCAGAGGGTCTTCTTTGCTTGGACAGACTATATCCCTGAACAATATGAATAAGTTCTGAGATCGAAATTCCTCTTGAATTATAAACAAAATACTAACCACATTTTATGTAAGAGTTTTACAGCTAAAAACACACGATAAACTAGCTTTCAAAATGGCGACTGAAGCATTCATTGGTCACGATTCACATAATCACGAAGAACTATAGTCTGTTCAAGCAAAGAAGACCCTCTGGCAAGATGGGAAAATGACTCTAGCTCGGTCAATACTGGTTCAAAAATTATCAATTTGATCTCAAATGGTAGGAAACAATTTGATCTACTATCAAGACCACATTTACAATTTTTGAAGAAATATTGACCAAGCTGGAGTCATTTTCCCATCTTGCCAGAGGGTCTTCTTTGCTTGGACAGACTATAGTAGACAATGGACACTTCAATAGAAAAGCCTACAGTGCAAGTGTTATTATGTAATTTGAATGCATTGTTCCCTAACTAAGCATGGGGTCATGCAACATTGATTCAATCATTGTCTAAATAGTGGAATGAACATCCTTGCCTCTATTATAGATATACTTATCCATGAATCTACGTAATATATATCATAATATTTAGAAGAGATTTATCTCTTGTATCTATGGAATATATAGAAGCGTATAATCATAGACTAAGTATAGTATACTAGCCGGCAGGCTCGCTTCGCTTGCCTTCTCCACCTAGCCAGGGGGCTCCGCCCCCTGGACCCACGACAGTATCAGCAGTTTCAGTGAGTCAAACAGGCTCGCTTCGCTCGCCTGCAAATTCCGTTCAGAAGGGATTCAAAATTCATTGAACACAGCATTTCTAGACCTAATCTGGACCTGTTCACCAAATTTCGACATTTTATACCAATTTATTCTCGAAAAATCCAAGAAAAACTCTGAAAATTCCGAAAAATAGTAAAACGCTAATATTAAGCGTAACCTTGGGAACTATATCGGACATAGTTTGAAACTTGATTCAATATCTTCCAAATTAGTTCATCTATAATCTCACTGAACCATTGAATTTACAGTAAGGATTGGTTGTATCAAGGCGAAAGATATGCAACCCGCAATATATCTACAATATTGAAAAACCTGATTACTGGCGTAATCTTGAACGAAATTCAAAAATATCTTAACACAACATTTCTAGACCTTATCTGAACCTACCTACCAAATATCAACATTTTCTACCGATTGGTTCTCGAAAAAATTGAGAAAACGCCGGAAAACTATAGAAAAACTTAAATGTTTGGCGTATCCTTGAAAAGTTCCTAAAATCCGTTCTTAGCGCGCGTTTAAACGTCCAACTGAACATGCCTGCCAAATTTGAACGCATTCGGTTCAGTGGATTTTTAGTTCTGGTGATGAATGAATCAGTCAGTCAGTGCCATTTCGCTTATATAGATATAGTCTACTATATCTACGGTACAATATAATAAGTCCATCGAACAATATTTGATTTGAGCAGGTTGAGGATATATATTCATGTATTAGTATATCTTCATGTATTACTGTATCTTCTAAGTTCAAAAGACATTCAGTATTGAATATGTAGACATTTGTATCAGTTACATTGGATCTGTACATTTATTAAAATAGAAAATACAGTTTTAAGTACGGTATATGGCTTTTTAATAATTATCAATACATGGGATCTATCAGCTTGGTATGTTTGTTAGCTGACGTCAAAAAGTTAAGCGGTTCCGTTCGCTCCTTGTGCGCTACAACAGCTGATGTTGTTGATTGGCGACGTAATCTACTAGGCCTAGATGATGTTTTTAAATCAAAGATACTTTATATCAGCTATCAGTTTAGATCATGTAGAAGAGACAGACGAAACCACCCAACTTCCTGAAATGATAGAACCCATGTTTTAATAATATTATTGAAAAGCCATATACCGTACTTAGTGAACATACAGAGACAATGACACTTATTATACAAATATATGAGCATAGAGAAGGTAAATCCTTCTTGTAGTGTATAGGTATAGATGAGGAAATGACCTTGTCAATATTGGTTCAAAAATCATAAATTTGGGTACAAACTGTAGAACATAATGTTTCCTACGACTTGAGACCAAATTTATGATTTTTGAATCAATATCGACCGCTGCAGTCATTATCCCATCTTGCTAGAATGTCTTCTTTTCTTGGACAGACTTTACTATACTTACACAATTACACATATATATATATGCTTAGATCTACATAGAGTAAGTACTGTGTAGTGTGTACATTGTCCTCCTCTCTACACTAAACATGTAATAGAATACGTCTGTATAAACTATTATAACTACCTATTATAAACTATTAAAACTATTACACAGCTTTCACTGCTGAGACTAGATCAACAATGAGAGCTGGGAAGATTTACATTATTTGCACAACCTAATTTACCATGAATGAGTTTAATTTGTTTAAATATTTGAAGTTACGTAATTAGGTTGGTGATAAGAATATTAGGCTACGTTTCTAGTGTACTCAACTAATTTCAATAGAATAATAAATGAATAGTTCTCTTAACAACCCAAGAATGACGGGAATTCTCAACTCAAATAATATTAAGCCACGGTTACACCAGATTAAACGAACAGGAGCGAACGAGCGGTAGCGAATTTTACATCCAATTCAAATGAAAAGTTCGCATTCGCTAATGTTAGTTTTCTCCTCTTCGCTCACATGACTGTAACTGTGGCGTTAGAGTTTTTGACCCACACAAGTATAGTCTGTCCAAGCAAAGAAGACCCTCTGGCAAGATGAGAAAATGTCTCCAGCTTGGTCAATATTTGTTCAAAAATTATAAATTTGGTCTCAATTTGAAGATCCGAATGTTTCCTACGATTTGAAATCAAATTGATAATTTTTGAACCAATATTGACCGAGCTTAAGTCATTTTTCTATCTTGCTGGAGGGTCTTATTTGCTTGGACAGACTACACCTTAGAGTACAGAATTTTTTCCTTGGGATATTATTGATACGAAGTTTCAACTTTCAACTGTTCATAGTTTTTATATCGGAAGATCAAATGTTTAGTTGAAATTCATTTCATTTCGAAATGAATTGTGTAACAATCTTCAACATTGAGTATGAATTTAAGCACAATAATCCTTACTAGGTCTAATAATAATTTATTACTACCAAACTTGATCAAACTATGTATCGATCTACTTATATATTTATAAACTTGTACCAACTATTACTATTAATGATCAAACTAACAAGTTGGAAAAGTATGATGAGAATCCAGCCTAGAATTGACGAAAACCTATTAACAACTTCAGTTCCTCCATGATACAAGCAATCTGCTCACGGAACGCCCCTCTGCATTTCTATTGGTGGAAGCCATGTTCAACGTCAGCTCCCTCTCCCCCCTGTCAAACAACTTCCACCACTCAGCTGCGAGTACACGTTCACGCCCACAACGCGCTCTCATTGACTGATGCCAACACGTGATCGATTCCATTTTGTTGGAAGTTGCCATTTGAGACGAAGGCATTTCGTTGTTACAAAACCAACTTCATATCTCATCATCTTTCCTATTCAATTACCCAGACACAAATGTTGAGTTTGCGTTATTATCAATTTGAACCTGTTGTTTAGGTTCGCTGTCAACACAATTGAAAGAAGAATATTATAGATGTTACAGGAATACTATTGATAATTGAAATACATCTTATTTAGATGAATTATTATTTCTCAGATTTTTTTTTGTATCAACAATAAATTAATTAATAAAAGAAGTGAAGCAAAAAAGATGTATGATGGGAAAATGAAAAAAGGTACAGAAGATGAAAGAAGGAATAAAATATTGAAGATGTAAAGAGTAGAGTAGCAGAAGAAGGATGTAAAGGAGAAGAGAAGAGGATGTAAAGAAGATGACGACGAGGAGCAATTCGATATAGTCTGTCCAAGCAAAGAAGACCCACTGGCAAGATGAAAAATTACTCTAACTCGGTCAATACTGGTTCAAAAAATATTGATTTAGTCTCAAATTGTAGATCAGAATGTTTCCTACGATTGAGACCAAATTTATGATTAATGAACCAATATTAACCGAGCTGGAATCATTTTCTCATCTTGCCAGAGTGTCTTCTTTGCTTGGACAAACTATAGAAGACGATCGGAATTCTTCGACGAGAATAATTCGTATACCGTTTTCTTCGATGAGAATTTTGATAAGAAGACGTATTGTTGAGGCTGTTCTATTGAGCGGTAACTATTGTCAGGACTTGTCTGTCATAAATGGAGCGTCCAGCATAACTGATGCCTTGTTACGGATCTGCTCGACGCTGATTGGTTGCGGTCAGGACGAGGAGGCTTCGACTGCAGTCTGTCCAAGCAGAGAATACATTCTGGCACGATGTGAAAATTATTCCAGCTCGGTAAATATTCTTTCAAAAATTATAATTCGGATCTCAAATTGTAGTGAACATTCTTCTCTACATTTTGAGACAGAATTTATAATTTTTGAACCAATGTTGACTGAGCTGGAGTGATTTTTCCATCTTGCCAGAATGTCTTCTTTTCATGGACAGACTATACCAACGTCACCAACAAAAACTAGCCTACAGTTACGGAAGGAACGAACGGTGCAAGATTACTAAAATTTAGATTATAAGATTTAATCTTAAATGTAGAACTACAGTCTAGAACTTTTAGTCTAATCTAGAACTAGACGGATATTTCATACCTCTGATACCCTGTTCAACGAGTGTGTGGAGTGAATACAATTTTTTAAATAATTCAATCATTCTAGACGGCTTGACTAGGATTTTCCAGCATTTCCTTCTCAATTGTTTTCAATTCTTCGATCCAGAAATTGTATCATTAATCTACTACAGATCTCCATAATGATACTCGAATAAATAATTACATGATTGAAAATACATTTTCCACCTGGAATGTTGCATTTGATACATGCAAATATGTGTCACATGTATTTGATACAAATTGTTCAATTTCTTGAATATAATATTATTACCTTGAAAGTGAATAGAAAGGTTATGTCTGTGGAAATTTACGACATCAAGGTTTTGATAGATAAATATCAGAATAGCTAACTTTAATTGTAAGGAGCTATGATATCAATTACTGAATATAAAACATTTTTATGTTGGGTATTGCTCCTGTATTGGAAAATTCAAGTTAAATCATAACAATACTATCTAGCAGTGTCCTCTAAACTCCTAAGCTTCAATTCGGTGTTTATTTGATAAATCACTAATGCCTATTTCCATCCAACACGGAAATTTTTTACATTTCAGAGAAGTGATGACAAATACTCTTCATGAATTATTAATAGAAAACTTGCATTCTACATTATTCAACAAAAATTGCTACATGCGAGTGAAATGACTCCAACTTCAATTGCTTGTACAATACAATTTGAAAAACAAACTTCTCCTCCAATTTCGTAAATTTCCATACACTTACAACAAATCTCTACTTTTTCCCGACAAAGTGCTCAATTTGACGTTTTTATCGCGTGACGACTGACAAGTTTCTTCCACGCCCTGAGCGGCGGCAAGGTTCAACACTGGCGGCTTGTGCCCACGAAACTGGTGAAGTGCTGTACAGTTAAAGATACGGGCACTTCGCCTGTTTCGTGGGTACGAGCCGCCAGTGAGTTTCAATCGCGTTTTCTGTGATGAACTGGCTCAAACTTTTCTCAACTCTTGTCTAGACAGATAAAGTCTTTCCAAGCAACAGAGACATTCTGGCAAGATGGGAAAATGATTACAGCTCGGTCAATATTGGTTCAAAAATTATCAATTTGGTCTTAAATTGTAGAAACAAATCTGCTCTACAATTTGAGACCAAATTTATGATTTTTGAACCAATATTGACTGAGCTGGAGTCTTTCCCATCTTGCCAAAATGTCTTCTTAGCTTGGACTGATAGAAGTCTGTCTAGACTGGATCAAATACGTTACAATAATGATACAAGAAAATTTGATACGATTGTTTTAATCAAAAAATGTTTTATAATAAATTGTGAAATGAAATTTCACAAGTTTACAATGAATGAAATATATTCATCTTGTATCATCTTGAGAATCTTTGTGTATCTTCTTGAATGTAATCGAACCGAGGACACACCCCTCAATATAACAGGAAACAAAACCAAGAAGAGTAGCAAGTGGCTATCGAACACAACTTCACTTGAATTGATGTAACCTCAGACTAATCGTAACACGTATAAGATAGGAAATACAATGTATGCCAACTCGGAAGTTACATCAAATAGTAGCAAGCCGGCAGGATTGCGTGTCTGTGATTGGTCGATGCACATGCGATCTGAAGAGCGCTCTGCTAGTCCCGATCGAGCTAAGAAGACATTCTGGCAAGATGTGAAAATAACTTCATCACGATCAATATTGGTTCAAAAATTGAAAATTTGGTCTCAAATTGTAGATCAGAATGTTTCCTACAATTTGAGACCAAATTCACGATTTTTGAACCAATATCGACCGAGCTGAAGTAATTTTCCCATCTTGCCAGAATGTCTTCTTTGCTCGACCGGCGGCTCTAGGTCTCACATTACCGCCAGGTGGATTGCCACAACTTGTGGAATAGAAGTCACATGATGACATGTGAAGCCACTGGTACTTGTATTGCCCACATCACTTACCCAAGGCGAAGAGAGTTGGAATTTTATCTATATTGGAATTTTATCTATTGGAATTTTATTATATCTATTGGAATTTTAGTTCCTACATGCGACCAAGGAGTGGTAAACACTAATGACAATACAACTTCTGTACAGTCCGGCCAAGCAAAGAAGAGCCTCTGGCAAGACGGGAAAATCACTCCAGCTCGGTCAATATTGGTTCAAAAATTATTGATTTGGTCTCAATTGCCGGAAACATTCTGATCTACTATTTGAGACCGAATCAATAATTTTTGAACCAATATTGACCGAGCTGGAGTGATTTTCCCATCTTGCCAGAGGCTCTTCTTTGCTTGATCAGACTATATATGGACATGGAATAATGAAGAAATAGCTTTATCCAGAAAGATCAAGGGTGATGAAGAAGAAGAAGAAGAAGATGAAGAAGAAGAAGAAGAAGAAGAATAAGAAGAAGAAGAAGAAGATAAGGAAGAAGAAGAAGAAGAAGAAGAAGAAGAAGAAGAAGAAGAAGAAGAAGAAGAAGAAGAAGAATAAGAAGAAGAAGAAGAAGATAAGGAAGAAGAAGAAGAAGAAGAAGAAGAAGAAGAAGAAGAAGAAGAAGAAGAAGAAGAAGAAGTAGAATACCAAATCAATAATTTTTGAACCAATATTCACCGAGCTGGAGTGGTTTTCCCATCTTGTCAGAGGCTCTTCTTTGCTTGGCCAGACTATACAACTTAGTCACTAAAACCTTACATGTGACCTGAACTTTTCAAGAATAAACAACCTGGAATTAAAAGAAAACTTTAAATTATTGTATAGTATTTATGGTATTTCTCGAGTACATCTAGAAAAGCTAGAGAAACGAGAGACTGTATGATCAGAAAGTGGCTATTGCCACATTTTTAATGAATATCAGGTCGAATTCAATATATTTTTGCCAATTCCAATAATATTGATGGACTATTGAAAAGATAGGTAAATCATTATCAGACCAATATTTGATCATTAAAGCGCCCTGTACACGGGGATCGTACTGTCGGCCAGTTGAATATCTGTAGCCAATCACAGCCTTTATCCTGTCATTGAGTAAAAACAACAGCTGTGAATGGCTACAGATACTGGCCGACACTACAATCCTCGTGTATACAGGGCGCTTAGCAAAAATAGTTTTAAGCATAACTTCCTTTAATAGGATGGAAAATCCTTTTTTTTCTTTTTTTTTTTTTGAGGGTGATGCCCACATGGGCTCTTGGGCCTGTGCGTGGGCAATGGGAAGGATGATGATGAGAGATGAATGGACCTACTGCTTTAGGTGGGTTCCGAACCACCGGGAAGCAATTTTTGAGGCTCATGAATTGAATTCAGAGGAACCGGTCACCGTTACAACAGTGGTGGTAGAGGCACGTCGCTTATCTAATCTCACCGATTAGACGCTCTCTACCACTGGGACAAACCGCTTCCCTTTATGTAAAAGGAGGCTATGTTTTAAGTCATATAGGATATGTGATATCATTTTATACGTCATAGAACTATTATTAATACTGGCCTTCGGGTGAATCACTTTTATTACCTAATATTTGCCTGTGTCGCGTTTCACGTAATCATTTATATCATTTCAAATAGTTAAAAGTAAAATACTGAAAGTAGTAAAACATTTTTTAAATTTCAGAAAAGTGATTTGAATGTCTTTCTAATTGATACAGATTGATAAATGAGCAAATGTTTCAAATTTTTCGGTTGGACCAAGAATGGCCTCACCGTAATAATACAGTCTCTATAGAATCATACAATCACTGGCGGCTCATGCCCACGAAATAGGTGAAGTGCCCGTATCTTTTACTGTACAGCACTTCACCTGTTTCGTGGGCACGAGCCGCCAGTGTTATCCTACATCACTCAACTTGGCAAATGAATCAGGTGTTCAAAAGTGGTGAAATTTTTAAATTGAAATCACAGATTCAATTGCTCTCAAAAAACAAACGCTTCAAGTTCAAGTTACACCTCAACTTGAAGTTATACCTATAACTATCACTCTGGTTCAACCACTACACACTTCAAACACTATCAACAGATTAGATGTAGTGTCACTATCAAAATGATGGCATTTCTTTGTCCCATGGAGAATTTGCGTAAAAAGAACGGATTTAAAGTATGATTCAAGTTTCCCGCTTGAATAGAATGCATCGTATACTGAAGTATCTCTTCAAACTCAGCTTGAAAAAGATCCTCAACAGCTTCTAAGCTCCATTTCTTGTAACTTCCAACTTGGAATACACAGTGTTCCCTATCTTGTGCGTGATAAACCAAGTCGAAGTTATTACAGTCAAGCTGCTGATAATGGCGGGAAACTCTTTCACACCACCTTTTAAAAACCTCGCAATGAATTTATTCCCGTGAACAACACTAATGATCACATCATTAAAATCTTCTACATTGCTTCAAACAATAATTGTGTTATTCCGTTATTTTTTGGATTTTTCCTGTTTCCTATTCAATTGGAGACTATCATTTTTTATCAAAACTTACTTCTGAAAATGACAAATTATTTTTTGTTTAAGAATATTACTGGTAAGATTAGTTAATCTGTGATTTATGAAATTATAGAATAAAGTCAAACTCCCTTGTATTGATTAATACTACTTACTTCACTGTATCAGAATCTATTTCATGCAAAATATGAAAGAATAGAATACATTTATCATAATTATTACTATTATGATAACCATTGTTACAGGAAGTGTTAGTGTGTGATGATTTTCGGCTTTAAATTTTTCAATTAATTTTCCGATTTTAATGGAAGTTTGGAACTATTTTGTGTTTTTCGGATCAACCCTTCAAAATTCAAAATTTTAAAATTAATATCATTTCTTTGAGTGAGAAAACTTTGGCTGAAGAAGAAATTTGGACTTGTAACCTCAAATTTTGGACTATATTATAATGAAAATTGTGTTTTGAAATACCAAGGGCCTGTTCCTTCAACCGATGTGTGTTTTTCCAATAGATAAATAAATAAATTATCAGTAAATGAAATAGGACCAGACCATTGAAAAATCGATCAACGGTTCTAATTCAGCTCTAATAGGACCACCATTTTGTTTTTTGAGCCAATAGAAAACAAGCAGGCAGTTAGCCGTCCGCCATCAGAAAATTAAATGCACTATTTTCCTACAGCAAGCATAGGATCACCATTTCGTTTTGTCAGCCAATAGGAAGCAAGCACAGTTCTCACAACACGCCCCTCCAACAAATTTTGGTACAAACGTTTACCAATCGTTTTGTCAGCCAATAGGAAGCAAGCACAGTTCTCACAAACCGCCCCACCCACAAATCCTATTGGTGGAAACGCTCCAATCACAATCTACTGTGCCACGCCTCTGTTGCTGCGCGTCATCAGAATTCGATTGACAGAACTTAATGAAAAAATAAACAAATACAGTAGAGTTGAAACTTTGGAACAGTTTCCAATAAAACTGCAATGTAGGAATCAATGATTGTTGATACTTTCATTAAAATTATTTTATTTTCAAACTTTTAATGGTACAAGAAAAGCTGCATTATAACAAATGATATGCTATATCAAGAGCCTCAATGTACCAAATGGAAAATACTGGCACAAGATACTGGTACTTTTTTAATTTGTATTTAACTTGTTCATTTTTTGTAGCATAAGGATTAAAATATTTTTCCCAACAAATTTCATATCAATTTTAAAATAATACTTCCAATACTATTGAGTTATTTGTTCAATTAAGCATAACTGAAGGTATGTAATATAAAATAATGGTTTAAAACAAGCCGATGACTTCAATTAAATGACATCAATTAACGTTAGTTTAATTCAACGGGCCATTACAACGGAAGCCTACTTTCAAGGACACGTTAACTTCTATGCAATGACGTCATTTAACGGTAGTTAACTCCAACCAGCCGTTACAATGGAAGCCCAGACTTCAAGGTCACAAAATAATAATAGCACCACATCCACAAGAAGAGGTCCACACCCAATTAAACTCAAAGATTTCTAGGACAGTGAGCTGTGATTGAAAACACCTATAGGCTGTCCAAGCAAAGAAGACATTCTGACAAGATGGGAAAATGTCTCCAGATTGGTCAATATTGATTCAAAAATTATAAATTTAGTCTCAAATCATAGAAAAATATTCTATTCTTCAATTTAAGACCAAGTTTATAATTTTTGTACCAATATTGACCAAGCTGGAGTCATTTTTACATCTTGCCAGAGGGTCTTCTTTGCTTGGACAGACTATACCAGATGATTGGAGCGTTTGAACTAGATCTCCTGAACTAATGGAGGCCTAGTACTAGTACAACAAGTAGGAAATCACTTCATACCATAATATTGATGTAGCTTCCAACTAGGAGTTACATGTATAAGATAGCGAATACAATGTGTTCCAAGTCGAAAATTACATAAAAACATAGTAGTAGTTTTTAATGAAATAATTAAGATGGGTGTTGACCGACAATTCGGTTCTCCCCCCACTTCTAGGAGGATAATTAAGGGGGGAGGGGAGGCACGTGCCTGCGTTCATCCGTTCAATTTCCTTTTCCTTCTACTTCTTCTTTAAATTCTCTACCTTCCTCTCCTTCTTTTTCTTTTTATTCTTCCTCTTTCATCTCCTTCGTTTTCTTTTATTCTTCTCTCTTCTTCTTCTTCTTCTTCTTCTTCTTCTTCTTCTTCTTCTTCTTCTTCTTCTTCAGTTCTATCTCCAATCACTCATCAATTTTTTTTTTTGAGTTTCATACTTTTCATTTTTTGAGTTTCATACTTTGGAGTTCTAAATTTTGCCTCATTTACTTCATTCTCCTATCTCCATAAATCAATCTCCTTCTCCTACTAAACATATTTTTCTCTAAATTAGATCTTCATGTATTCTTACACAAATATTTATACGATTTATTGGTCTCAGTCCATTTTTGTCATGAGAAAACAGCGTCAAAGAAGACATTACAAAGTAAATTATGGAACGAAAATATGGACACGGCAAATGAAACCTGTAGAAAAGATAAAAACGAGGGGAGAGAGAAGGAAAAAGAGGAAGAAGAAGAAGAAGAAGAAAAAGAAGGAGAGAAAGGGAAATAAGAAAGAAGAACCATGAACCAAGAAAATCACTTCAAATGCTTTTCTCACGTAACAATGCAGCAATCGAATTGAGAAAATCGTCCTCAATTCCCATTCGACCAACTTATAGCTGTAATAAAAAAAGCAATTTTACAGGACTGCATCGGGGAACAATCTCTGTGAGCAACTCAATTTTCGTTGCAAATCAAAATTTTCTTCCAATCCTTACACCAGCATCTCAATCTCTTCCTCTAATTTGGCTCTCCATATTCAAAATTGAAAATCCCATGATACTTTTCAATCGAGCCAGACCATGTCCATCATACGTTATAAGTTCTATTCTTCCTCTTTGATACAAATAATAGCTTCCTTTAATAGAAACGCTTCTATTGAAGGCAGCTATGTACAAATCCATCACTCTATTCGATGTAACTCCCGAATTTTCCATAATACTCTTCAATCAAGTGAGACCACGATCATCATATTCAGGTGTCTTATACAAGTTCTTCAATATTCATGTAACCTACGAATTGGAATACATCGTATTCCCTATACTAATCGTGTGAAGCTAATGCAGAAATTACACGAGTAAAGCGGAATTGCCAGACTACTAATCAAGATATCCCAATTTTTCATTAAAATCATCTCGAATTTTTCTTTCCTTCTGATGGAAACTGTTCCTTAATGTTTTTCTCAATCTTATTCCTCTCCTTCCTTTCACAGTCATTTCTGTCCTACTTGCATAAAAGAAGTTGGATTTATACCCTACTAGTCGGAAGGCTCGCTTCACTCGCCTGTCTCCGCCTATATTAGGGCTCCGCCCCTGGACCCCAGCCAGTATCGACAGTGTGAGTCAAATAGGCTCGCTTCGCTCGCCTGAAAACCTTCTGCCGGTGTCAGCTGAGACAATATGGCTCGCTTCGCTCGCCTGCGAAATCCATTCAGAAGGGGTTCGAAATTTATTGAATTCATTAAATTGACCTAATCTAGACCTGTTTACCAAATTTCAACATTTTCTGCCTATTTGTTCTCGGAAAATATTAGAAAAATTCTGAAAAATAGTAAAACGCTAATATTGAGCGTAACCTTGGGAAGTATATCGGACAATGTTTGAAACTTGATTCAATATCTTCTTAATTACTCCATCTATAATCTGCTGAACCATTGAATTTACACTAAGGATTGGTCGTATCAAGGCGGAAGATATGCAACCCGCAATACATCTACAATTTTGAAAACCTAATTACTGGCGTAATCTTGAACGGATTTCAAAAATATTTTAACACAACATTTCTAGACCTTATCTGAACCTGCCCACCAAATATCAACATTTTCTATTGATATTGGTATAGCTCGAAAATTATATTGAGAAAACACCGAAAAAGTTTTCAAATATTTAGCGTACAACCTGAAACAGTGTATTAAAGATCGACAAAAACTTTGAGATAACAGCTGATAAATCTTCCAACTGAAGATGCCTGCCAAATTTGAACGCATTCGGTTCAGTGGATTTTTAGTTATGGTGATGAATGAATGAATCAGTCAGTCAGTCAGTGCCATTTCGCTTATATAGAATAATAGATTTTATGTAACTCACGACTTGGAATACACTGTGTTCACTATATTATACGTAGTACATGAAATCGGAAGTTGCATCAAATAGAGTAGGCTTTAGTTTGTTAGGTATAAGAAAACATTCTGGCAAGAAATATGCCATTCTGGCAGGAAAATGACTTCAGGCCGGTCAATATTTGTTCAATAATTATGAATTGTAAAGCAGAATGTTTCCTACTATATTGAAGACCAAATTTATAATTATTGAACCAATATTGACCGAGTACCGAGCTGAACTAGTTTTCCCATCTTGCCAGAATGTCTTCTTTGCTCGACCAGACTACAGAGACAGTATAATATTACTATTATGATATTATTATACAATCTCTAACTCTCCATAGACCAGACTATACGGCTAGGCCTATGTTTGTACTTTATAGTTATATACAGACAATACTTTGACCTGCGGCGAGGCCGCACTAAATGAACTTTGCCAGAGTGGCCTTGTCCTCGTCAATGGTAGTTTGGTGGTATAACTGATAAAAAATTGTCGACCTGAATTTTGGCAGTACCAACCTACTCAAAGACTACACCCACATAGTAAATGATAATTCATGTGAATGGCTTACTCTAACCAGTTAAATTCTTGATTAAAACTGACATTAATGAAATTCTATTTTTTATCAACTAATTGAGATCCGGATTCACTTGGAAAACCTAAATTAGTTCCTGAAACTTGACTAATTGTGTCATCTTTTGAAGTACAGTAGAACGCCGATTAACCGAATTGCCAATAATCCGAAACGGTCTTAAGCATAGTAATAAAATTAAAAACAGTTAATAGATTAAAGTAATAAATTAAAGAACAGCGTTAACAACGCTATCGTAGCTTTTATTACTTTTTTTCGAATTGTACTTTCTGCACTATAGTTTACTAAAGTACTTGTTTTGCTTTCCAGATCAATTTAACATCACTATACACTGTACTTTTCAAATTTAATAAGGTTTATTCCAAGTTTAACACATTGCTTTCCTTTAATACAATTATATGTCCAATTATCCGAATTTTTGCTTATCCGAATTGATCCCGATCCCAATTAGCTCTACAATCGCTCTACAATTAGATCCCAATCGACGTTCTACTGCACTCAAAGGCTTTTGAAGAATCAAAGTCTATTGAAGAATGAACAATCAAATTGAGTTTGGTTCTATTCACTTTCAAGAAAATACACAAGATGACAAGATAATATATTCAATAACTGGAATTTCAAGATGATACTGTACTTGCTAGTGAAATTAAAATACAATACTGTACTTGTACTGTATGTACCAATATTGAAAAAAGGAATAATAATTGAGACTCGGAAGATTTGTTATCATTTACTCCAACGAGCCAACCAAAACCTTCCAATAATTTGATTTAATTGTTTCGTGTATCATTTTGTATGTATTATCTTGAAAGTGAATTGTATCTTATACAGTTATCTTGATACACATTAAAAACCATTGTCAACACCTCCAATAATAAGAAAAAGCCAGCCAAGAGTATAACATTATCCAACAAAATTGACAGTTATTATTGAAATACAGTATATAATACAATATATAATAATATTGGTTATAATACAATTATTGGAAAACTGTTATTATTGCTCCTCTCAGTCAGGACAGTCGGCGAGCAATCTGCAAGAACAAATCGAGTCGAGAGCTAACTCAGCTAAACCGGTTCACTCTCACAGACCGCTATCAGACTTTCCTGACAGAGCCGAGCATTAAAAAGCCCCTCGTCATCCGCCTATTAGGTTGAGGTCTGCTGCTTATAAACGTTGTACAAAAAAAAATTAGATACCGAACGATCGGCTATAGTCTGGTCGACCAAAGAAGACATTCTGGCAAGATGGGAAAATGCATCCAGCTCGGTCAATATTGGTTCAAAAATTACAAATTTGGTCTAAAATTGTAGAGCAGAATTTTTCCTACAACCTGAGATCACATTTATGATCTTTGAACCAATATTGACCGTGCTGAAATCATTTTCCCATCTTGCCAGAATGTCTTCTTTGCTCGACCAGATTACAACTGGTTTCAGCAATCAAATACCGACATTTTTATTGGACCGCTCTGGCTGGCTGGGAGGAAGGTCATTTGGAGGACACACACGCTCCAACAGCAAACAAATATACCTGTATTTCACACAGATATATCGTTTGCATACAGACAAACATATAGATTTACACCTGTGTTCAACACAGCTCCAACACTGCAAACATACGCATATATACCTATATCTAGTACTAGTACACATATGGATAGAATGAAGGCTATGAGAACATGAAATCAGAGATAAAGTTCTCTGTTATAATCATATAAGACAAGGTAGAGTACAGTGACTACAGTCTTGTAATAAATTTAAAAATATATTATATTGTATTATTCTTGTAGAGTTTTCTTACCCTGAGAAGACACGCCGTTACAATGTAAGGGTATTAATTTGGCGTATCTTCTTATATCTTAGTTTGCGCGGGCTACAACTTACATCCAGATCTATATAAACTATCAAGCCCAAACTACTTTTAAACATTGTACTACTGTATATCTAAATTCACCAAATTTGAATCATGTGTGCTCATACGCGTACAAATAAATATCAACCACACCTGAATTATATACGATATTTACCTCAAATAGCAATGTACATAAATGGCGGGTCCCTAAAAAAATTGTGCTTGGTGAATGACTATTAATCATGCTCTGTCAGGACAGTTGGCGAGCGGTTTGCTCTTGTAAATCGTGTCGAACGCAACCTCAGCGAACCGCTTCACTGTTGCAGACTGCTTCCAGACAGACGTGACAGAGTTGAGAATTAATAACAGACATTCATCGCAAATAAATGTTTTTGCGGAACCAGCTATAACCAATCGAGCCTATGACGTCATTTGATATATGACGTGGTTTTTGTCTATCAAACACTCCCTAAAAACAATAAAAAATCATAAATCCATAGAGAATAAGAGAGAGAGAGGGAGAGAGAGTGATTGAGGAGCAAGATATAGAGCCTATAACGTCATCTGATGAATGACGTGGTTTTTGTCTATCACACACTTCCTAAAATCAATAAACAATAATAAATACATAGAGAGTAAGAGAAAAATTAAAAGAGAGAGAGAGAGATTGATTGAGGAGCAAGATATAGAGCCTATGACGTCATCTGATTGATTTCTGATACTTTTCACATGGTTTTTGCCTGTCATCAAAGAGGATTCTAGGATCTAGAGAGTTCTATTATGGATTATTCCAAGAGAGTTCTATTATTCTATGCTATCATTCACTCCCTAAAAATAAGAAATAGATGGAGATTGATTGATTAACAGAGAAAAAGAGAGAGAGAGCCAGCTATATCAAATAGAGCCTATGACGACATCTGATACATGACGTGGTTTTCACCTATCACACACACACACACACCTTAAAAACAAGAAAGAGATAGAAATTGACTGATTAATAGAGAAAGAGAGTGAGAGAGATAGGGGTCCTTCTAATGGAGGCCGCAAGTCGAGCCTCCTGCTCCAAGGATAACAACCTGTTTATGCAAATATGCACAGAGCACAGGTTTGCTTGCATTCCTCTGCAATCGTTTTGGAACCACCAGACCACCTTAGACCAGACTTAGCGGCGGACACCCTACAACCGGATTGAGAAAAGCCTAAAAGAAGAACAAGAACTTATTTTGCTAGAAGAACTTATAAGAACTGTAGAACTGATAAGAACTTACTGTAATAGAAGGCCATATCGAAGAGCTCACTAAGATTTCTACCAATGCTTTTAATTTAGGACTGGATAATGGATCGGAGATGAATAACTGTATAATGGATAGAGCTGGTGCTAAGAATTAAGAAGGTTTTGCCTGTTGCTTGTGTGTTCCGGCTACTGCCTAGTGTTTAGTCAGTAATTGGATCAGCTGACTAGAGTATGTTCGTAACTCTGGTACAGTACGCAGATTATTTGCAGACACCGCCATCTGTTGAAATAGACCAAACCGTCCTAACGTTTCGCAATATTGTAGGAAATGAGATTTAAAGGAAATGTTTTCAACTTTTTCGTCAAAAACGTACCCATACCTCACAAAAAAGGATTTCAAGGACACAAAACATCAATCATTTGATCATTTCAGAGAAAGAGGAAGAGAGATTAGATTAGATTAGATTAGATTACTTTATTCAAATAGATAACAAAATTCGGCTTAGATTCTACATAGTAATATAATATATGAGTAAGACAAAATTATCCTATAAATTTCACAAAATAGAAACTTCTAGTAAAAATACAATAAAACGGTGAAGTAATGAATGCAAAATTTATACAAAATTTTAATTCGAGGTTCTGCAAAATGAATAAGGAGTGTAAGTTATCTAAGTGAAAAGGCGAAGTTTAGACATATATATGTCCATTCTTGGGAAAGGATAATAAGGATATCCTTTCCATTAACACTTGGCCTTGAGAGAGAGAGAGAGTAATAATAATAATAATAATAATAATATTCGTGTAACCTGGCTGGCTCAGGTCTGGTGTCAGAGTTTTCAGGTCGCTCCTGATCAATTTCAGGGCCTCTGACATGACTTAACGACTGTTTTCAGGCAGCCGGGACCGACGGCTTAACGTGTCCATCCGAAACACGGGAAAGTGGCCTGAGAAAAATTCCTGGTCTGACCTGGGTTTGAACCCGGGACCTTTGGGTTGCAACGCCAGCGCCTAACCCACTCAGCTACGCCACCCCCAGAGAGAGAGTGTGAGAGAGATATGTATAGTCTGTCCAAGCAAAGAAGACCCTCTGGCAAGATGAGCCAATATTAAACGAGCTGGAGTCATTTTCTCATCTTGCCAGAGGGGGGTCTTCTTTGCTTGGACAGACTATAAAGTAATATAGTAATACTGCAATAAGTTGAAACTGGAAAAGCATAGATAGACAGCGTTGAAGTGCTGAAAAAGCAAACGAGAAATGCTTAGAATTTACTTACTACGCTACGTGAATAACGTAGCGTAGTATTCATAACTGTTTATGAATGAAAATAATTTCCGAAAAAGCTTACGAAGAATGTGAATGTCTTGGAAGTCCACTACTGCTGTGAACATCAAAGAGTTTGTGCTTTGTTTGTGAATGTCTACGAAGTCCACTACTGCTGTGAACATCAAAGAGTTTGTGCTTTGAGGTGACCTTGGGGCTTCCACCGGGTTTGCAGCGATTTTATGAATGAAAACTGCTGATTGCGCTTACTATGGAATGCTCGCCGCTTATTACGCTACGTCATCAAAAAGTTTGTAGTACTACTAGTAACTGGTTCTAGCTTATTGAATGTCTACCGTCGAATGAGATCAAAGGGAATACCGTACCGGACTTTTTTAAGTCTCAATTTGATTTCAATGTATTTAACTTCAATTCAACTATTCATGTTATCAGCGTTGAATTATTATGATATATTTGTCATTATAGTAATTACTATTTTCTGCTCTACCATTGGATTTTGAAAAAGTATGTTGTGATAGATTTTCCAATGAAGTCGATAGATGATAGCAGTAGGCTACATTATTGAGTTGCTCTCAGTTGAAGAATCTAATATTAAGTTCATGTGAAACAGAATCTGCTGTTCATAATAGCGATAAGGAAGATATCGAAAGACACTGAACTTGGTTCTGTTTCCTTTCAAGTTTCAAACCGACCCATATTTAAAGCTGAGTCAAAAAACAATGAAACTTAGTAAATTCCGGCCCTATACAGCAAAACAATAATCATTCCTCAACATCAAACTTGGATACACCACACCACTTCAGATTACTCTATCATTACTCACATATCTTTCAACTTTCAAATAATTACTCCTGGGTAACGAAAGAAAAATATGGAATAACATTTCAAATAGAAACAAGTTTCATCACATAAGCCATTGGTTTGAATAGATTTTGAAAACGGAAAAATATTTTTTGTGAAAAGAAAAATTCAATGTTGTTTGTATCACTTTTTCATTTAAAATTTCACAGTATACAGGATTTGTAACGATTTTGTGTTGATTAATTCTCGAATACAACATTGTATAAAAACATTTACAAAAACTAAGAGAAATTACTAGCAGTGATGAAGCGTTAAACTTTAATAATTTTCATGATACTCTAAAAAGTTCCTCCTTGAACAACACTGAAGCGCCTCAAATGTAAATTTGTCGTACTTATCTTATCTGCTCGTGACGTCAGAGTTAAAAATACTTGAATGACACCTTCTCTAAAGTTGTCATAATTTTTTTATCTGAATTATTAGAAGCTTTTTGTTGCATCGAGCACCTGATCTCACAAAAAAGGCACACTGACCTTGAATTTGAAATACGGCATTGTTTACTTAACCCATTAGCGCAATTCGTCACTAATTCTGTATTCTAATTGATGTAACTTCTGTCTTGTCGCATTACGTATAAGAAAGGGGATTACAATTGTTTCCAATTTAGAAGTTACATCAAATAGAGAATAGGTTCATTTACACTTAGCTGCTAAAGCGCTTCTTCACAACGCTTTTCTATGATATTTTTCTTCTTTCTTCAACTTCAACAATTTTATTGGTAGGCAGATTTCCATCATCTCCTATCCATTTCGTTTCTATTTTGTGAGATTTATAGGATAATTTTGTTTTACTCATTTATTATATTACAATGTAGAAACTAAGCCGAATTTTGTTATCTATTTGAATAAAGTAATCTAATCTAATCCAAAGAATAGCTACTAACGTATTTTTATCACCTACTAATTTGAACCCCTACATTGAATTTATTCACCCTTTCCACTTGAACAGTGAATCTAAGGTTCAATTTCCTTCCAATAAGATACAAAATATTATTGAATGTATCAAATTGAAAGGCAATTGTATCTTAGTCGTGAATATCCAGCTCTACAGAGACTGTGACTCACGGAGTAGTCATTTTTTGAAACACTTTTGATTTGTTAAAATCAAAGTATTTTGATAGGAATCCACCATACTAATGCCTTATAGTACGCCTCATTAGTATGCCTCACACTAAACTCTTATTAGTATCATATTTAAATAATCACTTCTTACCTATAAATAATCATTATTGCCTTAGCAAGTGTCCTTTACCATTATTTTAAAGGTTCGAATACACGAATCAAGTTCACTTGATAGAATTGTTGCATTTGATTCAATATATTGAAGTCAGCCCAGAACTTAAATACTTAAACTTACATTGATAAGTTGAATAATCAATGTATAACAGACATTTACTATTAAAACAAAAGCGAATTTGCATCTTATTGGTCAAGTAGACTTGAGTCGTGTGGTCACCCCTCAAGTTTTCAGATCAAAATCAAAAGTAAAGAAACTAGGCGATTATGAACATTTGAAGAGCTATTTTCAACATTGTTACAATTGAATAAAGTGTGAATGAGTGAAAAATGGAAAATTTGGATGGAGTGGAACTCATGAAAGTGTGTAAAATGAGTGAATTTTGCCAGTAATTTCTCACAGTATAATTGGCAAAAATATGACGACTACAGGGAAAAATACCTCAACTTACTATCAAGGAGTGCTTCTCACCAAAGGCCACAGCACTGTGATTGTGATAATAAACTGACATACTTTGTACCCAGCTACAGTCTGTTCAAGCAAAGAAGACATTCAGGCAAGATGGGAAAACTACTTCAGCTCAGTCAATATTGGTTCAAAAATGACAAATTTGGTCTCAAATTGTAGAGCAGAATGTTTCCTACAATTTAAGACCAGATTCATAATTTTTGAACCAATGTTGACCGAGCTGAAGTTGTTTTCCCATCTTGCCAGAATGTCTTCTTTGCTTGGACAAACTATACAACCCAAATATAATAGAGTCGTGCAATGTTAGGTTGAAATATATTGCCGACTAACGTAACAGGTGATGAAAACAGTGATATCATCGACCAATCCAGATACTGATCCAACCATACATGGTAGGTGAGACAGAGATAGAGATAATGAGTATTTATGAAAGAGTGACAGAGAGAAGTAACTGAGAGAGAACTAGTTCGCCTGGATGGCATTCGTGTACTTGTTGAACGAGTATTGCAGATGCCAACAATACTGGCAGTTGACGAACAACCTTTATTAATGCTCAGCTCTGTCAGGACAGTCGGCGAGCTGTCTGCGAGAGAATATTTTGTTGAGAGCGATCTTAGCTAAACTGTTTTGCTCTTGTAGACCGCTTTCCCACTGTCCTAACAGAGCTGAGCACCAATAACAGACATTCGTGAACCACCACTCTTGATTGTATCTGCTATAGTCTGTCCAAGCAAAGAAGACCCTCTGGCAAGATGAGAAAATGACTCTGACTCGGTCAATAATGGTTCAAAAATTGTCAATTTGGCATAAAATTGTAGGAAACACTTTGCTCTACAATTTGAGACCAAATCAATAATTTTTGAACCAATATTGACCGAGCTGGAGTCATTCTCCCATCTTGCCAGAGGGTCTTCTTTGCTTGGACAGACTACATATTGGATTGCGCAAGTGCAACTTTGGCATGATACTCAAGAGTGCCCCCTTCAGATTACAGTACAGTTGGCGGTTGGAAAATGTCTGTTATCAATGCTCAGCTCTTTCAGGACAGTCTGAAGCGGTCTACGAGAGCGAAACTGTTTAACTGAGGTCGTCCTCGACTTGATAAACTCTCACAGACCGCTCGCCGACTGTCCTGACAGAGCTGAGCTTCAATAACAGTCATTTGCCAACCGCCAGTTTTGATGGAGTCTGCTATGCGTTTCATTCTGTAGGCGAACTTTCACTCCAACATCTTCGCCAAGAGTTATTCAATAGTTGGCTGGCATCTTCTAAAATCTAAAGCAGAGTGTGTATGATAGGCTGTCCAAGCAAACAAGACATTCTGGCTAGATGGGAAAATGACTACAGCTCAGTCAATATTGGTTCAAAAATTATAAATTTGATCACAAATAAAAAATCAGAATATTTCCTACAATTTAAAACTAAATTTATAATTTTTCAACTAATATTAACCGATTGGTCACAAATTGTAGGATACATTCTAATCTACATTTTCAGAACAAATTTGTACTTTTTGAACCAATATTGACCGCGCTGGAGTCATTCTCCCATCTTGCCAGAGGGTCTTCTTTGCTTGGACAAACTATACACGGATCAATTTCCTTTCAAGAAGGAAATAAAGTTCTTAACAAAAAACTGGCGAGTGAATCAGCTGATCAGACCAACACTTTCTTGGTCTATATCTTTATCTTCCTGTTTCTAAAATACTATCAATCCACTGTTTCAACTGTTAATTTGAGAAAGCACCATTCGTCATCGCCAGTTTATTGTTGAAAACTCTAAAATATATAATAGTCTACAAATCTCTAAAAAGTCTATCAAATTTGCAAAATATGGTATGATAAATACGATACGAGACTCAATAAGATACAATACCTTTCATTTAGATTGTTTATTCATCATGCTAGATCGTCTTTTGTATCTTGAAGAAAGGTTTGTATCATATCAAACGTTTGTAACTTATAGTATTGAGTCGTGTTTATCGTAATCGTAACATATTATAAGTATCAGATTCAACAACCGTATTTAAAAGTCTCGTATTAGGTATATTAAAAGTTTGAACCATTTTGTATCGTAATGAGTGGTATCTATTGAAGCATGAGTATAGAATTTGATAAAAATTTGAATCTTCTCAGATGCAACGGAACCGCAGAAACACAGAGAACTAAATTGAACTGAATTTCACATTTTTGTGTGAGATTTGCAAATTGATTTTTTCATTTCTTCTCTTTTACCAAGCACAGCGGTTTTTGTATGGAAATAAAGTAGAACAAAAAACAGAACAGACTCAAATGGAGTACACGTGCATTACTCGCAGTTACTGAGAAGACACGTCGTTCCATATACTTTACATTGTGAAGGCGTTTCTTCTCCACTTGACCAAACTCTACTGGCGTGACACTTCGATATTCTATGTCGACAATATTCTCACTGGGGAATCAATGTCATGCAATGTCCGATTCTATGTCAGTGTGTCTCATGGCGGACAAAACTGGGAAAGTAGCTGAGTAAGAGAAAGAGTGAGAAAGAGAGTGATAGTGCGGGGGGAGAGTGAATGTGAGGGGGGGAGAGAGAGTGAGAGGGGGCGAGAGAGAGAGAGAGAGTGAGAGAGAGAGTGAGAGAGAGAGAGAGAGAGAGCGCGAGGGAGTAAGAGGTAAGAGGGTGATACTCTCACAGGGTGTGACACAGATAGTGTAATGCATTCACACATCTAACATTCTATTGAAATTTTTCGTTTTCAAAAGAAAACAATAATTAAATTCTTTGAGAACGAAAACATACAAATCTGTGTGTAATCTACACTGTTATTTATTTATTTCTTTATTTCACTGTTACTTTATTTCAAGAAGATTTATCCATCTAAATTTGATACTAAAACACGACCAATACGAAATTATAGCCTACGATAAAAGACCTTTTACCCCGATTGTTTCAATAGTATCTTGTATCATATTGTAGGATACAGTATCAAAACAAGTGGTATCTATCGTATCATTTAACAAATTTTATGAAGTTAGTATCTTCTTGAAAGGAATTAATAATTTCAATTTTTAACACTTATTTTTCATCAGCTTCTTTTATCAATATGTAACATGTGGGCTCTACTAAAATGACTACAGTGACTTGATACTAGTCATAGTCTTTTATCTAGTAACTGTAACAATGACTATATAAGTGACTATAGTCACTGTATGCTCTACATACTACAGCCCACATGTTACTACATATTGATAAAAGAAGCAGATGAAGATAAGTGTTAAAATTCTACTTTTCATTGTTCAAAATAATTATTTACTGCATGAAAAAAGCAATTTAAATATTCGAAGTTGAAATTATTGTTGAAGACTGAAGAGTAATAATAATTACAGAAATTAATAGGATAGCTCTAGAGATATAGAGACTCTATTGTATTTCAAGTTTTCAACGCATAAGCATAGACTAAGTATATTCCTAGGCTATTATGGTATCAGTGGTTTTGGAACAAATCAACTAATCATGCCAGTATGCAAAAAGATAACATTCGACCAAAACTAATGTTCTAATCTATGACGAATTACACAACCTGCAACCAAATTGATAAGCCTACATTGAAAACTTGTTTGGACCTGGTTAACATTTACATTCGAGCAGGAATACAAATTACCTATAATTATATTATCAACGTTCCAAATTCAAAACTGAAACTAACCTTGATTTCGTGATATTTCTCCTCCAAATAGTAAGCGATGTTCCTGGCCTCTTCGTACTTTTGTGAAATATCCAAGTACTTTTGGTAGTGACGTTTGAATAGCACAAAACTGAAATAAAAAAATGGAATTGAAATATTTGAAACATTGAATAACAGCTTAGAAACAGAGAGTTAGAAATAGCAATTGTTTACCAGTGTAGATGATGGTTTATAATAATAATTTCTCGGTGAAATTATAATATTTTGAAAAAACTAAATAATATCTATGTTGAAATAATAATTTCAATTCAATTCCTTATTTCCCAAAAACAAATTCTATACAAAAATTCAGTACATCAATACAAAATTTATAGGACATTAGTATTTCCCCACTAGATCCATGAGTGGGAAAAGAGTTCATATCCTAAACTAACAAAAAAGTAAAGAAACATTTCAATTCACATCGGAAACAATAAGTATAATAAATCATGACAAAAAAATTTAGTTTTTTAGGTACGTAATTTTTGTTTCAAGTTATTAGAGCTATTGCACTGTTGACTTATGCCCGGTTTTTCCAAGCGCACTCAAATTTGAGGGACCCTCAAGTTTACTACACTTTACTACATTTCCTATACTTATCATAGAAAATGTCAGCTGTTCATCAAAATTTGAGTGTGCCTCAACTTTGAGTGTGCTTGGAAAAACCGGGCATTAGTATTATTTCAAAATTTTATGTTTACAGTTGAAAGTAAAAATTAAGACATGATTGTTTGAATAAATTATGTTGAAAAAATTTGCGTCACAAGAAGCAAATTATCTCGGTCTAATTATTAGAATCATACTCATGATTACTTATAATAATCATGATAAATGGATTCTGATAGTTATGAGATTCATTCCTCATCTAACCGCACATTTAAAAATATATTTCAAATTAAACCAATCAATTATATAAAAAAACTATCCTAAATTCCGAAATCATCGAGAACAATCACGATAACACTAATTTAACAGTTGAAAATTTATAGCTATCATTACCCATTCAAGTACTCCCGATTCATGATGAGACCTTTCACGCAATTAATTTCTACCTATTAAAGATAAGGAAACTAGGGGAGTAACAATTAAAATTTGATGAGAAAATTCCAAACTGTAATTAAACTAAAAGGAGAACATTACTTGTAACTCGGATTTGAACTCTTCTAAAGTCTGTCCAAGCAAAGAAGACATTCTGGTCAAATGGAAAATGACTCCATTCGATCAATATAGGTTCAACAATCATAAAATTGATATCAAATTGTAGATCAGAATGTTTTCTACATTTTGAGATCAAATTTATAAATTTTGAGCCAATATTGACCGAGCTGGAGTCATTTTCCCATCTTGCCAGAATGTCTTCTTTGCTTGGACAGACTTTAACCACTGAATTGATGAGGTAGGACGATCATGATAGGTTCATGATTTACTATGGGAATAAAATGTAGGAATTTTTTCATTGACGAGCGTTTTAGCTGGTAAGATCGTTGCAATAAATTTATTGCTTATTAGATATGCTATATTAATATTAATTAGAAGCATCAATTTGTTCCAGTTGATAACTGCTCCAGTTATTCGAATACAATAGCAGTTCCGGTTTTAAATAAGTAGCGAACAGCGATTTATCTTGTGCCTCTTGTTCGCTGAGTCACCTACACAGATTACTAATGGGGAAAAATAGCTTTAAAATTATAAAAACTTGAAAAAATTGGTATGACATTTGGAAATTCTATACTCCTGAGACATCACAGATTTCTGTTAGTAGCCTACTAAGGGCTGAAATAAAATGTTTTCTTTTCTGTAGTTTGGTAGTAATTCACCTAGTGATTGTTGAATAACCGAAACTGGTATCTCAATATTGTAATTAAGTTGATAATTCCTAGGTCTGGTTGCAAAGTTGTCGTATCAAGTTAATTTCTTATTACTGTATTAGGCTACTCATAAGAAATAATTAGGTAATGAGCGAAGCAGACTTTTGACAGTATTTCAAAATTGACATTTTTATTTAGTGTTTCTGATCAGATCTTCATTGTTAACAGTGAACTTATAAAAAAATTCAGGATTTTTTAAAGAGAAAAGTGTTTTTCAAAGTTGAAATTGTAATGTAAACATTCATCATCCATCATCATTCATTGACTATGTAGCCTAAACATCATCATTCACTTATCACCTTTGCGTGAAATACTTGATATAAGTCACAATTGTAACAATAAAATATAATTGATTATGCGAAAAGTACATCCAACTTTTTTCCAAGCTAGAGCATAAACTTCCAAACTATAGTCTGTCCAAGCAAAGAAGACCCTCTGGCAAGATAAGAAAATGACTCCAGCTCGGTTAATATTGGTTCAAAAATTATTGATTTGGTCTCAATCGTAGGAAATATTCTGATCTAAAATTTGAGACCAAATCAATATTTTTTTAACCAATATTGACCGAGCTGGAGTCATTTTCCCATCTTGTGAGAGGCTCTTCTTTGCTTGGGCAGACTATAATAGGGTGTGAAATCCATCTCTACTTGGGCAAAAAGCTGACCATTCATCAAATATGACCTTCTATGTGTCATCTTTTTGGCTCCAGCTTTACGGGGGTGGAGTTGAATCATTGCCAAATATATTATAAGGAATGGGTTGAAGAAGGTTCATATATACTAACTTTGGGAGAAGACAATTCTTTCGACTATTTTGTCAAGTACAGTACTTAGTGACAAGGGAAGTTTCAAGGGGATGTCAACTAATCAAAATTTGAAAGAAGAGCCGTTTGTGTTTTGTGGATCTGTTTTGTGTTTCAATCCTATTGTATTGTGATCTCGTACATAAATTATAAATTTCCAGTTCACCATATTAAACCATAATTTCCCTTCGACGGAAATTAAGGTTATAGTGCCGGTGGAACTTCCTTTTGGAACTCCCCACCAAATACGGCATACGAATACATACATACATAACCATTGAATTGTGAGTTTCACGTCTACGAATCCAATAACAAAGGCAGACTCCTGAACATTCTAGAAATTTCTTTTATTTAGAAATAACTAGATTTCTAAACTAAATTTCTTTTATTTAGAAATAACTAGAGTAACAAAAGATCATTCACAGATCAGTTTAAACGGCCGGATTTATTTCACTCAATACAACACAATCAATCTAGTTTTATAATAAAGCAGGTGAATAATAACAGGTGAAGTGCTCGTATATTGTACTGTACAGAACTTCACCTGTTCCGAGGGCACGAGCCGCCAGTGGTTTTATTGATAACTTTAATAGACTTTTGTTACGGTTTTATCTTATTTCATTATTCTTCCCTTTCTTTCGTGACATTTTTCTATTTATTTTGTATGCTATTGTAACTATTTATTGATTTTTATTATTGTGTTTGTTGTTCGAATCTATCCATTTCTTATGTTATTGTAGCTATTAAATAATAATTTATTATTATTTTTGTAACTATTGAAAAAAAAATTCAAAGGGTACTTAGATATTATACATTATTTGAAAACTTTTATAAGTACAGTAGCCCTTAAGCCACGTTCACACCTGAATTAATAACAAAATTGTTAATAACTTTTATATAAAAAGTTATACAATATATAAGTCTATATAATAATACGGTACGTTATTCACAAAAGTTATTAAAAAAATTAATGTTATCAACACTCCGGTGTAAACGTGGCATGAGAAAAAAGAAATGTTATTATTACTATTTATTGATTTTCCATTATTGTGTTTGCTGTTCCAAACGCCATTTTCTAACGTTTGTATGAACCACTAATTGGGGAGGAGCTTGTCTAGGCCAATGGCAGACGTTCACTGTGATTGGTTTGAGCAACTACCAATAGCGATGTTCGACCGTTCGTATAAATACCACTGGCGGCTCGTGCCCACTAAACAGGTGAAGTGCTGTACAGTAAAGGATACGGGCACTTCACTTGATTCGTGGGTACGAGCCGCCAGTGATAAATACTGCTGCTCTTCACTTCAAGTTTTGGTTTACCAGATATTGATATTGGTGTAGAATTCAAAACCGGTATCTCAATTTTCTATAAATATGTGGTTTGACAATTTCTTATCTTTTCATTTAAAAACACAACCACTCACTGCTACAGTATCTGTAGTGAATGGATCTTACAACTAACAAACTTATACCCAAACAGTATTAGTTGAATATTGAAAAATACTAATCTTACAATAACTAAAAAGGTAGGTTTCAATTACTGTCCTACAATTCACAATAGTATTTTCTATTACGGATGAAGTCTTTTCATTTGTACTATTGTAGCAATGGGAACCTACTTTAAGTAACATCTAGTAAATAATCAATCAATTTAGGTAACAAAACAACCACTCACCGATAGAAATCGTTCTCCGATATAATATCGCGTATACTATCCTCCGGGTCCAGTTTATCGCAAACAAACGCCTGGCTGGCGGGTCTCGAACCCGGCCTACTGCCGGCCCCCTGGAAATCGGCCCCCGTTATTTTCAGGGGGGCCGTCGGGGGCGGCGGCACCGGTGGCAGGGGGGCGGTGATCACTTCGGGGGACGAGGGGGGCGATGAGTAGTTTCCCCCCCGAGGGGGTGAGGGGGGACAGGCCTCGCTGTCGCTGTAGTAGATGGGCAGTGAGCAGGGGGGCATGGGACCCAGGTCGTCCTCGTACACTACGCAAGCCTCTTTCTGCAACCAGATGGGACAAATTGGTTTGTGTTTTATGTAATAAGAATGTAATAATAATAATTTGTGATTTTAGACACTTGCCATATTGTTAGAAAATTTCTCTCACAGCAATAGCATGTAATATAATTTGAGAAGTTTAAGTAACTTATACCTGGCATTTTCCTGTATCATTGTAACCATATTGAATGTGAATAAATAAATAATAATAATAATAATCTGTAATAAAACAGAGAGAAAGAGAGGTTGATTCATTTGTTGTTCGAGAAATAATAATAAATATGGTCTGTCCAAGCAAAGAAGACCCTCTAGCGAGATGGGAAAATGACTCCAGCTTGGTCAATATTCGATCAAGAATTATAAATGTGGTCTAAATAGTAGATCGAAATGTTTCCTACAATTTTAGATCACATGCGCTGCACCCCGTTGGACAAAACTAGTGAAAAAACTAGATATAGTCTGTCCAAGCAAAGAAGGCCCTCTAGCGAGACGGGAAAATGACTCCAGCTTGGTCAATAATTGATCAAGAATTATAAATGTGGTCTAAATAGTAGATCAAATTGTTTCCTACAATTTGAGATCAAATTGATAATTTTTGAACCAATATCGACCGAGCTTGAGTCATTCTCCCATCTTACCAGTGGGTCTTCTCCGCTTGGACAGACTACTAGATCGAGAAAGAACCATCAGCTGATTCCAGTACATTGTAATAAGAGCAACTCGAGTACACTAGAATAGAACTTTATTTGCACTTTTAAACACGACAGAAAATGAAAATAACATGTATATATTTTCTATATTGAAGAAATAAAAATTAAATGATTAGTCATACAATATTTTCCTCTCTGCAAACCAAGTAAAAAGAAAGTTCTTTAGTACATTAAGTCCATTGTAATAAATTCTTGCCTTATTTTGGTTGCCATGACAAAATTTAAATGTTTCTAATTTTCGTGCTCTAAATTTTCAGTAAAAAATTCAATATTTTCGGCTATGGTCTAGTGATTTTGTGAAGTGCTTTAGTTTTCGTAGTCAACAATGCTTTTAAATAAAAAATTATGTTTTCAAATGAACTTTTTTAAAAAAACTGTAACTCATGTCTCCATTTGTCGAAAATGAGGTTATCTGGCGAAGTGGAACAACCCTTGGGTCTCCCCACTATTAAAAGCCATACGCTAAATAAATAAATAAATAAATTCAATAATTCATTCTAAATTAATTTCTATACCTCATTCACGATGACTTGAAATAAAGTAAATAAACCCACAAAGTAAACAAACAGGGCTGTCAATGTTGCGATGACACAAGGTTAGTATAGCTATATATGAACCTTGGCGATGACATACCTATAGCAACGATGTGACACATTCTATTAAAGGAAGCTATGCACAGTCCTGACGAAAAAATTAACGATACCAATGCCAATGCTATGACGTGTCTACGCTATGTAGTTTTTTGTCTATGGTTTGTTTATTTTGTCAAGTAATCGTGAATAGGATTGGTAGGCCACTTAATTTAAACAGTAATTGTACGTACAGATCTTAAAATAGTTATAATAGAGGTCTCGCATCGATTATTTCATTTTTTTCATTTATCTTCTTGTGTATAGCTGACGACAAAACGTTAGTTATAGTCTGTCCAAGCAAAGAAAACACTCTGGCAAGATGGGAAAATGACTCCAGCTCGGTCAATATTGGTTCAAAAGTTGTATTAGTTTGTTTCAAATTTTGGATCAGCATTTTCCTACAATTTGAGACCAAGATTATAATTTTTGAACCAATATTGACTGAGCTGGAGTCATTTTACCCATCTTGCAAGAATGTCTTCTTTGCTCGGACAGACCATTCACTTGGTCACAAATACAAATAGTACTTGGTTACATTCAGAATATGATAATATGATTGAGAATATGATTACATATATAATATGATACTGTTACCGGCACTGTATTTATAATAATTATTTATCTATCGTCTATGATACTGTATCTATAACCTATGATACTATAGATACTCGTACATAACCTAAAATACCGTTACTATCATTGTTTTTATTTTAAATAATTATCAAGTACCCTTTTTGAATAATTTTTCAATTCACTTTTTTGCATTTGAAAATGACTATAATTAGTTGAAACATGTCGTGCATTGAAAAATAATTAAAAAAGGGTACTTGATAATTATTTAAAATAAGAACCGTGATAGAAGTAGCCCTGAGATTAAGGAAACCATACATCTATCTGCTAATCAACCATGTATCTATCATCTACGACATTTTGTATTATCGATTATTTGTCTTAAACATTGTTTTTTTTTAATTTTTAATTTGTTAATCTTGACGTTGTCCATGTTCTATGAATTTTATGGCAATAAAATTATATTTATTTATTTGACAATGTATCAATCATCTGTGATCTTGTATCTATCACCTACGTCACTGTATCAAATAGAACCACCAACCTGTATCTGAAGAGCGACATCGCTAATGCCATGATGCATTTCTTGCGGCTGTTGTGGCGCACTTTGCAACACCAGGTCGTCGCTCTTGCTGTGCTTGAGTTCGCATAGACCGAGGCCGCTGGGTCGTTCTTCGTAGGCCGAGTAGCGCGCCATCGGACTGCGACAACGGCGGACGGCGACAAACTCACGACCGCCGCCGCCGCCGCCACCGTCCGACATTGACGGAGCCTGCATTAGCAGTTCTGTCATCTGTAACAAACATTATTACATTATTACAATATTGATTCATTTTGCTGTTCTAATTCTACTTAGTAGTAGATTATTTATTATACTTTTTCAAGGAATAAATAAGTAAACAACTATTGCTTTATTATTGTAGTCTATAGATTCATCCTTCCCATTACCCACGCACAGGCCCAAGAGCCCATGTGGGCATCACCCTCAAAAAAAAAGACTAATAGAATATCGCAAACCTGAAAAATAGATTTGTGAACGTCAACTGGATTGAAGTGCTTTCCATGAAGGAGAATCAGTGAATGAATCGTTTGAATCATTCAGGAAAATTATGACAAGATTTTTCATCTTTCAAAAATGTTGTTAATTTATACTCAAGCCGTGGTCACACCTAAGGGAACTGAAGAATTTTTCAGTTCTCGCAAACACTTAAAATGGAAGAATTCACAAAAAAAGCTATAACATTGTATGTAAATAATAATAGTCGTGATTAATCTTGTCATTAGCTTGTGTTCCGCGTTCCGCCCAAAATTGAGCATAGTCTGTCCAAGCAGGGAAGAGATTCTGGCAAGTTAAGGAAAATGACTCCAAACTTTGTCAATATCGGTTCAAAAGTTATAAATGTGGTCTCAAATTGTAGATAATAATGTTTCCTACAATTAGAGACCAATTTTATAATTTTTAAATTAATTTTGACTGAGCTGGAGTCATTTTCCCATTTTGCCAAAATGTCTTCTCTGCTTGGAGACTACACGAGCACAGCCAACATGGTAAATTGGAGCTCCATGAGGTTCGGTATGATCTCAGCTGATTTTAACAATGGAACATGATTTCAACTTTTCAACAATGAAACTAGTAATTTAAATTATTTCAATAAACAGTTGATGCTTTGCTGAGAGAGAATTGATGAAAAACAATAAATAATAGGAAATTATAAAAAAATAAGATTAGAGCGTTTTCTTCTTTGCAAAGGAAATTTCGCATTCGTTTATATTTGCTGTCTCCATGAACTCTATGTATGTATGCTTTTTAGAGTAGAGATCTATTCTAGAGTATGGACAATAATATTAGGCTATATAATATTACAAACAGTCTAAAATTTCAAAATAATGAGACCTTGCTCTGTGAATACACTTTGCTACGATGACGTCACACATAGTTATTATCTATTTGATATAACTCCCCACTTGGCGTAACACTTATAAAATAAGGAATAAAATAATGTATTCCAAGTTAAAAGCTACATTAAATAGAGAAAAGATAGCGTTACATCATTCCTGAATTAAAACGTTATCGTTGTTGATTGAAATGAATCGATGTTCAGTGAAAACCTGTTTCGTGCGAGATGAGATCACATTTGGCAAACAGGAATTTTTTACTCCAACTTGACGTGCAGAATTTTAAGCAATTTTTTCCCGGTTCAGTATGTTACGTCAACATACAACCTGTTAAGGTTTGACTAGTGATTTGTTTGCATGTAGTTTTGCACAGATCTTCAGGCGGTTTTTGGGAGTTTCGTGATATGAGCAACAGAGCAATTATTATCTAAAACTCAATAAAAATCACTTATAAATGGAAATAAACTTACTTACATAGTAGTTACTATAGTTGTGTGGTCCTGAGTCTGAAGATGACCACACAACAGGTCGAAATTATAGTAACTACTATGTAAGTTTATTTCCATTTATAAGTGATTTTTATTGAGTTTTAAATTTTAAAGTGGAAAAAGAATGGATACACAACACCATAATTATTATCTCACTGTTCTGTGATATTTACTCTGTAGGAATTCGATATTTTTCAATAAAAAAGCAGGAATTCGTGTAGAATTTTCCTATTTCTATCTTAGGGAAACAGTTCTATCTAGTTCTATGAAACATATTTCTATCTAGAAAACAGTGAAAGTATAAGGCTCCAAGTTTAATTTTCCTTTCATTTTTCATTATAATTTTTTTATGTAGAAGTGAAATAGAATAATTATTGAATTGAAATTGAATTTAATTGATGTAAGTTACGAGGAAAAATATAAGTTGGACTACTTTTTTCAACAGAAAAATAATTGAAAGGATCAACAGTTTCCTGAAAGTGTATCTCCTGAAATATTTGCGATGTAGCATGTAGGTAACCTATGCATGCCTAGTACGGTAATTATGTAGGTCCACGCTAAGAATGTATTATTTATTCATTACAATTTACAAGAGAGGAATTGAAAAGAACTTTGAACAATTAAATTTTGGGTCTTACTGAAATGTCAAACTTTTCTTTAAATCTAATGCCACGTCAACACCGGAATGTTAATAACTTTAGTGAATAACGTATTATTATACAGACTTATATATTATATAACTTATTATATAACAAAGTTATTAACAAATGTTATTAACATTCAGGTGTAAACGTGGCATTATAGTTTGTAGTTCCTAATGGAATTCCCAAAAGTTATAGCATCATTAGAATTCAATTTATTGTTCTGTTTTATTATAAACTCTTGTGAAACCCCTCTTCTACAACAAAATTACCTTTGATAGTCATCAAATAATAGGCCTAATGCATTCATCTTTAATACTACTTTTCCAATTATTATTCAATAAATATCTGGATGATTGTAGCTTGTAAATAAAGAAATAGAAAGATTAACAAACTCTCTATTTTTTAAATTTTTTTAGATGTCCTCATAAACTCTTTTTTCTGAGAGTGATTCCAAATGAGTTGTTGTGTTTATGCAACAATGATGATAGATTTACTCGTTACATGAACACTCATACAAGGGATAAAGCAAGCTCACGTCGCTCAACAACTCTTGAGCTGATGGATACCGTTGTTTAGCTGACAACAAATATTTAGGCGGATGACGAATGACTGTTGCTGATTCTCAGCTCTGTCAGGACAGTCGGCGAGCTGTCTGCGAGAGTACATCGGAACGAGAGTGATACTAGTATACTAATTCACTTTCGAAGACAGCTTCAGACTGTCCTGACAGAGCAATTATAAAAGTCATTTTCCAGCCGCCTTAATTTTTGGCGCCAGCTATGACCGCGAATCTAATCGCTTCCCAGAATTTAGCCTGGCTTCTGACAGTTCATCATCAAATGTGAATCAAAGGGCAAAAATTGTTCATTTGCGATATTCCATTGTAATACCAAAGATGATTCTAGTATTTAGTATTGAAGACTTTAAGAGAGTATTAAAGAGAGTAAGTAAAGAGAGTAAGTAAGTATTAAAGAGAGTTCTATTATTCTATGATAATACTGAATTATAGTTTCGTGTAATTATTTTTAATTATTGCCAATTTCATAGTTCTTGCTAAAAAATGGAAATTGCTGCAAAAAGGGATGATACCCATGCAAATCTCTGGAAAGAATATAATACTGTATAAAAAAATCATATTTTTCTCGCTAAAAATCTATAAATTTAATTTAATTTGTTGAGAATGTTTCAATATTATTTTTGTTATTAGGGATCCGTTTTTGTTTCAAATTATTACATGTAACTTAACTATATATTTACAGAGCCACCCTATTTTCATGAATAATAATCATATTAGATAATATTCCAAACTGGATCCCAATAATTATTATTGTGTACTGTGTAGGCTATCTCATCAGCTGATCCTGACAGTGTGGAACCACCTCTGAACCTATGCAAAAATATCAATATCTCCCAATAATCATTTGCTTCTCATCTCACCTCAGATTTGACAGTTAGATATCCCAGCGAATATAATCCTCAAGTAGGTAAATTTATTGATGAATATTTTCACAAAACACAACACAATCCACACATAAAATACACGCACACGAAAAACATGTACACGAAAAAGCTTCTACCGCACACGAACACAAACTGAACTGAGAATCTGATCGTTCCAGCTCCTGCCTCTGGAGAATTCGGAAGCTGCTGCTGCCATGCGGTATCAGATTGTACTAAAAAATGATCTACGGCTTGTTTTCAAATTCATACACCAGAATGCAGCACCTGATGAACATGTATTGGCGGCAAGACTCAATACTCCAGCGCCCCCAAGCGGAGAAGTCGAAACTAATAATGTCCCCCTATTATGCTTGGTTACAATTGAATCAAATCATGAAACTTTTAGTGCATTTCATTCGAAAAATGCACTATTGGTCTTGCCCTGACAATCGAAAATTTATGATGTGATATATTTTTTACACGTTTCCGAGCCCCTAGAACACGATTCTGATGTCCGTTCAAATTCATATATATCTATATATTTATATATGTACAGATTCTTGTGAACACGATAACTCCCGAAGGGCTTGTCGGAGAGCAACCAAATTTTGCACAAAAATCATTAGTGTTAATATCTCGTTCAAGTTCGTTAACCAGCCAAATTGGTTCAAGGGTAGGGGTTGAAATTAGGGGATGAAAGTTTAGAAAAATCACTACAAATCGACCAATAACTTTATCGTTTTTAAAATTGGTGTGTATAATACCCCTATTTTGCCCTACAATTTGAGCCATCAACGAAAAAAATCCAATCAAAAATGGCGGAGAAAATGGAGAATAATATGCCAAAAATAGTGTTTTCATGGGTTTTTCGAGAACGGCACTTTTGAATTCATATCCTGAATAGCTAATTATAAGTCATATGATTTGAGCCACTGAGCTAGAGATTACCAACTTATTTAGATTACTAAAGATTTTGTACATAGCTCAATGATTTGAGCTATCATAGAATTGCATTTGAAATGCACTATTTCCGACCGCCAGCTGCCAGAGCGAATTTTTTTATAGTTGCATGAATGCCAAGAATCAAATGCTAATCACCTTTTTTCAACCCAATCGTATTCTAAAATATTTCTATAACTTTTCAGAAGAAGGCTATGATAGTCTAGATTACATACCGGTTCTTCAGTAGGCTACTCATTCCAACTTCAAGTTCAAGAAAACCCTCATCCAGCGGAAAAAAAGGCTCCGTCAAGTTGTAGACCAGAAAAATCTATTCAATTTTGATGATTTAATCATTAAGCTATGATGGCAATCTTGTGATGCAATCTCACGTTAGTGTTCTATAGCTATGATTGACTAGCTTGAATCTACCCATGATCTCAAGAAGCAAAAATATAAATATTTCATATTCGTAATCTTAAAAAATAAGTTTGATTATTCGAGATGTTATTTTTTTAGCTTAGATATCTGTTTGACTTTATATCCTTCCATAATTCCAATGCGCATGAAAATTTCAAAATACTTGAAAATTTGTCTAATGGATACTAAAAAATGTTATTCTACAATCTTACTATAGTTGTGTGAAGCACAGAAGAGCCTTTGGCAACATGGCTGCCATTCACTGCTGCCAGAAATCGAAATGAAAATTGTTCTAGTATAACCAAATTTAGGAAGAAATAGTACAGGCTTGGACTATTTTTTCTGACTTAGTTCATAATAATATTATGATTTGTGCTATCATATGTCAATAATTGAATAAATAAATGGATAAAAAAAATATTTTCATTCGTTAAATCAATATGATTACGATTAGTGTTAAAACGTTCGGTTGGCTGAAGTGATTTTCCCTGGAATTGTAAGTTCTGCGCATTCGTAGTTACACTCTCACTCCCCTCCCTCATCTTGCAAGAGGCTCTTCTGTTCTTGGCACAACTATACCCTGCAATGAGAAGTGCGGCCGCAGCTAAAGAGCGGAGCTCGGTGCCCCAATATCCATTTCTAATAACATACAATTCCAAAAAACATGTTATTATTATCATTGATTGATGATATAAGTATTATTATTATCATTACTTACATTATTCCTCTATGTTATTATCAAATCTTACATGATATTTACGGATAACGCTTATTGCACAGATTACCACTCGTAGCGCTTCGATCGCCCATTCTCCTAAAGTCGCATCCTTAAATTTTTGCAGGTTAAGAAAATTATAGCTCTTAAAAAGCTAAAAAAATAATAATTAAATATCCATGTAAATAGGGTTTATCATGATGATTTCATCATAGAATTACTGTATTTCTTTGACCATTTTATCGATCCTATGTTGAAAAGGGAGATCGAGAGTAACGAATATCGATGTTTGAGTCAAGTCGATATGCGATATCGCAAGAATAGGATCGTGAACGTGAATTTATAGGTTAGGTCAGGTTACCTTTGTTGTTATTGGATTTCTATTCACATGCCGATTAAAATGTATAATTTATTTTCCAACTAATACAGTATGGGTATAAAAGTCAAGTTCAGTCATAAATTTTTGAATGATCTCGTTCAAGATAGTAATTCTGGAATTGAACTTGAAGTCAACCGTACCAAGTATGTGAACGTTTCACCTTTTGAGTTACAAAATCTTTCTGTCTTCATTAAAGAGTATTTGGATTCACTGGTTGCAACATTTGATCCCGAGTAAGTAATATTAAATGGATTATCAATCTATCATGATTAAAAATTATTGCTTACAAATAGTCAAAGCATTAGCATATTGAGTACTTAGATCTACTTCGAGTAAGTTTGAGCTGGATTTGTACCACGTTAATCACAGACAAGCTAGAAAACAACTTCAATTTTCGCCGTAATTCAACAAAAAAATAATTCAAGATTAAAGTTTAGTTCAGTCTTTGTAGCTCAATTAAGGCAATATCTAAAATCATCATTTTTTAGAAATTGACAAATTTTTCTTTTTTCAAGTAGGCCTATTTGCATGTAAGTTACTGTATAATTGTTATCTGCTCGGAAAACTAAATTTGTTTCTCATTTCAGGCTATCTGGAATCATTCTTAGTCATCAAAAAATCAAAGTCAATCCACAGTTCAATGTACAAGCTGATGGCACCAACAAGCTACTCTACATTGCGGACATCTATGTTTTCCGACCCAAAATTGGCTCCGTTCTGACAGGTAAGGTAACAGAATGTTAACTTTTTTGGAAAGTTTGCTTCATTTTGGACGCAGCACCGTTTCGTTTCAGTCAGCTCAAAATGGACAATTTGGAGCCCAAAAAACCAATCGCCTCTCTCTCTCTCCCTGAGAAGGGCAAAGCTGAGAAGACAGGTCGTCACAACGTTGAGTGCATTGTGCGTCTCTTCTCAGCTTTCGTAAAATTTAACATTAATGTGTGATTTTCCTGCGTCTTTGACCTAATTTGACGAAAAATTTAAGCCGCATCGAGGCATCTATGCCGTCTTTATACTGATATCAATATACTCATACTCTAATTTTTTTGCAAAGTCATTTAATTCTTCTTTCCTTTCTCTTCAGCCTATACTTGAACTCATTGATTTCTTCCTCCTTAGGGAGGTTAACTGGTCGTTAGTGAAGAAAGTCAGTCGTTTCCCGTCTCTGGAGGAATATTAATTGTTGCATTACACTCTAACTGATTAGCTTGATGTTATTCAGAGGTATTCTGCGCCGTCACTTGGTTACGAAAACGAAAAATGGCTTATGGTTGAGAGGATCAACGTGCTAACCACACGTTACCTCTATCCTGGTTGATGATTATTCACCTCTGCTATGTAGTGGAGTGAATATGAAACTGGCTGACAACCAGCTGGTAGGCCTAAGCCCTTCATGGGCTGTTGAGCCATTTACATAACATACATTGATTTTTTTCAGACATTGCAGCAAATATAAAAAATGCTAGTCTATTTCATCAATGAGCCAATTTTACTTCTATTTTGGTCATTATTCTAAGTCTACTACTTTTACTCATCTATTTTGTTTTCCATCACGAACTGCTAGTAAATATTTCACTCTGAACTATTTTACAGAATACTGCAGTCAATAATAAGCGCTCCACACGTGAGAAGTAGTTTATATTTAAACTAATATTCAAATTATCGACTGCAGTGTCGTGTAAAATAGTTCAAAAAATAGTGAAAAATCTAGTAACTTACTTTTATTGTGTCGCCACAAAATAGTCAATAGTCAATAGTTCTTTATTACACATTCTTCAAGAATAGTAACAGGTGTCAAGATATTTAAAATTATACAAAAAGCGCTTGTGAAAATTCCTCAATTTTATACAGTGGTTTATTCTTCAACATATCACAAAGTCTTTTCTTCAGTAAATTTATTGAGTTAGTTATTTATAAGTGGAGGATGATTGTATTTTCCAAAGCCTTCATAATTTAACTATCCATATTTTGCCTTATGTATGTGTGCACTGTCTACAGTTCAAATATCAATCAAGATTTATTCATTCATTTTACATAAACTAATAACTTATTGGTTAAAAACACACACCAATCTCCAAAACGTTTTTTACCAGATTTTGAGTTTGAAAATATGCTCTTGGTTGAATTTTTAACGAAAATAAAAATTCTCAATTATTTATTCCTTCGTGATAATTTTCCAACAATTCCGCAGTTGATTGAATTAAATATCTAATAATATTGTTGTGGGATTTGAAATAATTCAAGTCGATATTGCAGGTGTGGTAAACCAGAAAAGCGAGGATCACGTGGGATGTCTGCTTCACCGCGTTTTCAACGTGACAATACCGAAGCCAGGTGGCGGCGATGGAGGGGAGGAGGAAGAGGAGGAGGAGGAGGTGGGAGTGTGGAGGGGTGTGTCCGTGGGCCAAGAGGTGCGCTTCAAGGTGGTCGCCTTCGATATCACCCTTAAGATACCTTCTATACATGGCAAGATTTTGTGAGTATAATCCTCTAGTTTTTATGAAAGAAAATGAAAGAAATTAAAGAAGTTTCTATTAAGGCCCTTGAAAATGTCAACATTGTATAGTGAGTGTAGTATGCTCACATTGTTATCAAAATTTATTCATCTTAGTGGGTTAAAAGATGAAAAGATATCGCAACTGAATTCAGTCAAAGTCTATTATCTAAGGTAAATACTTGTGATAATAGAATTCTCTCTATTTGTATAGTGAGTGTAGTATGCTCAAGAAGTATTCATAGTGGGTTAAAAGATGAAAAGATATCGCAACTGAATTCAGTCAAAGTCTATCATCTAAGGTAAATACTTGTGATAATAGAATTCTCTCTATTTGAAAGTCGCGCCAATTCTATGGAGAGCGAATCACTGTTGAACATATTCATCTCTATTTTTATCTTCATATTCATCTTCATTTTTTCAACCCTTATGAATGCATTTTCATGAAATCATTGAGCTACAAATCAGTTACGTACAGTTATAGTCTGTCCAAGCAAAGAAGACATTATGACAAGATGAGAAAGTGTCTCCAGCTCGATCAATATTGGTTCAGGAATTATTGATTTTGTCTCAATTGTAGGAAACATTCTGATCTACAATTTAAGACCAAATCAATACTTTTTGAACCAATATTGACCGAGCTGGAGTCATTTTCTCATCTTGCCAGAGGGTGTTCTTTGCTTGGACAGGCTATACAAATGTAGCAGAAAATTTGTCGCAAGATAGATTTGACATGAAACGCATCCGTGAAAACTGATGATTATTCAAAGCAGCCTTCTTGGTACCTATGGTATAGTTCTTATTAAATACTGTGACTCATCTGAGTATGTTTCTATAGTCTGTCCAAGCGAAGAAGACCCTCTGGCAAGATGGGAAAATGACTCCAGCTCGATCAATATTGGTTTAGGAATTATTGATTTTGACTCAATTGTAGGAAACATTCTGATCTACAATTTGAGACCAAATCAATACTTTTTGAACCAATATTGACCGAGCTGGAGTCATTTTCTCATCTTGCCAGAGGGTCTTCTTTGCTTGGACAGACTATACACATTTCAATAAACTGCAGTGTGTGGTGTATCCAGTTGTTGTTCAGTGAGAGCGGTTGCTATGAATTTAAATTTGGTCTCAATTTGTAGAAAACATTCTGCCCTACAATTTGATATAAGCTTTTTAATTTTTGTACCGTCTTTATTGACCGAGCTGGAGTCATTTTCAATCTTGCCAGAGTGTCTTCTTTGCTTGATCAGACTATACCTAGTCAACGGTTTAATAATTTTCTTTCAACAAGATTCAAGTATAGCTGCCACAAAAATTTAGGCTTTTTCGTCTGCTCCTTGTGCGCTCCAACAGCTGATGCTGTCTATTAGAGTTGTCATCAAGCTATGCCTAGATGATGTTTTTGAAATTATAAGAAACAGTAGGATGCTTCATATCAGCTGTTAGTAGTTTAAATAACATACAACAGATGAAACTTTGATGAGCTTAACATCTTAAACAAAGATGCTCAACTTTTCGGCGTCAGCTATTATACAAAATATCTTAATCAAGTGTCTAATCAATAATCAGTTAAAATATCTTGATAAATTTTATAATCATTCATTTTCAATGTTTCTTCTAATAATTGTTGAGTAATTGTCAAGGTGATATTGTAGTAGTTATATTGAATGAAAAGACTTTATTCTTTTTCTTTTTTTACAATTGCGACTTGGTTTCCAAGTATTTCAAGCAAAAGATGAATGAGTGATGATGAATGATGATGATGATAAAGGTTAAGATGTAGGTTATATGTCTATCCACAATGTCCACTTTCACTTAATATTATAATTTCTCACTTCCAAAAATATTTTATCACAAACAATTTTGAATTTCAAACTTGAAATTTCAAACCGGTTTCTCATTATAAAATTGATATACCGGTTTCGGTTGCCACACCATTATCAGATTTACCAGACATTGATAATAAAGTACCTAGCAACCGAAACCAGTATCTCGTTTTTTAATAAATCATTGGTTTGATAGTACTTCTTAAATTTAGAAATTCAGTATTAGTTAATACTGAGTTAATTGTTAATTATAAGTTAACCTCATTAAAATATATAATACTTATATTATTATTATCTCCACAGGGACTCATCAACGCCACATTCCAGCAATGATTTGGAGCTTAATCATCTGTCGCAGAAGAATTCCGATATTTGTCAAAATGATTCAATAGCAGGTGATGATAGTGATAATGAGATTGATAGTTTAGGTGGGGTTAAAACACAGAGACCATTGAAAATCGACGAAAAATGTAGGATGAATGATAGTAATGATAGTAATTTGATAGAAGACAAAGTAAGCAATGAAGTTGTTGATAGAACTTCATTATCAACTAGGAAATCGGTTGGTGGTTTGAGAGTTGATAAAAGGAGCAGTGAATTGTTGAGATTGAAAGATGTTGAAAATGATAGTGACAGTTTTATTCCTCCGTCACCTGTTAAACCGTTGAATAAATCAGTATTTGAGAAGAGTAAAGGTAGTGGTTGTGAAGTAGGAAAAAATAATTTCGATGTGTCAACTACCAATATAACCTTTAGAAATAGGAAGAATAACTTGTGGGTCAATGATGAACCGTTTGGTAATGTGTCAGGTTTTTTGAAAAATTTAGATTCCCCTCAATCTTGTCTAAGGCGGTCGGTGTCGCCATCTAGTTCGAACAATTCTCCCACCGATAAACGAAATAGATCGGTGAGATTCAGTACGCATAATAGTGTGATGACATTCGCTTCTAATGCTGATTGTGGGAGTAACTCGAGCGAAGATGACATACAAGAGACGAGTGTAAAGTTTCTGCCAGATTCTAACGGAAATCCGGAAGGTATTGAAACAGAAGCTGTGGAATCTTTTGCAAAATCGGCTACTGATGTAGATTTTAGGAGGGAATCTGAAATTGTGGAATTTTCTAAACACACGGAAACAGTTGTAGGTTCTAAGAAGAAGTCTGAAATTGTGGAATCTTCTAAGAACTCGGAAACAGTTGTAGGTTCTAAGAAGAAGTCTGAAATTGTGGAATCTTCTAAGAACTCGGAAACAGTTGTAGATTCTAAGAAGAAGTCTGAAATTGTGGAATCTTCTAAGAACTCGGAAACAGTTGTAGATTCTAAGAAGAAGTCTGAAATTGTGGAATCTTCTAAGAACTCGGCAAAGGTTGGAGATTCTAAAATTGTTGAATCGTCTACAAAGTCGTCAACAATTCTAGATTCTAACAAGAATTCCGAAGTTGTGGAATCTTCTTCTACAAAGTCACCAACAATTCATGAATCTAGCAAGAAGTCTGATGATAATATTGGAGAAATCGGTAAGAAAGTGTCAGTTAGTAGGAAATCGCCCGTGAAACGGATCGAATGTTTGGAAAAATCAAGGAATATTGATGATAGCTCAGAATCTGATGATAGTTTTGATGGGAATGACGGAGTTTCGTCAACACAAGTAAATAAATCTTCAGTGAAAACTGGTGTGAGCCCTGTTTCTCATAAAAGTTCTGATAAAGATCTCAAAAGAAAAGATGAGCGTGATTCTGATGGAGATAAGCGTAGATCATCTGAGAAGGCTTTGAGACAATCTGATGAAACGAGCAGTAATAGTTCAGATTTTGATGGAAAATTCGATAAAAAATCCACCCAAAATTCAAATAAAAAATGTGAGGATACCTTAAAAACTTCTCCAAAAACTCAAAGAAGTAACTTGAGCTCTGTTTTCATCTCGAAACTAGATGACAGCTTTGAAAGTAGAAGGAAAGAGTTTCTAGAAGACACGAAATCGCCTGAAAAACAAGTGAAAGTTTCTGTAAAAGTTGAGAAAAAATCAAATAAAGAAGACAGTGATAAATTTCGAGAAAAACTGAACTTTGACGAAAATGTGGAAAGGCGTAGTCAGTTGAATTTTCAAAAAAGTGGCGACGTTTCTGAAAAAAGGAGGAGGGAGAAAAGTGAGAAGGAAATTGTGAGTGATGATAGTGGAATTTCTGAAAAAATAAAAATGAAATCTAAAGAAAATAATTGCAAAATTGGTAGTGATAGTGAGATTGAAAGTAAAACAGATGGAGATAGTGAAAACGAGGTAGCTCAACTTGGAAGTAAAATTAGAATTGAAAAAAGTGATACGTCTTCTAGTCTGAAAAGAAAAGATGATACCTCAAAGTCTCCAAGTACTTTTTTGAAGAAAAATGATGGTACAATCTCACCAAATACCTCTTCAAGTTCTATGAAAAATAATTATGGAAACATGAAATCTTCAAGCATTTCTCTGAGTGCTGGCAAGGAAAAACAATCAACCAATGATAACACCAAGTTTCCGAGCAATTTTACAAGTAGTTTGAAAGAAATACAATTAAATGATGTCACAAAATCTTTGAGTAGTTCTTTGAATTCGATGAAACCCCAACAATTCACTTTTGTGTTCAATTTGACTGAGGAAACTCCCAGAAGGCCGAGGAGGGATTCTGAGAAACATGACAGCAATGATGAGATAAAGCATGTTAGTGGAATTGAGAGTAGAGTCCAAAATATTGAAAAAGTCTCCTTAATGAAAGTGAACAGTAAATCTCCTGGAAATGAGATTTTGGAAAGAAATAGAATACCGAAAGATAGATTTGAGGAAACTGATTTTCAGAGAAAACTGAGTGGAGGGGTCAGTGAAAAAAATATTATAACAAAGGAGAAAGTAATTGATGGGAAATCAGAAAATTGTGAAAAATCAAAAGATTCAAGTCCCGAAAAATCGATTAGGGAACGAACCTCATCGATTTGTGAAGAATCTACGGTTACAATGTTGTTGAAAGATGCATTTTCGAAATTTCTGGGATCGAAAAATCGTAAATCAATGGAGAAAAATGTTGATTCGGTTGATGCCAGTACAGTTGACGAGTCTACTCAGGACACTGATTTAGAGCTGACGAATAAAAAGAGGAAATCAAAGCAGAGTTTTGTCGGAAATGTAGTTGACAAAACCCGAGAAAATAGTGGACAAAAATCGAAAATGAGCTGTGATGATGACAACAAAGTTGGTGCAAAACAAGAAAATAATAGGAGAAAATCGTGTGTGAGTCATGATGATGACGACAAAGTTGGTGCAAATCGAGAAAAAAGTAAGCGGAAATCGAGTGTGACTTATGATGACGACAAAGTTGGTGCAGATCAAGAAAAAAGTAAGCGAAAATCGAGTGTGGGCTATGATGATGACGACAAAGTTGGTGCAGATCAAGAAAAAAGTAAGCGAAAATCGAGTGTGACTTATGATGACGACAAAGTTGGTGCAAATCAAGAAAAAAGTAAGCGAAAATCGAGTGTAGGTTCTGTTATGAATGAATTTGGTACAAATAAATATGAAAATACCTCAGATAAGAAATGTGGAGGTATGAAGCTGAAATCGATTGAGAAAACTTTTGATCCAAACATGGTTGAGCCTGTTACTTCACATAAGGATACAAACCTCAAGGATTGTGAGGATAAGGATTATGATGTAGAGAAAGTGGGTAAAAAAGCGAAAAAGAAGAAGAAGAAAGAGAAAGAATTGAACGAAAGGGAATTGGGTGAAGAGAAGGAAGAAGGCAAGGACGAAGAAAACACAAAAGAAGAAAATTGTACTATGGCAGATTTGAATCAGAAATCGGAGACATTGACTAAGAAGGAGAAGAAGAAGAAAAAGAGGAAGAGTGGTGATAGAGAATTTGATCAAAATGAAATGCGAGAAATAAAACTACCAAAAGATAATAGATTATCATTAGAAAATTCCTTCCAGGAAGTCGATCTTAGAGAATTTAGTAAGAAGGAGAAAAGGAAAAAGAATAAAAAGAAAGAATTGGATGTTGAGAGAAAAGAAGAATCGTGTATGGAGGAAAAATCTAGAAATCATGTAATTGTAGATACACCAAGAGAATTGTCACCACTAAATTCGAATCTAGAAACTGAAATGAATCAACAAATTGGTAAAAAGGCGAAGAAAAAGAAGAGAAAACATCTACAAGAAGTAGATGCCATGTTGGATGATAAACATGATGAAGTAGAAACTGAAATGAATCAATTAATTGGTAAGAAGGAGAAGAAAAAGAAGAGAAAAAATAAAGACGAAGGAGTAGGTGAAAGAGAATTAGGAGATAATGTGGTGGAAAATACAGAAAAAGTTGAAGAGAAGAATAAGAAATCGTCAGTAAGTAATGAGGATGAAATGGATGTTGATAAATTGTTGAAGAAGGAGAAAAGAGGAAGAAGAAGATTGAAGAAGAGCGAGAGGTGCAGAACGTTGAACTTGTAATGAATCCAAATCAGGAAATTGAAGCTGAGAAAATTGCTAGGAAAGCGAAAAAGAAGAAGAGTAAAGAGATAAAAGAGGAAGTAGAAGGAAACCAAGAAGTTAGGAGTTCACTTCAAAAAGATCCTAGTCATGAATCGAATGTAGAGAAATTGTTGAAAAAAGAGAAGAAGATGAAAAGCAAAGAAGAATTTAGAAAGTCATTAGAATCGTATTTTATTAAAGAGGAAGATGAAGGTACAAAGAATGAAAAATTGGAGAAATTGAACCCAGATTTAGCTGAAAAGTCTTTAATAGACGGATATATTACAGATTACAGTACCTCCAGGCATAAAACGAATAAGAAATCCAGTTCTAAAATCAATTTTGAAGGTAAAAAACAGGAAAATACTTCAATTTCGAACAGAGATTTCAAAAATAAACACAAATCCGATAAATCTTCAGTTTTTCAGAGAGGTGAAAATAAGTTGATTGTTGAGAATGAAGGTATGAGAAGTGAAAATTGTGACAATAGTATTGAAAAGGTTCAAAAGTTAGGGAAAAGCAAGAAATTTCGAAATAGATATTCAGGAAATGAATTTCAGAATAATTCTTCATCAACAAATCTAATAGAAGAGAAAGAGAAGAGTCGTAAATCAAACGAATTTGGGGAAAAAGAAGATAGTTTCGCTAAAAAGGATCATCAAAATTTATTTTCATCTCCCAAAAAGTTTCTAGATGGTTACAATACAGATTGTAAATATCCTAAAAATGAGTTGAAGAAAAAATCAAGTTTTAATACGAAACGAGACGGTTATGCTAGTGATTTTAAAGTTAAAACACAAGAAAGTTGGACAAACATTGATGAAAGGAAGAAAAATTTTAAGAAATTTAATGATATGTCAGGTAACACTACACTAGATGGTTACATTACTGATTGTAGAGCATCCAAACATAAGAACAAAAAATCTAGTTTCAAATTGAAACGAGACGGGTATGCCAGTGATTTTGAAACAAGTCTACGAATTCAAGATGGCGCTAAAGAGGTGGTTACAAAAAAGAAGCATAAAAGTAAGACAGATAAATCTGAGATGTCGAATGAAAACGAAGCGACCAATATAGATTCTAGTATGGATAGAATTAATTCGTTGAAAAACAATCGAAAACGGAAAAAATCTGTTGGTGACAAATCTGGAAACGATGATGAATTTTTTGTAAAAGCTAAGAAAATGAAAGTTATGGGGCTATCACATGTTTTAGAGTCGGAAGATGTTGAAAATAGGAGAGTATCTGTAGGAAACACGTCAGTTGTCGAAGGAGGAGGCAGTATAAAAAAGAAGACGAGAAAAAGGTATAAGAAAAAGAAGAATAGTTTGGAGAATAGTATGTTGAAAAATGTTGAAAATTTACATTTACAAAGATCAGGCTCGGTAGAGACGAATAAGAAAGAATCAATTGACGTAAATTCTCGTGAAAGTAATAGAAAAAGAAAAATCTCTGATGCTGGATGTGATTTGATTCCTACCAAAAAAAGTAAAATTGTTGAATTGGTGCCTTCTGAGTTGAAAATTTCCGACGTAAAAAATGTTACAAGTGATTCAATCCGTACTAAAAAATATAAGACAAACCAATCGAAGTTTGCTGAAATTGTTGATACAGTTGAAAGCTATTCACTTCCCACCAATAATAGTAAAACTAGTAAACCATCTTCTCATGAGTTGGAAACAGGAGTGGATAAAATTGATGAAAATTTAAATTTGAATGAGGGAGAAAAATTATTACATGGTAGTGGAGTTGTTAAAGATGTTGAAGAAGATAGGAAGACGAAAAATAGGAAAAGTTATGATACAGATATCGGGAAAGATAAGATACAGAGTAGGAGAAGTTGTGATACAGATCATGAGATGGATAAGATACAAAGTAGGAAAAGTTGTGATACAGATCTCGGAGCAGATAAGATACAAAGTAGGAAAAGTGTTGATACAGATCATGAGATAGATAAGATACAAAGTAGGAAAAGTTGTGATACAGATTTCGGAGCAGATAAGATACAAAGTAGGAAAAGTGTTGATACAGATCATGAGATGGATAAGATACAAAGTATTAAAAGTTGTGATACAGATCTCGGAGCAGATAAGATACAGAGTAGGAAAAGTTATGATACAGATCATGAAATTGATAAATTAACTGAGAAGACAAAGCCTAGAAAAAGTAATGATAGAAGTAACGAGGTTGATGAATATAGTGAAAAGTCAAAATCTAGGAAAAGTAATGATACTACCATTGAGGTTAATAGGACAAGATTAGAAGATGAATCTAGTGAAGGTATTACCAATGAAGAAGTTTCTAAGAATAGTGTTGTGACAAGAGATTCCGAATCTAAAAAACGTTCAAGTACCAGTAATATTCTCTTTGGCACCGTTGGCAATAATTCAAAAACTCCGAAAAAATCTGCTGAAAAATCCAGCAAAAGAAAAACTCCTAGAAAATCCACAGAAGACCCCAATCAGTTGAAATTGATCAAATACTTTAGTCCAGTGAAAAAGTGTCTACCAACTCAGGAAAACAGTGATAATCTAGATGAAACTAATAAAATTGTAGCCAATAGTAGTTCAACAAACTTGTCTAGTGCTGAAAAAGTTGATTTGAAGGTGAAGAAAGTGCTGAGTTTTCCTGAAAACGAGAAAAAGCTGACGAATTAGGTGAAAATATTGTGAAAAAGAAGAAGAAAAAGCGGAAAGGCGATGATTTGTTGAAGTTACAACAAGAAATGATTGATAGATTACTCAAAAATAAGTCATCGTGAATGCTAGTGAATTTTTTTCATGTTTTAGCTACTGATAATTGATATGTATCGCCTAATTTTTTATTGAAAATGAGCGCATATCAGTCAAGTCTGAATTTCGAAGACACTTTCTAAATTTCTGAAAGTTGTAATTCCTAGTTAGAAATCACCGAAGTACTGAACTAAACTAATGTAGTATTAAATAGAAATAATTGAGAATATCCTTGATTTTTGAAAATACTCTGTATTGAAAATTTGATACAATACTCGTATTTGAGTAGCTTGATTGAATGATTTTTATCAATGTATCTATTAAAAACTACTTATTCAAATAATAGATAAACGTTTTGAAAAGGATTGCTGCGAATTGAATTTTAATTGACAGATAAATAGGTTACCTTTTCTGAATGTGATGGAAAATATTGTTGCCAGAGCTTTTCAATAATTATATGAGTGTTATGTGAATCTGTTTTTTTTAATTGACTTGTGGATTCAAATTAATTAGTCATTATTTTTATATGATGAGAAAATAGAATAAGTAGTCGGAACAATTTTTTATATTTTATCACATTGTTTCCGCCATAATCTATTTTTCTTAGTTGAATTTTGAATAAACTGTTGACATTTTTGCGTGGTGCTTTTTCATTAAAATGATTATATGTTCTAGGATATTTTGAATGATTTATTTTTCAAATTTTGACAGATTGCTTGTTTGTTATTTTGTTTCATTGTATGTGTAAATAATTCACAATTTTCGATTTTAGAAGTTTCAAAATTATATTTTTCAATCATCGCTTTTTACTGTACGCTACAATGTGTTCGATTTTGAAAGTTTAATTGAGGATAATTAAATATTAATTGAATAATTTATAATTGAACAATTGGATAATTGAATAATTTTACAACCATCATTTATAAGATCGTAGCATTATTAAAATATTTTGAAATCAATTATTGAACTAATTGTTTTTGGCGATTACCTGATTGAAGCCAGTTGATGGAGTTTATTGAAATATCAAATTCTTCTAAATATATATTTACACACTTTATCAGGGATCATACATATATAATAATTGATATCATCATTTGATTGAATAAGTAGGTTATCTTTATCTCTGGTGTATATTCGACTGATATCATTGAAATGAAATTTAAATTTTTGAAATTCTGTGGGTATTCTAGATAATAAGCGAGGCTCCAATTTTTATTTTTAGATTACAATAATTTGTTATGACTTGTTTGAAGAATTTTAAAAGTTCTTTTTCAAACGGGGTTCTTCAGTACATTTTGTATGATGTAGGATACTGTAATTTTTGTAAGTTATGTTTTATTTCTAGTTTCCTGTTAATTTTGTTGTAAAAGACTGATGAATAAAAATACTGTTGCAAGGGTATGTTTGTAGTTCATACAATAATTTCCTACTCTCATAGATTAAATTATTCACTTGTTTTGCTTCAAGATATTTGATGTCTAGCCAAAAACTCCTATTTACTTTCTTTTATTAATGTAATTTGTGGGAACAATGTCCCACATAGGCCTAATGTTTCTTAAAATTTATGAAGTCAATATAGGTAACGGTTTGTCAGACAATTTTTCTCAGTTATCTGTTTCACAGACAAGATTGGAAAATGACTCCACAGCTCGGTCAATATTGGTTCAAAAATGATACATTTGGTCTCAAATTGTAGGGCACAATGTTTTCTATTATTTGAGTCTAGATTAATAATTCTTGAACCAATATTAACCGAGCTAGGGTTATCTTACCAGAATGTCTTCTTTGCTTGGATAGGCTATAACAGTATACAGCGATGATAATAGTGTAACAGTTAACTGACGTGAAATCGTCGGGCGGTTTCGTCTGCTCCTTGTGCGCTCCAACAGCTGATGATGTCAATTAGATTTGTCATTTATGTATGCGTAGATGGTGTTTTTTAATCAGAAGAGACAATAGATGCTTTTACATCAGCTGTTAGTAGTTTACATCTCGTACAAGGGACAGACGAAACCGCCTAACGTTTTGGCGTCAGGTAGGCCTATACAGTATCTCAAACAGATAACTAAAGAAACTGTATAGCAGTATAGGCCTAAGACTGCTCTATTATAGCCTATTGATTATATAGTTATATCTGTATAGAGACTGTAAAATCAGTATAGGCTATTTAGAGTATATATAGGTATACTATAACTACTTATAACTTATAAGTATATATAGTAATATAAGTATACAGTCGATACAAAGATAGCTATTTTCAAAGTTACCCATGACATGTATTAATAAATAAATAAATAGATATTTCAGAATTTATAACAGAATAGAAACTTGTGAGACGTGTTTTTGAGTTAGCAGGTGTCTTCTGAAACTTATTGAGCGCATTAATTAATGCACCTGTCGTTATAGTCTGTTTAAGCTAAGAAGACATTCTGGCAAGATGGGAAAATGACTCCAGCTCGGGCAATATTGGTTCAAAAATTATGCATTTATTCTCAAATTGAAGGGCAGAATGTTTTCTACAATTTGAGGTCAAATTAATAATTTTTGAACCAATATTGATCGAGCTGGAGTCATCTTTCCAGAATGTCTTCTTTGCTTTGACAGACTATCTAAAATTATTATCATGTCACATCAATACCGAGCCTGATGGAAACTTTGTTTTGAAATTTAATTCTTCAAATAACAGTGTTGTTAATAACATTCAAATCTTGTTTAAATTTATAAATTTTATTGGGTCTTTCTCTGGTTTATTAAGAAATAAAGATAGGTAAATAAAATTTATCTATTAATATCTTTATTTTTCCATATAAGCTATTACAAAAAGTGTTGTGATCGAAGTTGAGGCACAAGAGCCCCTCTTCTACATTACCCAACATTGATAAGATATTAATCTCCTTTGCTTGGACGGACTGTATAGCGCCCTGTACACGGGGATTGTGGTGTCGGCCGGTTGGGTATCTGTGGCCGGTCGCAGATTTGTTGTTTGACTCAAGAAGTGCTGTGATTGGCTGCGGGAGTTCGATTGGCCGGCGCCAAGGTGCATATATTATAGAACCTGTACGAACATTGGGCCGGCGCTGCGGCGCCCGTGTGCAGGGCGCTAGTGGAAGTAAATATGAAACTGGCAACATCTAGTAGGCCTAGGCCCTTCGTGGGCTGATGAGCCGCGGACAAACAAACAAAAAATAAGATATTATAATAGTAATAAAAATTAAGGAACAGAATAAAGGATCATGCTTTTTACTGGTTCATAAAATTAACTCAACTAACCCTTGTAATAATGATAAGTATGAGTTGTTTTATAATAAAAATGAATAAATAATGATAAAATACAATAAAATATTATTTTGAGCAGTTAGTAGGTTATTCCAGCCAGAATTGCGCATATAGTAGTAAGTTGAGGCGCAAGTTATGAGCAAGTATTAATATGAGAAAAACACAATTTATAGCTCAAATATGCTGCGACATTAAGAAGATTCTTCTTCTCATTCTGACACTTTAATCCGTTGTCATTTCTTCTACTACTACTCCTTCTCCTCCTCCTCGTCCTCCTCCTCCTCCTCCTCCTCCTCCTCCTCCTCCTCCTCCTTCTCCACCGCCAAGTTTTAAACTGTCACAGGTGTTCTAAAGGGCTTCACATCTCTTGCTTATTTTCAAAAAGTATAACCTGGCAATAAACTTTGTTGTTATAAAAATGTCAAAGGTAGACCATAGCTCGTGCAAGCTGAGAAGACACGCAGCTACATTACATTTTAATTGAAATGGCGGGTCTTGTCAGATTGCACGAGCTATAGTTTAGACTGTTTTAAACTGAAGGTTAATTTCCGATAAAATTGAAGTTCAGTAATGTACAAATAATAAAATTTCAATTTTATCGGAAATTATCGAAGACCCTCTGGCAAGATGGGAAATAATGACTCAAGCTCGGTCAATATTGGTTCAAAAATTATCAATTTTATCTCAAATTGTAGGAAACATTTTGTTCTACTATTAAGACCACGTTTATAATTCTTGAGCAAATATTGACCAAGCTGGAGTCATTTTCCCATCTTGCCAGAGGGTCTTCTTTGCTTCGACAGACTATACTTATAGGTAAGTTACTAGTACAGAGAAGATCTATTATCCTATATGGTAAGTTACTTTTAAGTAGTACCTAAGTTAGCTAAAACGGTATGAAACCAGGGATGGATTAATAGAGTTTTTACAAGAATTTGTTACAAAAAATTAGTATTTTGAAAACTTGCGGTCCTCTCTAATGGATAACAAAATATGATGAAATATTAATATGATGAAATAAATCATAAATTTATCATTTATTTATTTAATTTTTTTAAAATAAATTTCATCTAATATGATGAAATATTTATTTATTCTATTAAAATAATAGGCTAGTATGTTTCCTCAGGGCTACTTTATTTCTGTTTTTATTTTAAATGTTAATCTAAGTACCATTTTTCAATTAATTCTATTCATCGACTATTAATAGTCGAAACATGTTGTGCAAGAATAAAAATAATTGAAAAAGGTTACTGGGATTAACATTTAAAATGAAAAACAGTAATAGGCTAGTATTATAGCCTATAGACAATTATTAGGTTATCATGCAAGTCCTTGATCATTGAGCTGATTTTCAAATTTATCATCTTTTGTACCACAGTTAGTCTTTAGTCTTTAGAGTTTGACAAATAAATTCATATATGTTAGAAAAATTATTATTCAGTTGATAATCGAATGAAATTTAGTATTCAATTATTATAATTTGAAGTGAGAATTCTTGATAGATTAGCATAGCCTACCTTAATAGCTACATGGCCTTTTTTGTTGTACTTTTTGCTGTGTTGACAGTTGATTCTTGTTTGAAAAAAATACAATGGAAGTATATTCACGTCATCCTATGAATCATGCTAAGGACCTATAATAGCTATTTATAGCGCCCTAAATCATGCTATTGCGCTGAATTCCAACATCTGTTCCTATTCCATATCTGTTATTTAAAAAGCAAATAGCACATTTTGAATGATTGGCAACAACGCCAACAACGTAAATTTCCATTCAAAAATTAACTTATAGATCAAATAATGGATTTTATCATTACCTACATTCTACATAATATTCATCTATTCTGTTTTCCATTGCGAACTGCTTGTAGATATTTCACCCTGAAATATTTTTCACGACTGCAGTTAATAATTTGAACATTAGTTTTATTATAAACTATAATATAAGTTACTCACAGTAGTACTGAGTAGTACGTATTAGTAGGAAGATTTATGAGAAAATATGATTGTTGAACGAGAATAATTTTTGAAGTTTTGGTTCAAACTTGTAATTAATATTTGAAAATTTTTACAAATTTGAAATGTCAATTTGACTTTCATAACAAACTTTCTGACGGTTTATTGATAATTTATTCATAAAGGTGGTTTTCAGAGTGAAAATTGTGTGAGTGAATATTGAAAATTTGCAAAAAAATTAGTTCAAAACTTTATTTTTAGAAGTTTTGGGCTTTGTTTTAGAAGGTTTGGGCTATGGGAGACCCTCTAAAATTGCATTATATACAATTTATATAATATTTTTTAATATTAATTAAAAAGATGAGAAATGATAATATCTTTATCTTGGATATCGGTAATTATTTACGGGCATATACATAATATTTATTAGGGCATAAAGATTCAATAAAACTGCTTAGGAGTTCTAATCTGCACTGGTTATTGAGATATTGGCTTTCAGGCAGTTGGGATCGACGGCTTATCGTCTGCTCCGAAAGAGATTTAGAAAAATGAGAGAGAGAGAGTTGGAAAATGTGATAATGAAATAAAAAATCATTCCAAAAAGGGTACTGAGATTTTTATATTAAATAGAAAATGTATAATAATTTATAATAATAATACAATTAATAATAAATACAATACAAACAAGATTCTTTAACGCTACGGGATCGGGATGATTAAATTCGATTGTTTCATTTGATATGTGTGTGTAGGCTATATTCTTGAAATAAAATTGAGTTGAATAAAATGAGCCCACAGCTCGTATTAGTAACTCCAAGAATTCATCCATTATAATTTTTCAATCTGAATTCAATTGGGTTCGATTTAAATAACGGATAACATACGAAGCTTAATGTTGAATGAATAGTTGAAACAATTTTCAATTATTTTTGCCTCTGAAAATTAAAAAAACAATTGCCTCATCAAGTTAAAATAAAGTTTTCAAATCTCAAATTAGTTGGAACGAATTTCCTTAAAATACCGTAGCGAGACTTTTAGGGATTTTAACACAGATTATTTTAATCAGAAAGGGCTTTTTCTCACTCTCTAGTATAGTCTGTCCAAGCAAAGAAGACATTCTGGCAAGATGGGGAAATGACTCCAGCTCGGTTGACAACGGTTCAAAACATATAAATTTGATCTCAAATTGTAGAACAGAATGTCTGGTACATGTTGAGACCAAATAGATAATTTTTGAACCAATATTGACCGAGCTGTTGTCATTTTTCCATCGCGGTAGAATGTCTTCTCTGCTTGGACAGACTATACATAGAGGGAGTTTTTCAAAGCAGGTTTTTGTCGGGAAACTAGGTGAAAAAAGGCTTCAAGGATTTGGAAAAGTTAAGAGGTGTGCGCCAGCGAACTAAGTCGGAAAAATTATCGTAGTTTGGCCCTGGGAAACTCGAGTTTTTTCTGTTTTCTCTCTCACTCTCTCTCTCTTTTATCTCTCCCATATACTCACTATATCTCTCTCACTCTCTCTTTCTAATCCAACCTACTTTTATCCTGACCCACAAACTCTTCGATTAAATCCTTTCAATAATGTTTCTACTTTAATTTTGCCAGTTCTTTTTCTTGTTCCTTCACTTTTTCTGCTGTTCCTTGTTTCCTCTTTTCAACTCCTTTTACAAATTTCTTCTTCTTCTTCTTCTTCTTCTTCTTCTTCTTCTTCTTCTTCCTCCTCTTATTCTTCTTCTTCTTTTTCTTATCATTCTTCTTCTCCTTTTTCTTCTCATTCTTCTTCTTCTTATTCTTCTTCTTCTAAATTTTAGATGAGACTGGTCCATTTGTCATGCAATCAATTTCGTAATGTAAGTTCAACCAATTGAATTTTATACCATAGCTTCCTTTCATAGAGTAATAATTCCTCTATTAAAGGAAGCTATGATATTACAACATACAACCTGACAAATATTTTCATTTGAAATTTAAGTTAATCTGGATTTTATATTCTACAAGTAACTTATATAAATTCAAGTCATATTCCAAAAACCAATTTTCAGCTACCGTAGATGATATTTTCGAAATCAGAAGAGTTGATACATGTTTTACATCATTAGTAGATTAAATCACCTAGAAAACCGCCTAAAGTTTTGGCGACAGCTACATAGTCTGTCCAAGCGAAGAAGACATTCGGGCAAGAAGGTGAAATGACTCCAGCTCAGTCAATATTGGTTCAAAAACTATAAATTCGCTCTCAAATTGTAGAGCTGAATGTTTTCTACAATTTAAAACGAATTTACATATTTTTTAAACCAATATTGACTGAGCTGGAGTCATTTACCCGTCTTGCCAGAATGACATAAGTTACATGTCTTATTTGCTTGGACAGATCATACTGTACCGTACCTACTCTTTTGTGGGTACGGTACCGGTATGCTTTTACATAAATTATCAGAACTTGTCATTTCCAACTACGTCGCTTCTAAGTGAAATACAGTAATTGGTATGGAACCAGCGAGCAAATAGTAATACTTTTAATTTGAAACACCTGAGCTAATTTCAATTATCATAGATGATGAATCGATCACATATCATTATACGTCATATTATCTAGACGAGTAGAAATTGTCATAAGATGGAGTATAAATTGTACAAGTGTTGTATAGCTTTTCATAAAATTTTCAGTATTTGCGTTTTTGCGCTATAAAAGTACATTGAAATTGACAGGAATTCGGAACAAGAGCTTCATACTCTTCTATCAATTCTGAGGGTGAAACAGCGAAATTAAGGAAAAATGCTGATGGTAAGTCTTTTATGATAATGGTCTTATGATAATAAGTCTTTTATGATATAAGAACGCATGTCAAATATGGTGAAGCTTATATGGTTAGGCTGCGGGTGCTTCATAGTTCCACATCTTTATCATATATCATATCATATGATTTGTATTTATTTGTTCATACTCAGCTATTTTATTACTTTATATTAACAAGTTATTCAGTTATTTTACTAGTTTATATTGAGGTATTCAATATATTTTATTAGTTCACTCATGAAATACATAAGAGTATTCTATCTTTTAAGATCGGTGTGTAACTCTGCTCTATTAAAGTCTGTGTACTATGCATTGATGAATTCTAAACTTGAATATGGTTTGGCGTTGTGGGGAGGAGCATACACTGTAACCCTGAGGCCGATAGTTGTTTTACAGAAATCCTTCATTCGCATTATCTCCTTCAAGGCAAAGTTGGAACACACAGCTCCTCTCTTTAGAGAATTAGCAATACTTCCCTTGAAAAATGTATTTGTCTACAAAGTACTCAGGAACTTCTTTGATAGAAGCGTTAATGGCAATGAATATTTCAACTTGAAAAACAATAATTTGAGAAATAAATTCGAAGTCTATATACCCAAACCAAATAAAAATCATTTCATGAAATTTTTTTCTTATTTAGCTCCAAAGTTTTACAACCTACTGCCCATGGAGATAAGACAATGTAAGCTACGATCAAGATTTTTGAGAGAGGTTAAAAGATTTTTAATGGAATGTGAGAATATAGATAACTTGTATAGGACCTATAATTATATTGTACTTCTTTTATTATCTATTGAACTTTCCATTTTATGTACTTAATCGAGATGCAAATACTTAATTGGCATTTAATTGTATTATCTTGCTTGAATATTTTCATTGTCATTATATTATTAATTTTATTTTGTATTCCAAGATTGTTATATATATATTTTTTCTGCCAATAAAACAATTTCAATTCAATTTCAAGTTTCTATTCAGTTATTTAGTAACCAAATATAATTTCATTGAGGGAAAATGTGTACACAAAATTAGGTTGAAGAGATGAAAACACTATCAACAGAAAAAAGTTAATAATGAAGACTTATTAATATTAACTCAATAAAAATTTTTCAGTTAACATCGCATTACTTAGAATCATAATTAATTGTAAAACCTTCAAAATCAATATATACATTGGTGAATCAATTAAAGTGACTTAAATCAAACATCTTGCAAGCAAGAACAGAGTGTCCTTCCCTGTCCAAGCAAAGAAGACCCTCTGGCAAGATGGGAAAATGACTCCAGCTTGGTCAATATTTGTTCAAGAATCATAAATGTGGTCTCAATAGTAGATCAAATTGTTTCCTACAATTTGAGATCGAATTGATCATTTTTGAACCAAAATTTACCAAGCTGGAGTCATTTTCCCATCTTGCCAGAGGGTCTTCTTTGCTTGGACAGACTATACCTTTGAGACGCAATGTCTGATTGTCTCATTGCTCATAGGGCCATTCGTTTGCCAGTTTCTGTGACCCACTTGGGAGGCATTCCGAGACATATTTTCTGTCGCTGACAACTGTTTCTGATAGCAAACTCAATGCTTTTTGACTCCTGAAAAAAATGTCACCCGGCAAAGTGTGCCATGCTAATAGGGGCCTAATGCCCTAAACCCTAGTTCAGGTGAATATTATCCTAATATGAAATTTACAATAAGAGGATGTTTATCTACTTATTTGTCTGTTTTACAGGGTCGTTGCAGAATTGCTTTCATTGTGCTGGTGGTGTTGGTCATTACAACGCTTGAGTATGGTCAGGGTGCCAAGGTGACGCCAACGGGAGGTGTCGTTACTTCGATTAAATGCCCTCCGACAATCGTAGGAGATGCTACCCAACCTTCAACACCTGATACTCCCAATGATGTACATATAAATGGGTAGATTTTTCAATCTCAACAATGATTCATTGTCTAGTTACAATGATGAAGTAGATCAGAATAGAATGAAATGTATTATTCATTAATATCTATTAAGAATAAATGAAAATATGTATGAATGAATGAATTTTATTTCCTTTCTGCTGTGATAAACTGGGTTGAGTGAATTGAACGTGAAGCCTATAGATATAAAGAACTTTAAAACTTAGGGCTGTTTAAAATAATTGAAAAATAAATAAAAATGTGTGTTTTATAATTTTAAAGTTTTCAAAAAAAGGGTGTTTGATTTTTATTTATTTTTCAACCTATAGATATAGTATAGGTGAATAGATATAGATATAGTATAGGCGAATAAGCAGCCTGGGAAAGCTATGATTCTGACATCAAAACCTTTGAGCACCTTTGATAAAAAATTTAGCATTGATTTTTTCCTTGACAAAAAAATCGTATACTTTCTCCAATTTACAAAATACAGAATCGCTCAATAGGAAAATTTCTTATACCGTATGAGCTTCAGAGCTTGTATATTTTATTCAAATTTAACATGAGAAAGAAGTCCGTCAACGTGTCTCGGGAATGCTCTGCAGCTGGGCTAATGCGATATGTAATTATGAATAGCAATGCTATTAAGAATGTATTTCATAATAGCATTGCTATACTCATAAATTTCGCCGACAAAATAAATTTTTTTTTTTAAATACGAATAGTTATGTGTGAATCATGGAATAATAGAGAAATAATTAGTGAATAATGAATATGTGAATATCAAAGATAGAACCGAATAGATTGCAAGTAAGATAGTTCTGTCTCAATATATTTATTGGACCCTCGTTTCATTCTGTTCAAATAGCCAAGTATTTAAATTTCAACAGGACGCAGAGTAATTATCACTTCATGACGTCATGTAAAGGCCGGTAAACTCCATGTAATAAGGCCGGTATTACATGATAATATTTCTATTTTGTCATAGTTAATCATATGAAAAGAGATGTAGATACGAAATCATAATCATATATCTTTTCATATTATGACAAGCTATGATAATAGGAATATTATGATATAATATACCGGCCTGTAATATCTACTGTACTATACTATTATCTATTATCATGTACTACTGTATTAATGTTTTTCATAAAATTTGTTGTTTGAATATTGATGTAGTGGAATTTTTCCATAATGAAAGAAAAAAGAAGTTGTCTAAATAGGAATTATTAGTAATTAAAATATTAGTAATATTAATAAAAAATATTAGTAATAAAGTGAATTTAGACAACTTCTTTTTTCTTTCATTAATGTTTTTCATTTTAAATAATTATCAAAGTGCCCTTTTTGAATTATTTTTTCAATGCATTACATGTTTCAACTAATTATAGCCATTTTCAAATGCAAATGAACAAATGCTACAATGATAAAAGTAGGTAGCCCTGAGATTAAGGAAATACTGTATTAATCTATTATTATTATTATTATCATACCATTATTTTATTTAATAAAAGGAGGCTATGATACCATTCATATGAACAAGATTGTAAGTAAGATCAAATTATTATTGGGGTGGTAATGGTGGTAGCCCTGAGTAGGGAACTACAACCCCAACCCCAAGCAGATGAGTTTAGACTCAGAGGGTCTCAGTTTCAATTTATTTCCAGCGTCCAGGATTATTTCTGTTGTGCACCTCTTGCTGCTTCCTGCTTGACACAATGCCAACACCTTAATCTCCCAACTTAGTAGGCCTAGGCCGACCAGTAAATTATTTTCTCACTATTATCAGAGACAATTTAATAAAATTTAGTACGTAGTCTAAGCTATTAAGCACAAAAGTAGACTTGGAACAGTGGTCTATTCAGTCGGGCAAATTCTCTACTCTTTAAGCTACGACCGGAGTTACTAACAAAATTGTTATAACTTTTATACAATAAGTTATTATAATATATAAGTTTATATATAATAATAAGTTATTAACAATATTGTGTTATTAACTTTCAATAGGATACAATCCTTTATTATTTACAATAATATTAGATCTCAATCAATCAATTTTATTTCTAAAAGTTAGATCTAGAACTAGAATATCCAATATTAGTTGGATCTAATGTTAAAATTAGATCCAATTTGTAGTGAATAATCCAATTTTTCAGGCAGTTATAATTTTCTCAACCCTGCTTCAAATAATTTCGAAATAATATTGTTTTTATAATTATTTTCATACAAAAAGTGATGTGATGAAAAAATCTTCTTCTTCTTCTTCTTCTTCATCATCATCATCTTCTTCTTCTTTTCTTCTTCATCATCATCTCATCTTCTTCTTCTTCTTCTTCTTCTTCTTCTTCTTCTTCTTCTTCTTCTTCTTCTTCTTCTTCTTCTTCTTCTTCTTCTTCTTCTTCTTCTTCTTCTTCTTCTTCTTCTTCTTCTTCTTCTTCTTCTTCTTCTTCTTCTTCTTCTTCTTCTTCTTCTTCTTCTTCTTCTTCTTCTTCTTCTTCTTCTTCTTCTTCTTCTTCTTCTTCTTCTTCTTCTTCTTCTTCTTCTTCTTCTTCTTCTTCTTCTTCTTCTTCTTCTTCTTCTTCTTCATCTTCTTCTTCTGATTCTGTAATGAAAAATAGGCTAGGCTAGAGAGCAATCCAATTTGAATTTATTGCAAGCAAGCAACAAAGTAACCACGAAGAAATAAAACACTAAAGTCCTAAAATATTGATTGACGCTATTATTTGACCACATAATATATGACCATTGAGTATGAATATATAGTATGACTTATATTCATACTCAATCATAAAATATGACCCAATGTAGCGGATGATGCATACCGGTATATGCCCTTTATAGATTCTCAATTCAATCAAAAAGTAGAATAATTTGATTATTTGATCAATCATTCATATAAAATAGATGCTGTTGATTGCCTCAATAAAAACAAATCAATCTTTAATTTTTATTGAAGTAGATTATAATTATTCATTATCTATCTTTTACAAATAACGTGAAGATTATTGTCCATCGTAAAGCCGCGTATCGACAGTGCGAGGCATGTGCCGCGAATGCCTCAAGGCATTCACCGAAAGAAGAGTCTTACTCCAGTCTTCAGCTCGGTCAATACTGGTTCAAACATTATTGATCTGGTCTTAATTATAGGAAACATTTTGATCTTCAATTTAAGACCAAATCAATACGGCTTTATCGTAATAATAATAATTGTCCTTTATTATTTTTCCAATAAGTTATTGGGCTACTTAAGTATGAAGCCTTCCTCAAAGTAATAATTAGTATGAACTATAATAAATTATTGAACAAAAACTATAATAATATTACTGTTACTGTATTATAGTTTTGAATGGTGGCAAAATATTCCCGGGCGCGGTATCATTGACAGTTCAGTTGCAGCCAGCGCCATCTAGCGGTCAATACTGAAAGCTTCATTCTGTGAGGCAGTTTATAGCGAGAGTTTACGATTTTTAATCCTCAATTTCTCATTAAATATTCAATTGTTGCTTATTTTAGAGATTTATTAACATGTATTACACATTTGATCGAATACATATCTAGTTGATTTTGGTAAATACGAGTAGGTTAGTTTAAAACAGGGTGAACAAAATGCTCGATATTTCGCTGAGAGTTGAGTTCCAGTGTTGGTTTGCGTACGTTTATATACTCGTTTTAAAGAATCTGTTCATGTACTTGCTTCGGCAGTACATATACTAAAATTGGAACGATACAGAGAAGATTAGCATGGCCCCTGCGCAAGGATGACACGCAAAATCGTGAAGCGTTCCACATTTTTTTGTCGTTTTCACTGGCGGCTCGTGACCACGAAATAGGTGAGGTGCCCGTATCTTTTACTGTACAGCACTTCACCTGTTTCGTGGGCACGAGCCGCCAGTGGACTAGTTTTTACTTTTATTCTGAATACATTATTTTATAATATTTTTGAAAACTTTTAATTTGAATATTTCAATTCAATACGGTATTATTTTCCCCCACTTTGATTTCGATATACTATCTGAACCCATTAGCATTATTAATTTTAGCTAGTATGAAAGTTACAAACTAAAACAAAAACAAAATGAAAGTTATCTTGGATATTATTCAACAAATGAAAAAAGCCATATCCTAAAAATTAATGATAGAATTGTTTAAAAAATTATAGAAAAGGAATATCAAGCATATTATTAATCAAATTGTTGAAAAAATATACAAAAGGAATAGTCTAATAATCTAAACTTATTATTACTTGATGAATTAAATGAAAATCAAATACCCTTTTTAAAAAACTTTAAAATTAATATTTCACAATTATAATTTTAAAGTTTTTTTAAAAAGGGTATTTGATTTTCATTTAATCTATCAATTATTTTAAATAGCCCTGTATTTTATGTTTAATTTTTATTATTACTTCTATAATCTAAACTTATTAGTAGTCTATAATCTAAAAAAAATAATATTTGAACCCATTTATAAAAAAATAATGCTATACAATGTTTTTTCTACAGGTTATCAATACAACGAAAAGTTATGATTTTGAATTGTTTGTGAAAATAAGTTTGTTTTTGTTCCAATAATAGCCTAATTTAAGTTTTTTTTTCAATAACAAGTACTAACCTAAGAATTTTTTCAATACAGTAAACTAGATTTTTCTCCACATCAAGCTGATCTTCAACAATCTCTGAAAGCCACTATCACGAACACTACCGAACCGGCAATAGCGAATGCGAATTCCCTATTACAATATCAATGGAATGTTTGCATTCATTAATGCTCGTTCGCTCCTGTTCGAGTTTGTTCGTTTGATTGGGTTCTCTCCACTTCAGCGCTACATATTTACAATGAACCACACAATATTTTTCTCATTTAACATAAATCTAGAATGAACAAACCGTTTTTGAGGAGAACAAACAAACGAACCTAAACTGAAATTATTATTGTTACTGTAGGCCTATTCATGACACAATAACCTCGCATGGAATCCATTATTGTGCAGTGAGTGCGTATAGGAAGGACACAGAAAACAATGTATTACATATTGAATGGATTTTGATGGATTAACAAGGAGGTTCATGTATGCTCATATTCAGTTTGTTATATTTGCATACTCCATATAAACTCAAGTAACCATATGGAGATTTATGTACACATTGGTTTGTGTATTCACGCAAACAAAGAAGACAATCTGGCAAGATGGGAAAATGACTCCCGCTTGCTCAATATCGGTTCAAAAATTTTAAATTTCTTCGTCTAATATACTGTAGTAGGAAAAATTCTGCTCTACAATTTGAGAACAAATTTATAATTTTTAAATCAATATTGACCGAGCTGGAGTCATTTTCCCAACTTGCCAGAATGTCTTCTTTGCTTGGACAGAATATAGTAGTAAATTATAAAAACACAATAACAACCAATAGGAAATAAGCTTTCATCCGTTAACACTTTCAGAAGAAACTGTCAGTTGTTTGATGAGGATATAGTTGGGCGGTTTCGCCTGCTCCTTGTGCGCTCCAACAGTTGATGTTGTCAATTAGAATTGTCATTTAACCATACCTATACCCTATTGACGAACACTTGAGACGAAATAAACAAACTTTTTATGTGTGTGTAACTCACGTGCAGTGTCTCTAAACTTACCAAACACATACAAACACGGAAAAAACACAAACCAAACACGAACAAACTTCTTCTTCTTCTCCTTGTTCGGTTTGAGTTTGGTTTATGTTGGGTTTGTTTTCTGTTCGTGTTCAGTTCGTGTTCTGTTTGTGTTCAGTTCGTGGTCTGTTCATATTCAGTTCGTGTTCTGTACGTGTTCTGTCCGTATTCTCTTTGTGAAGAAGAAGAAGAAGAAGAAGAAGAAGAAGAAGAAGAAGAAGAAGAAGAAGAAGAAGAAGAAGAAGAAGAAGAAGAAGAAGAAGAAGAAAATGGAAGGTTGAGAATGGCAGAGGAGTGTGTCAGTTTGAATTAATAGTGAACACGGAATTCGATGTTGCGGAAACAGAAATGTGTGTTGAGGAGGATTTGGAAACACACTTCCGATTCGGTTCAATAGACATTGATGGGTATTGTCGGTTTTCTTCTTTTGATGACGTCATACATGGGATTTGGCCGCTTGGGATTACTGAAAGTGACGTAGATCCTGTTAGGATTTTAAGGATTTTTAAAGACACGTTCATAAAGAGTGGATATACGCAGCATCAGCCATTCCGATTCTTAACAATAGCGCCAAATTTGAATAACTAATACCACAATAAAAACATCTGATGTTGTGATACTGCCGGTTCGCGTGCACGAAACTGGTGAAGTGCTGTACAGTAAAAGATACGAGCACTTCACCTGCTTTGTGGGCACAAGCCGCCAGTGATAAAACATAAAACTATTGTTCTAGTACTGGCCTCAGAATAGTAAATCAGTTATTTATTCAAGAGATTACAATGAAGTTATTAGAGTAAAAACACATACAATTTTGTTTGTTTGTTATGAGGGTGAAGCCCACATGAGCTCATAGGCTTGTGCGTGGGACAATAGAGTCCAAAACGTTCTTTTCCCAGATTTAGATGAATAAGTTTAAAAAATATAGGTTATGTTCACTTGTTTCTTGGTCATTATCATTATTCTCAAACTTTTACACTCAAAAATTAAAACTGTGACTTTAAGTTATATAGTTGAGTCGCTTTCAAGTAGTGAATAGCTATGTTGGGTGAATGATATACTATCCACCATTTTCCCGCAAGCAGCCATTTTCTAAGGCAGAACTCACAAAACACTGTCAACCAATCAGAAAAGAGCAGGCGCGGCATGAAGGCGTGTCCATGTCAAATCTGAAACATCACCCGACAATTGCTGCTATCTACTGGTAAAATTTCGAACCGATATCATCCGACAATCAGAGCATAGGCGGAGCTTGGAGGTGTGTCCAATGGAAGTCGGAGCAAGTCACCCTATTGCTGCTGCCATCTGCTGGCTGAAATTTGAAACTATTTTAAATGTTTTCGTCAATATTTTTGGGGACAACAGTGAAAATGGCTGCAATCTTAACATGTTTGTACTGATTTTTTGTCAGAGTATGATTGTACATTTTCAGTGAAATGCGACTATGCGAGATTTATGATGATTCCCAATACTTTTTCGTGTAGAATCCGTAATTTCATTTCTTATTCTTTTGTGCAATAATAATATAAGTGTGTAATGGGTCTTCCAAGTCAAATAAATAAGAAATAAATTAATCAATAGGTCAACTGAAAATTGAACAATGGATAATATAATTTTGGATAATAATATAATAATGGATAATATAATATATATGGAACAATCATGATAGAATCAATCATTATATTCATACTTGCGATGCTCTGCACCCCCGTTGGACAAGTTTGTGAAAAGAATAGAATAAGATTATGTATTTGATAAATGATGTATTCGAATTCATGCTAAGTCGAGTACTGGTTCAGTCTTTCCAAGCAAAGAAGACCCCTTGCAAGATGAGAAAATGACTTCAGCTCGGTCAATATTGGTACAACAATTATCAATTTGATCTCGAATTGTAGGAACAATTTGATCTACTATTAAATCCACATGCATAATTCTTGAACAATAATTGACCAAGCTGGAGTCATTTTCCCATCTTACCAGAGGGTCTTCTTTGCTTGGACAGACTATATCAATCATAAGTATTTCAATAGCCATACATGATGAGGTAGAATAGTAGTGGGGACATTACTGTTTCCTTTATCTTGGGGCTACTTTTATCACTGTTTCTTTCATTTTATTTGACATTCGTATTTGAAAATGAGTAAGAATAGTCGAAAAATGTAATGCATTAATAAAAAATAATTGAAAGGGTACCGTGATTATTAATTAAAATGAAAAAATATATATTACTATACAAACTTTGCCACGTAAAAGATTAAGAAGTACAATAATACTATTTTATTCACAAAACATGGATAAATAAATAAATGAATAAATAAATAGATAAATAAATAAATAAATATTCATTATTTCAAACTTTAAGAATAATTTCCGTCTCCTGATGCTGAGAGTATATTACCAGGGTATGGATCCAGTACTGGTTTCTTAACAATACTTATAGTATTATTATCCAATAATACTATAAGTATTGTATTATAGTCTTGTAATAATATCATTACTATAGTCTGTCCAAGCAAAGAAGACCCTCTGGCAAGATGAGAAAATGACTCCAGCTCAGTTCAACAATTGTTATTGATTTGGTCTCAATCGTAGGAAACATTGTGATCTACAATTTGAGATCCAATTGATATTTTTTGAACCAATATTGACCGAGCTGAAGTCATTTTCTCATCATGCCAGAGGGTCTTCTTTGCTTAGACAGACTATATCACTAGTGATTAACTAGTAATGAACCTACTTAATCTAGGTTCAAAGCTAAAAACTAGGTTCTACTCAGTCTAGGTTTTATATGGGTAGCCTATACCCTCAGCTTTAGGAGAAAAAAATTATTATTGTTTGCTATTGTTTAGTATCACTAGTATTATTAGTATCAATAATGTACTAAATCTGGTCGAGCAAAGAATTCATTCTGGCGGGAAAACGACTCCAGCTCGATCAATATCGGATCAAAAATTATAAATTTGATCACAAATTGTATAGAAAACATCCTTCATTACAATTGAAGACCAAATTTATAACTTTTCAATCAATAATGATCGAACTGGAGTCATTTTTCCATCTTGCCAGAAAGTGTTCTAAGCTCGACCAGACTAAGACTACGAGATCCACCTTTTTCAAGTCAAATAAAACTTGAGTTATTACAAATCCAACAACACCTGCTACTTTTATTCACTACTCAATATTCTCACTAAATGTATATTAATATCCAAATACATTCTGAATACAGTGAAAAGTTGACTTGGCGTCTGTTGGCAAGGTGTTCTACAGTCTGTCCAAGCAAAGAAGACATTCTGGCAAGATGTATAAATGACTCCACCTCAATCAATATTCGTTCAAAAATTATCAATTTGGTCTAAAATTGTAGAACAGATTGTTTCCTACAATTTGAGACAAAATTTATAATTTTTAAACCAATATTGATCGAGCTGGAGTCATTTTCCCATCTTGCCAGAATGTCTTCTTTGCTTGGAAAGACTATATCAGGGTGCAGGTGGACCCAATAGGCAGATGGGATTTTAAAACTGAGAGCAGATGTATAGTCTGTCCAAGCAGAGTAGACCCTCTGGCAAGATGGGAAAATAACTCTAGCTCGGTCAATATTGTTTTAAAATTACAAGTTTGGTTTCAAATTGTAGATCAAAATGTTTCCCACAATTTAAAATCAAATTGATGATTTTAGAACAAATATTGACCAAGCTGGAGTCATTTTCCCATCTTGCCAGGGGGTCTTCTCTGCTTGGACAGACTATAGGCTATTGGACAGCCGTCGTGCGCTCAACTTATCTCAGTTTCACTTGGACTTTCTGCTGCTGCTTATCACCTGGTGGTTCGGAACCCACCCAGAATCGTTGGTCGTCATGAAAAGTTCAGTAGCCTAAATGGTTCAAAATCCTCACAAATGGATACACAATATATAAATACTTTTATGAATTACAACCAAACATTAAAATTTGTTGAGTAAAATAAATATTCTATTCTAATACCTACTTATTTTTTTCATAGGGCTACTGTATTCATTAAAACTTTCAATTAATGAAGATCAAAGTACCCTTTTTGTTGTTTACTTGTTTATTGGTATTTGTAAATGGCTAAAACGCCGAAGCTTGTTAAGCAAAATAGAAATATTCTATTCTATATAATTAATATTTATTTATCATTTCATAAATTATACAAGAAAGTGTAAAAACACAGACATCAAAGTCCAAAACTTTTTCCCAAATTTTGGTAGAAATATTTAAAATCGAGGTAATGTCCAAAAGATCCTCAAACACTTGAAAATTCACAAATTTTCACACTCCGAAATTGAAAACTATAATTTTGAGAATTGAATGTTGATTTAAAAGACAGAATAACACCAAAAATATAATAAAAAGATTAGGAAATATCAACTTACACTTAAAAATTTCAAGCCAGAAAATTTTGTTGAATGCTTTTTCAACATCAGCTGTTTGGTCACAATCACAATATCGTAGAAACGTAAATCGAAAATAAACGTATTTGAAAAAAATAGCTAAGAAGCTAGGCGGTTTCTTCAGTCACTTGTACGCAATGTAGTCAACTAAAAACTGAAGTGAAGCATCTATTGTCTCTTTTGATTAAAAAAAATTATCTAAGCCTAGCTAAATGACTACTTCGATTGACAACATCAGCTGTTGGAGCGCACAAGGAGCAGACGAAACCACACAACTTTTGGCGTCACTTATACAATGTCCTGACAAGAGAATTTACAATATAAAACATGTAGTATGAAATAGGTGAAGTGCTGTACAGTAAAAGATACGGGCACTTCACCTGTTTCGTGGGTACGAGCCGCCAGTGGAATAACATTCGAAAACCAAGCATACGTTTCAATAATGATGAAATGAAGATGTTTCAATAATTGAATACAACATCATCTAGACCTAGCTGAATTTCAACTCTATGTGACAACATCAGCTGTTGGAGCGCACACGGAGCAGACGAAACCGCCTATAAATTTCTAGCGTCAGCTATACCACAGAGTAACATGTGATGCACTAAAAAATTATTGAAAAAGGGTACTGCGATTATTATTTAAAATAAAATAACAGTGATAAAAGTAGCCCTGAGATAAAAGAAACACCACAGTTTAAGCATAACATACTCTGTGGCTATACATACACTCTCATTGGAATCAAGTAGAAACTCCATTACAATAATTACCATTGAACCACAATTGTGTTACAATGCAGATGATAGATAAGAAAAATTCTCAACGAACCATTATGATAATTGTCACTCCTGAAAAAAATTGTCAATGTCACCGCATTATTCTATCTTGAAATTGGTGGCAATCTCAATTTTTGTCGTAATTAAGCTAATTGGAAGGTTAATTTTGACGGATAAAATCTGTTTCTCCAAAGCAATTAAAAGATGGTCAATTAAAACATGGGTTTGCTGTTTTATGAACTCTGAATTTTGAGAGAGTAGTTGTCAAATGGTAAGATTTTTACTCGGATAAATTAACATTTTTACTCAGGGAATCGACATTCATTCGGATTGAATTTTATTTTGTTTGGGAAAATTTGAAGATCTTAATTCATCTAGAATGAATATTGAACAGTTCTGCATGTTGTAATACGAATTCTAATTTGATTACAGGTAAGATGATGATTTGAGAAAAGAGTTCTGCTGAACTAATTAATACAAATAAAAACATTAACCAGATAAATGAATAGAAATAGCTATTCATTCTTATTTGAAAAAGAGCTTTGCTGATCTAATTGATACGAATGAAAACATTAACAAGATAAATAAAAATAGAAATAGCTATTGATTAATTCTAATTTTCATTCATTTTAAGACTGCTGATAACAAACCAAATAATTTCATTACGATTTCGGGACTCTAATGATGAAATTCCATTTCATTTCAGTGACAAAGCTCAACAAAATGGAGTCTAAATGACGTGATGGCATCAGCCAATAGGAGTGCGTTGTGGGCGTGGTCTTGTACTCGCACGGGATTGGGCGACATTTCCGATCTGTCAGTTGAAGTTTAAAATGGATTCCACCATAGGATAAATAGAGATATTGTTTGTTATGGAAGTGATTTTGTTATTTTCTTCTTCTTACTTTGATTCCTAGGACTACAAATATTTTCTGTTTCGTATCATTCTTTGTAACCATGTTCATGAGTTCACTTCGTTTACTAAGTCACTGTCTAAACTTCAATAAATATCTTCTTTTAAAAAATTAATGTAATCTTCAATTCTATTAATCAATGAAAAACAAACTGTTAATTTAACATAGAAGTAAACTTGATTATTCATAAATTTTTGTAATACATGTATACATGGTAATTTATAATATAATACAGGTAATACATGTATTCTCATCAAAATTAGGAACGAGGGATTTCACTGAACGTCACTGGCGGCTCGTACCCATGAAACAGGTGAAGTGCTCGTATCCTTTACTGTACAGCACTTCACCTGTTTCGTGGGTACGAGCCGCCAGTGCTAAACGTTCAATTCCAGTCTGTACCAGAGCATATTTTTTTTAAATCGACAGATTTGATTTGATAATTTTTTTCGAATAACCGGGCATCAGAGTACTAATTTTTCTCTATTATTTCAACCATTAATCAAGCTGCACTCTTGTCAAACCGACCCAAAAACCTTAAAAAAATATTTCTAAACTACAAATTGGATATCAATTTTCCAAGTAAGCGCCTCCAGTACTTTTAGGACAGCAGGCGTTCAAGGTGTCTACGCAGATGCTAGGAAGATAAGCAGGTGCGAAACTAGATACTCTCTCTCTCTCTCTCTCTCTTACTTCCCTCTCTCCAACAATTCAATCTTTTCATCTTCCTCCTTCATTCTCCAGTTCTAATATCTCTCTCGTTCTGAATCAATCTCTCTTAATTGCTTTGATAAGACTTACTATACAGTACTGATGGACATGGCCGCCAGTGTACAGGTGAAGTGCCAATCTCTGTCATCTCTCTCTCTCTTACTCTCTCTCTCTCTCTCTCTCTCTCTCTGACAAGGCCAAGTGTTAATGGAAAGGATATCTTTGATATCCTTTCCCAAGAATGGACATATATATGTGTAAACTTCGCCTTTTCATCTAGATAACTTACACTCCTTATCCATGTTGCAGAACCTTGAATTGAAATTTGTATAAATTTTGCATTCATTACATCATCGTTTTTCGAATTTTTTACTAGAAGTTTCTATTTTGTGAAATTTATAGAATAATCTGTTCTACTCATTTATATTGTAATGTGAAATCTAGGCTATATTTTTTTATCTATTTGAATAAAGTAATCTAATCTAATCTAATCTCTCTCTCTCTCTCTCTCTCTCTCTCTCTCTCTCTCTCTCTCTCGCGGTATTGAACTGGCTGCGGGCGGGTGGTGTGGCTGAGATTAGCTGGCTGATAGATCTTATGGAACTATTCTTGACATTTTTAATTTCATTATATAAAATTTTTTCAGATTTTAGGCAAGTGGTTCCAAATTTTAGTATTGTGGGCTTAGTGGTAATGTTCCATTTATATTCTATATTCACATTTCCAGGGAGTGTGTGGAATGATTATTAAAATGAATATAAAAAGAATTGTGTTAGTAATTATTATAATAACATAGAGTTGAAGTCTTGTTTTCACATTTTTATTTCTCAAGTGTATTCTGTTATTTGTTTTCTTTTTATCATATTTTTCTATTTATTATATGAAATAGATGTAAGAATTTTATTATTGTAAAGGGTTGTGTGGTAGAGAGGACCTAGAGTCCTAACTCCGCCCTAATAGAGGCAATTATTCAATTCAATTCTCTCACACACATACTCTTTCTCACTCACATTACTTTATTTCTCTTTCTCACTCCCTTACTCTCTCCCTCTCTTCCCCCTCACTCTCTCACACCCTCTCTCTCTCTCTCTCTCTCACTCTCTCTCTCACCCACTGCCATCTGCAAGACCTACCTCTACAAAACCTATCAGTAATCATTATCGGT